>JAKELH010000104.1:0-206353 GCA_021525015.1 Lactarius pseudohatsudake | reverse complement strand
TTTTCATGGGCACAGAATGATGCAAAAGTACAGTATGAGCACATTTCGGGAGTTCGCTCAGTATGTATACAGCCAATATGGTATGCGCGTTGCCATCTTGGCAGCATATCGAGACGGTGAAGGGGATCCCTCCATTACATTGTCGGTATAGAATATCTATTACCACCTACAGGGCTAACAGTTCACCGCATAGTTTTGACATCAACGAGAAACTCGGCGGGACGTCCTTCAAACGACGCCATGCAAACTGGCAGCATGATCAAGGGATGGGTGAGGACTTCTCTGCGTGGGCTGCCAAGAGCTTCGGTTAGATTTATTTTCCTTCAATGGTAATGGACTTACAAACCACTGTCATAGGCAAGGGTTCCAGTGACAGTGACGATGATGGGAGAAAAAAGAGCAAGGACACGACCCCAGAAATAAACTTGAAGACTGACTCAAGAGGGTATCCCATCCTGCCGAGCTGGGAATCCATCAAGGATACCAAGCACCGAAACAAGAAGAACCTCATTGGCAAGTACTTGAGTGAGATGTACCGTGCGTACACAGTAGTCACTCCTTCTTGCCACTCATCCGTTTGCAGAGATGGCCTCAGAGGGGGGAAAGAAAAGAATCCCATGGACAAGGATTCGTGAGGCTCAAGGCGACTACATTCTCAATGAGTATCTGCCGGCCGGTGTTACTCTGACACAGTACCACCACATTCGCCTTCGGGATGCTAACGACTTGCTCCAACACTGGACGACCAGGCAAGCTGCCGGACAAATCCCATTCCGCTTCAAGAAGGGGGACAATTCTCGGCAGTCCAACGCAGCGGATGAAGCCGATCTTGATGGCATCAGAAATGTGTTGCCAGAGGAGGGATCCCAGGGAGATGGTAAGGACTCAGCTGACGAGGATGCCGGAGTAGATGGAGATCGTGCTGCCGAAGATCCAGGTCTGAGAAGGGTAAGTGAGTTCCTGACACAGGTGACATATGACACTTACCCCCTTGTTAATTTCAGCGCCCACGGCCTCGCCATCGCCGTCTTTCCAGTAGCAAGGTGCCCACTAAAGTTCAAGAGGAATCTATGGCAGCGCTGGCTACGAGGGGAGATTGCACAAATCCCCCCCCACACCAACCACCTCACTCTCTCACCAACCGCTCACAGCCCAGTCCTGCCACTAAGGCACCTGCTGCTCCTCCGCTTAGCTCTCAGTCTCAGTCCCTTCCGCAGGGGAAATCACCGAAAAGTGTCTTGAAAAAGCCCTGGGTCGACAAGTTCAATTTCCTGGCATCACTTTCAAAGGACGGCAAGTATCAGGACCTGCTTCGGGAACTTAATCAAATGTTCTTGTCCAATGTAAGTTGTCTTTTTTTGTCATCCCCGGGGTACATCGTTGAGATTTTATTTCGGCAGCGAGTTATTAGTATCAAACCAAGCACCCAGCATCCCACTTGGGCTCGCTGGACATGGGCTCAGGTGTGGCTTCCGGAGGCGTTCCACTCTGGCGGTGACAAGCCGGTTTGGCAGTGGTTAGAGAGTCACCCATATGCGCCTGATCTATTGTCAGAGGGAGCATCTGGCAACTTCTCCATTGATGGTATTGCTCTCGGCATTGGATCCCTTCTTCAAGATCTGGAGGCAATGCAGTTCTCTGATGAGTTTCACCCACCAGAGCACGTCGCTCACAGCAATGTCGGCTTTGGCGTTGTCAGGTCAATCATTCATCCGGCACTTGACAACTTCTTAAAGATTATAAAGGACCACAACAGCAGTGTAAGTGATCACCAACTGTCATTGTTGGTACTGAGACCCAGCGTTTCTGGTCTAGATTGCTACCGATGACAGTCAAGGGCTGCCAGAACCAGTAGCTCCACCAAGCACCAGTACAGAACAGCAAGGCAAACAACATCGTAAGGTCAGAGGTAGCGATGACTCAGATGCCGATGCCCGCACCCCCAATCGTCAGAAAGTAGGCCCAAAAATCGCCGGTGTGCCCCCCCAGGCTAGACACTCAGGAAGAGTTACACGGCCTACAGAACGGGCAATGGCAACATAGTAAGTCGGGACTCTCTCAATATTTCTAGAGTACTAAATACATGCAATAGGGAGAGTGTGCTGCACTGCACTGTGAGCTTGATGCCGGAGAGCTGCAGTGCTGGGATCCAGGCATGAGAGTGTTCCTCTTGCCTGGTCGTGAACGCTCTCTTGCTCTAATCTTGGTAGTGTTGGGGAAGTTCGGTTTGGTTCGGTTTGAGCTGATTTAGGCCAAACCGGAAACTGAACCATTCGGTTTCCTCCCCATTTTCTGAAACCGAAACCGAAACCGACCCAGACCGTTTATGTCGGTTCGGTCTGGTTTAAACTCGGTTCCAAACCGTTTGGAGCTATGTTGGGTTCGGTTCGGTTTAGACCGGGTTTAGACCCGGTCTCAGACCATTTACACACAAAAAATGTGCAAACATTCAGAGAATATATTCAGAAGCTATACATACAGATACAGCAATGGATATGAAGTAAAGTAAACAGTATATCTAGAGAGCTAAAGTACAAGAAAGCGTGTGTCCAGGATTGTGTGACCACCCAATTACAGTTACACACTTAGCAAGTTGTTTAGTTCGCGCGTCTGGCAATTCAA
This sequence comes from Lactarius pseudohatsudake, assembly GCA_021525015.1. Lineage (NCBI taxonomy): Eukaryota > Fungi > Basidiomycota > Agaricomycetes > Russulales > Russulaceae > Lactarius > Lactarius pseudohatsudake. Next base: position 203,731 of record JAKELH010000104.1, on the reverse strand, counting down.
CTCACAATCACTCATAAACAAAATTCGAGACTCGGATGTAACTTTCCATTCATTTGGTACGGACATAGAGACAGAACGACAGAAGTTATTTGCGTATATAAAAGTCCTAGCCACAACCTACACCTTCACGTTCCCACCCGTTTCAACTCCCTCAACCGAAGAACACTCCAGCTCCTTAACAAGTGCGGCAGCCTCAAGGTGAGCAGAGATAACGCCAGCCTTATACCCACCCTTAAGTAGCTGTATGGCCTCGAACATCGTCGGTGTGAGCCGATTTCGGAAATCAGTACCAATATGCCGCGCGCTGGAAAATTGGCGCTCCGAGGCCGTCGAGGACCCACAGATGGCGAGATAATCTCGAGCCATCTGTACAAGGGTGGGATACACAACGGCGTGGTCCTTCCACCAGTTTATGACATCGGTATCGGTCAGGCTACGAAACGGTTCGAGTGGCGCTTGCAGATATGTGTTGAGTTCGCGGTAAGGATCTGATTCGTCGTCATCCTGGGCATGGCGGCTTGCAATCGCTGACTCCATCCATGCGGAGCCATACATCATGTCGGAGCGTTCAGCGGGTTGAGGTGGGGGAGGCTTATCAGTGGTACGGGCGGTGCCCGCAACAGTAGTGTGGTATCGGTCGAACTACAGTAATAAGTACATGGGGTGGGTATGTACACAAAGAGACGCACCGTTCTTTCGAGACTCCGTGATCCAACGTCGAGGTATTCTTGCTCCCAATGCTTCTGAAAATACGCTAGCTTGATGCGAGGGTCGAGAACTAAGCAGATGAAGTACATGTTGCTGTCATCGAGAGTCCGGTACCATTTGCGTAGGTTGTCGAGGCCAGCGTAGAGTGCAGCGGCAATGGACACATAAGCTGGTTTCGCGGCCATCACTTCCCACTTCTGTTGCATGAACTCGATGACAGGGAAGGCGCGGTACACAGTAGGCCGGGATGTGTGTGAAAACGTCTGGCAAGCCAACGCTGGCTCCATGAGGGCGTCGCGAATGAGCTCCAACATGTGCCACTCGCCCTCGCTAAGCCTGAACATAGTATACGTCTTCGGGGGCTTGAGGTTGGGGACCCTGTCGTCTTCGTCGGCAAGAAGTGTGAACTTGGTGCACGCCGAACGGACTTCAAGGAGACGGGTTATGAGATCGTAGAGAGAAGCCCAGCGTGTACGAGCCCACTTGACGAGCTGGAGTTCTGGGAGGCCATCGTCTCTGCAGAGTTTGCCAAAGTATGCGCGAGCCTGTGGTGAAGAACGGACTTGGTTGATGAAGGCCAACACCTTGCCAATGAGATCAGCGGGGTCAAAATCCTCGGCTTCGATGAGATCGTCTGCCTCGTCGATGGCTGCAGTGAGCTCCTCATCTATGTTGTCTGCATCATTGTCGGCTGCAGAGAGTGTTGCTTTGGTGGCCGCCATCGATATTGGACCAAGTTTGGTGATAAAGGCACGCGATGCGCAATTGATAGCGTGCTCCATGCAACGCCCACGCCGCTCCTTGGCGTTCCACTGCTGGCCGGTGGGATCAACTTGCATTCCTACAACACGCATGGCCTTGTCGCATACCGTCGAACCATCTGCTGTACCCCAACCGAGTTTGGCAGGATCGAGTAAGCGATACTCTTTGAGAATCTCGATGATGAGAGCGCCAGTGTTGGCACCAGAGTGGTCACCAACGATTTCACGGAATGCGAGGACTGTCTCATTGAGTTTGTAAGTGTCGTCGATCCAATGTGCTGTGACTGTGAGGTAGGGATCGAAGGCGCGTGAGGTGCCGGCATCAAATGTGAATGAGACTGCGCTATCGAGGGCCTTGAACTTCTCAGCAAGAAGGCCCTTGACGCGAAGGGATTTGGTGTAGATTTCATCAGTCACAGTGGTGCGACTGGGGATATCGTGCGGGACCATGGTGGGGTGTAGGAACTTCAGGAGTGCCTTGAAGGACTCCTTCTCGATAACAGAGAACGGCTGATGCAAATGTAAACACCGATGTAATGACGGTCAACATAAATCACACACCTGATCGTCAAGAACGATCCACTCGCAAACATGAGATAGTAGTCCTTCGCGACTCCAGGTCGGTATCGGAGGAGGCGTGTGTAAAAATGAGCTAATATCGCTCTGCATGTTACTACCAGAGTCACCCCGTTTGATAGTAGGGCTCTTCAAGACAGCTGGAACGTTGCCTTGCTCGCACATCTGACGGTAATGCTGATAGTGGGCGCCGCCCTCTCGGCTGATGTGCGCGCGGAGAGTTGATGTCGCGCAGGAACTCCGGTAGAACCCAATGCCGTCAGCCACGTTCTTCTTGTTCTTCCTATACACAATAGTAAGATATGCACGGCCCAGTGGAGATGTTGAAAAGAGTGAAGTACTTACGCGCAGACATCACACCACCAACCACTCAGCAATACTCCGCCCTTAGTGCATGTCCCCTCGCTGAACACGAGGTCAAGATCTGTGCGACGCTTATCTTTGGACCGAATGCAGTGACCCGCTTTTCGTTTCTGTAGTAAAGTGTTAGTATATTAGTCTGCAAAATAAAATGAATGTACCGATTTGTCCAGACTGGACATCTCATTGAGGTCTTCAATATCATCTTCTGAGCTTAAGTCTTCATCATCTTCGTCATCAGGCTCTGAAGCCTTCTTGGTTCTCTTCGAGCTCAAGGGGACGTCATCTCCAATGTCTAAGTGAGAACACTTCTTAGTGACTGCACGAGCCTTCTTGGAAGGTTTGGCCATAGTGTCGAGCGTCAGCTTAGTCTGGCCACGGAGTACTTGAACACGTGCTGATGGAACCCCAGTTGATGAGGCTATGGACGGGGATGGGGCAGGAGAGGACGGAAATGGGGTGGGAGCAGACGACTCAGCCATAGCAATCGGATCATCTTCATCGGCATCTTGCCAGTCACTAGCGGAAGCAGACATAATGTGACGGGGGAAAGGCAACAGGGAAACAAATGCTGACACGCTCAGTATATTCGAGTGTTGCCAGGAAAGTTCAAGTGGAGTTTGAAAAAAAAAAAAAAGGTTCACACCTACTGGAGTTTCGGTTTAAACTGAGTTTGAAATGGTTTGGGGCATTTGCCTAATCAGGGAACCAGAAACCAAGCCATTCGGTTCCTGTGGGAATTTCCCAAACCCAGACTGATTAAAATGGTTTGGGTTCAGTTCAAACCTGGTTTGGGTCGGTCTCAGACCAAACTTCCCCAACACTAAATCTTGGACTTCGGCCATTGTGCCACTACTATATCTCGTCTCCCCATTCCTTTCCATCTTGTTGTTATGACACTGCCTCAATTTCTGTCCCATGACCTTAAATCTTGACAACTCATTGATACTCTTTTTGATGCCTTGTGTTATTGTTCGGTCCAGGACTCATATTTTATCGTACAAGGCCTAGTGTTGCTGCACCCAGTGTTGATGTAAATAAACCCAATTGTTCTCGAAACCATCAGACTGTCCATTCTTATTTGTGCTCTCAAAGTTCGTCTCTAACTGGACTTAACCTCACAGCACGTGCTCTTCCATGTGATGCGTTACATAATCTCGTTACATTCGTTCGACACTAGAGTAACGCAAGGAGTAACATATCAGTGGGGAAGGAAGGATAGCTAAAGTAGCTGCCCCGTGCAATCACACTTTTGCTACATATTGAAAACCAGACGTGTGATTGACAAACTCAGTTAAAACAAGAGAAAACAAGTAAAACAGAAATGTCTGTCAAAGTAACGCCTGCAGCCAGCTACAGACCACCCTCCTCGAGCCGCTGATCGACCTCCTTCTTCCATTCCTCGAATTTCTTCATCTTCCCCTCCAGCACTGCAATCCTGGCCGCATTGTTCCGCCCGTTGTCGCTTGATTGTGACAGAGTGGTAGGGGAGGGCTGCCGACGAGGCTGCCGAAACTTTGATCCGAACTTCGGGACCTCAATATAGAAGGAGGCGGGGGAGGAGGCAGAGCCAGGCTGTGTGGCAGGGGAATCAGCATGGGACGACCCACCACTTTCCAGGGTCATTCCATGCAGGGGTCATTCGAGGACGCTTGAGGGCGATAGGTTGGACCCCGATGCCGTAGGCTGTGACTGAAGATGTTCGGGCGAATGGTCCTCGGCCACACCGCCCTCCTTACCAGCTTGGTTCAGCTTCTTTTCATACTGCTGGAAACGAAAGTCATATAAGTCCTCTTCAGTGAACTTGATCCGTATGGCCTTGCCAGTTTCTGGGTCGTGGGGCATCAAGGTGCACTTGGCTTTGTCAGCCTGGCACCGGTCGCAGGGTCGAGTAGGCCATGTCTTGCAGACAAGGCCCTTAGTAGCGCATCTATCACACTGTAATCCTGATATTTAGGCTGTACGTTGATAGGATAAATATTAGTACGCACCTCAAACTTAATCCGGGGGAGAGTTTTGCGGGCTTTGCTGGCTTTGCGGGACTGCAGTGGCGAGTCCTGGGCAAGACGCTTTGAGGACTTGTTGGAGGCAGGTGCTTCGGCAGCCTTTCGCTTCTTGGGCTGCTGGGAGGCGGTCTGATAAACATGGAGAAAATGAAAGGAAAAGGTATACTCACCTTGACGCTGACCTGTTCAGCCACTTCCTCCATCTCCACATCATCGCCCTCTGCAGATTGACTGCCAGTGTGCTGTTTTCCAAGAAGGAGTTTGACGGTTGCGAGCTTTGGCTTGGCAGCCACTGGCAGTCCCTCAGACACTGCCGACTCCTCGGGTGTTGTCGGTTCCTGGGGAGCTGCTGGCTCCTCTGGCGCCGGTGGCTCCTCTGGCACTGGTAGCTCCTCCAGCACCAGTAGCTCCTCCAGCACCAGTAGCTCCTCCAGCACTGGTAGCTCCTCCGGCACCGGCAGCTCCTCTGGCACCGGTGGCCCCTCCGGCGCTGGCTCCTCTAGCGCTGGCTCCCCCTCTGGCACCGGCGGCTCCTTAGGCGATTCCAGTGGATTGGGCATCTCCGATTGGAGAGACCGTGCCACTTGGTATGCAATGTAAAATGTGAAATGGATGATTGAGAAATGAGCTCACCAATGTCCTCCCACCAGCGGTCCTCCCTTGAAGGGAGGAAAGAATCGAGACCAGGGAAAACTACCGAGGCATCGTGGTACTTGTGCCTCCACAGCTGGGGATGGTTTGGTGTGATAAGGGAAAAGTCTTCATTGGATTGAAGAACAATGGTGAGTGCCGCGAGTATCGGGTGCAAAGTTGGTGCCTCCTTCTTCGGGTGCTGGTCCTTGGCCTGATGAAACACCAATATCGATTGGGCCTAATTAAAAATGGAGATGAGATCAACAAAGCGCCTAAAAAATGGATTTACCTTCTCATGCATGAACTGTTTTTTCCACAGCTCTTTATCGGTATGCTCTTTGACAGAGCTATATGCCTTAACGGCAGCTTCAACACGGGAGGCAATCTGGAGGAGGGAGGACATGTTTTGATTGGAAAGGATGGAAGGTTGAGTTGGTAGAAAATGGAGTTGAAGCTTTCGTAACTGACACGCATGTTGCCGAATTTGAGATATGACTAAGCAACCAATTTCTGAGTCGTTTGCCCAACTTTCAAAGACATTATCCCGCACTCCTAGACATATCGCCTTCACTTTATGGCTCAGTCTAACTCTTCACTTGCTTGTGACACCGAGCTCGGGCATAAGAAGGCTACTGATCAGCCAGGAGGCGAGGACTTTGGGTTTGACGCCCTGCCACTGGAGCTGCCGCCACCAATTCCTTCTGATACTGCCGCACTTCCCGGAGGTGAGGATTTCGGATTTGATGACTGCCCACCCCTCCAATCCCTGTCTGGGATGGATGTTGCACCACCCAGTGGGAAGGACGACTTTGGAATGGATGCCCCGATTCTGCCCCAGGCACTTCATTCGGCAGGAATCAGTGCAGCGCAACTGCCTGGTGCTGGGGGCGAGGAGGATTTTGGAATGGATGACCCTCTGCCACCTGATGGAAGTGGGGGATACGAGGATTTCAGAATGGATGACCCTTCGCCACCTGATCCTCACGTTCGTGGTGCGTCTCACATTCACTGGTTGTGATACCGATCTGACTCTATGTGCGAAGTTTGGAATTGGGGTATGATGGCCCCACCACCAAGGGATACTCAGCAGAGTTCAGAGGCACAGGATACTCCTGAAATCGTGAGTTTTGGCATCAGCCAGCTGGGATATCATATATTAACAATCTGCCGAAACTAGCAACAAGACGGCGAAAGACGCCGTGAGTACCAAACTCGTGCGGCAGCCCTACGTGCCAAGGCCAACAAGATCCGGCAGCTCTATTCAGAACTCAGGCAGGTTTATGGTGGGGATTCAGAATTAACCGACTCGGTAGAAGAGATGGTGGTTGAACTTGAATTGGACAAATACCAGTAGGGAAATCTAGTGTGCTATGTGGATAGTCAAAAGAAATGTTTAGAGCCTGTCCAGCTGTGAAATGGTCACTTTTGGCAACAGCCAAATGTGAGAAATTCTCATTGGTGCCGGCCGGTACTAGCAATGGGGGTGTCCAGCTTGACCGTTTCAGCCAAAAGGTGACCACAGTTGCAAGTGACCGCCTGCCAAAGGTGAGAAACGACTCTAGAGTTATTTCTCACCTCTTTCTCTGTCTCAGTCGCAGCGATGTGACACAGGTCATGTATTATATAATATTGGTAACATTATGTATGCGATTTATACAATGCCATCACTGGCAAAAAATAATAACACGGCATATGACCTGGGTCAGGTCTCAAGTTGAGAGGTTGACTGGTCGTGCAGGCCTCTGTGCTGCATGGAACTTCGTACAGGTATCCACCATTGTTGGGGACGTACCACTTTCAAATAACAAGGGCCGCTCATAGGTGCAGCACGCTCAGGAGTGCGAAAGGTGAACCCACTTTGGCACCACAGTGACTGGCGATGCAATGTATCGTGCACACAGCCGCGCTTCACGAAACGTCACTGCACTGATTGACTCAGTCGGTCATGCATCATTCTTGAGTTGCTAAGGGTGTGCCAGAATGTGGCGTGCTCAGGAATGTAGACAATGGGCTACATGAGCTTTCTGAGATACGAGGCCCAGGGGAGTGTCTCTCTGTTCTGAAAGTTGTAAATACAGTAAATATATACTCAGTAGAAGAAGGGATGTAGGGTATGCTAGGATAGACATAAGGGGCAACTGAGTGATGTTGCAAATCGGCATCAGAAATGTAGTGTGGTGGGGACTGAGAAATGTCACGCTAAGTCTTGCAACCACTTTTGCAGCCAGACTAGCGTTCGGGAACACAACTGAGTTCTTTTGTAGTCGCACGGCAGCTCTTTCTTCCACCCTGACAAAAGAGGTCACATGAAACTGCTTTCCAGAGAGGTATTGAGCCAGTTTAAGGGAATTGGCAGCACTTACCTAGAGATTTCTAAGGCCCCATAAGTTGGAAGGAGTACCAAGGCACATTCCAGAATATCCACAGAGTGTCTGAGCAGAAATTTGGGCCCATTTGAAAGCACCACCAGTCTGTCTGAGGGTCATCTCCAGACGACTCAGAAGCAATGATAGTACCACTGGGCCCATTTGAAGCAAAGGGCAACATCTGCCAGTTGAATGCTGGGCCAATTGAGGGCCATCGGTAGCCTCGCTGAAGAGTAACCCTGGGCCCACCTGAAGCCAACGGCAGTATCTGCCGGTTGAATGCTGGGCCCATCAAGCACCATCGGTAGCACAACTCAGAAGTGACACTGGGCCCACTGGAAGAATTCGGCAGGATCTTTCAGGTGAATGCTGGGCCCATTGAGCACCATCGGTAGCACAACTCAGATGTGACACTGGGCCCATTGAGCACCATCAGTAGTACAACTCAGAAGTGACACTGGGCCCATTTGCAGAATTCGGCAGGATCTGCCAGGTGAACGCTGGGCCCATTGAGCACTATCAGTAGCAAACTCGGATGTGATACTGGGCCCATTTGAAGAATTCGGCAGGATCTGCCAGGTGAATGCTGGGCCCATTGAGCACCATCGGTAACACAGCCCAGAAGTGACACTGGGCCCACTTGAAGACTTCGGCAGGATCTGCCAGGTGAATATTGGGCCCATTGAGCACTATCGGTAGCAACATTTGGATGTGACACTGGGCCCATTTGAAGAATTCGGCAGGATCTGCCAGGTGAATGCTGGGCCCATTGAGCACCATCGGTAACATGGCCCAGAAGTGACACTGGGCCCACTTGAAGACTTCGGCAGGATCTGCCAGGTGAATGCTGGGCCCATTGAGCACTATCGGTAGCAACATTTGGATGTGACACTGGGCCCATTTGAAGAATTCAGCAGGATCTGCCAGGTGAATGCTGGGCCCATTGAGCACCATCGGTAGCAAACTCGGATGTGACACTGGGCCCATTTGAAGAATTCAGCAGGATCTGCCAGGTGAATGCTGGGCCCATTGAGCACCATTGGTAGCAAACTCCGATGTGACACTGGGCCTATTTGAAGAATTCGGCAGGATCTGCCAGGTGAATGCTGGGCCCATTGAGCACCATCGGTAACACAGCCCAGAAGTGACACTGGGCCCACTTGAAGACTTCGGCAGGATCTGCCAGGTGAATGTTGGGCCCATTGAGCACTATCGGTAGCAACATTTGGATGTGACACTGGGCCCATTTGAAGAATTCGGCAGGATCTGCCAGGTGAATGCTGGGCCCATTGAGCACCATCGGTAACACAGCCCAGAAGTGACACTGGGCCCACTTGAAGACTTCGGCAGGATCTGCCAGGTGAATGCTGGGCCCATTGAGCACTATCGGTAGCAACATTCAGATGTGACACTGGGCCCATTTGAAGAATTCGGCAGGATCTGCCAGGTGAATGCTGGGCCCATTGAGTACCATCGGTAGCAAAACTCAGATGTGACACTGGGCCCATTTGAAGAATTCGGCAGGATCTGCCAGGTGAATGCTGGGCCCATTGAGCACCATCGGTAACACAGCCCAGAAGTGACACTGGGCCCACCTGAAGACTTCGGCAGGATCTACCAGATGAATGCTGGGCCCATTGAGCACTATCGGTAGCACTACTCAGAGGCAGCACCGGGCCCATTTGAGGTGATCGGCAGTGTATCTCCATAGTTCCTGATGGGCCCACTGTAATCTATTGACAATGTTTTCCCCCATTCTAATGGGCCCACCAGAGCAATCCGGCACTTTTAACTAATGGGCCCATTCGTGATTTATGTCCTCTTTTACTGCATGGGCCCACATGGGCTTTACCGTAATATGTGGTCTATTTGCAGGTGGGCTTTGACATATACATCGTGCATACGTCACGCCATTATGTGTCCCCCCAAGATAGTTGGGTGAAAGTTGCCTTGTCCAAATGGGGTGAGCGGGTTGGTAGACTCTCTATTGTGGACCCTTGAAATAAGATTTGTGCGTTGATCATGATTTGACATCATGGCGGCCGCAAACATGCTCCAGCCTAAAACCACATCAGCGGAGGCAACTACAAACCATAGCTCTACTGACTGGATAATGGCCCGGGGTTATCTGCGTCGGTGCCGAGGTTGTCGACTGGCATGCCAGAATTGCTGAAATTCAAAGTCGAGGAGAGGTTATTGAGGTAAGTACTTTGACCATCATAGACCTGGAAACCGAGTCGGACCAATGTCAAGATAATGCAGAAATCAGAAGATACAGACGGGTGATTCGACGACGCTGGTGTTCAGCCAGACGTCGGCAAATAGATTATAACCTAATGTCCACGAGCCCACTTGTTCGTATGTGGCAAGTAAGTGTTTATCACTTGTCAGCGCAAGGCTCTTCCATTGAGCGTAAAGACTCGTAGCCGTACTCTATAGACTGGTCAATTTCGCTACAAAACATCCAAACAATCTGCACGAACAGAATACTTGTCGACATCGGCATCCCGCTTGACAATTGAGCTCATTTTAGACATAGCTTCGATAGCAATTATACCCTTGATCGCAAGGTTAGTTTGGTTGTCGGCCGATAGTCCATCCGCAGAGGACCTGTGTAGAGGGACAATCAAGTTGTCGGTAATAAGCATTAAAAGAGATAGCGCACTGATTGTGGACCAACAGTGTCGCGTCAGACAGATAATTAGCCCAGGAAATCAGTACTGTATCATACTGTCCGGTTTTGTTGGTCATGCAAGGGTTCGAACTTGAAAGAGGAGCTCTGCACGTACGTATCTGCTTATCAGGCTAGAATCTCCACTCGCACGAGCGTGGGCATAAGTCATGATCAACATATTCCCGGAATCTTTAGCGAACGAGGAATTGGTCAGCGATATGCAAGACCTGCTGGACATGTACAAACGTTCTACTCCTTGATTGTGTGCAGAATTCGTAAGTGTAACATCGGGATAATTCGACCCTTTGCGTTCTCAATAATCAGTGCTTCGAATCTAGCTCCTCCGATTCTAGGACGCACCGATATCGGCAGCAGCGTACAGGTTGGTGTATATTTGTGACGCCTGAAGCCGAAACAATGGCTCGAGGAAGAGTCCACCTAAACCAGGATCAATGTACATGAACGCTGGGAAGGCAGAATACAGCGTCTCGACGGCATTGACCCGGCTTGACATCGTCAGAATCGGTCTCCCACCCAACGCACACAGTTAACTCACTTTGTCTTCGATCCACCCATATTCCTCATAAATGCCATCACATTCGAATCGTCGAAATTACCATTTGCGTCAAGTGCAATCGTCAGGTGAAAGCTGCCATATACTTGTGCTGTCGCGAGGGACACCAAATCCCCGAGTGGTCCAGAGATAGGAGAAGCTTGCTGGAGTATCTTCAGGTCGAGTGCCTGGGCTCTCGAAGAGGCATTGGCGAAATCACTGATAAAGTCGGCCTTATACAATAATATGAGACAAATCGTCCATCAACAAACGTGGATACGGACCAAGATGTCGCCCTTGCCGCCATATTTGTCCTGGTAGAGCAACTTACGTTTCTGAGTCGCTCCAGATAGGTCTGTGTAGTTGATGACTAGGTTTGCGTCGTATCCGATGACCGAGATGACGGGATCCTGCGTAGCTTGGATGGTGCCAAGGTCGCGTGATATGGCGAAAACTGTCGAGTCTTGATAGTTAGGGGTCGTGTTATATACTTGATCCAGGTTGCCCAAGACCCCATTAAGCCGGAATGAATCACGGGAAGCTGGAACCTCAGATATATTGGTTGTAATGTCACCACGAACACCCTGAATCACCGACTATGAGGGGAGGAATGCAAATCGCACCGTGACCACTCACCGACTGCATGCCATAATACAATGTGCCCCATTCGGGTTGAGGGCTAATGGCATAGTTGAAGTGGCCACCGTTATCTACCACTCCAGTGGCTGACGTGGCAGCGGAATCCAACTGTGCTATGCCTGACGAACGACTTTGAGACGCAATAGAGTGGGAACAATGTTATCAAAGGTGGGGCAGCAACAGGGCGATCCGGCTAAGTCGAGCCGGTCGGGTGATGAGTTCCGAGAGGGGCCGGTTCAGTCGGCGAGGAGCGAGAATAAGCAAGAGCGCGAACTCGATTTATCAGAAGTCGAGAGCGATGGCAAAGGCGAATCGAAGTTCGCTTCGGAGAGGGAAATTAGAGGCACACGAGGGAATAGAGGAGATGAACTGGATGATTTATTGGATACAATAGAGTCGCTTTTTTATACAGTGTAGATACGTTTTTACGAGAAATAAAAGTAAAGTAAAGCAAACGAAAGTAAAGACGCACGGGCCTTCATAGGCATGAAACAGGAGTCGAGACAGGAGTCGGGAGAACGAAGAACAGGCGGGGGACGAGGCCGAGAATGTATAGTAGAGGGGCGCGCGAGCCCCTATGAATCTGAGACAACAATGGCAGCGCTTGAAACAAATATGCAGTCGGAAATAAACGCGGAAGGTGTAGAACGGAAGGCAGAACTTAATAGAATAGGGTGCAGGTCCTTCATAATCTCCAAGGCCGCCGCGAACGAGCGCGGCGGAAGGTTCGGGTCGGCCGGGTCGAGCGTGCCAAAATGCAACAAACAACAGCCTCACCCACCTAAGTTGAGATCCGAATACACCTGAATGGCGTGAGCAGTACCATCCCGAGACTCTGCGGTTAATGTCATGTATGAGAATGGGATTGATTGCTTGACCCAATCTCCGCGCTACGATGGTGTTAGTAGATAATCCTGGCAACCACGCTAGTCCTGAATTACCTCGATCGGGTTCAAGAAGGTAAGATTAATTTGCATGGGCCCGGCATCTGCGATGAGCTTGGTCTGGGTTGGTGAAATCGCCACGTTGGTGAGGTTCACAGTTGTGTTTACGGTAGACGCATTTCCCAGAAACAAGTAGGTACTATTGTCGACACGGACGAGGACGACTAGGTTAAGAACCTAAAGTGCGGTCAGCGTCGGTGTTATGCTGAGCGAGGATTAACGTACATTCAAGCTTGGATCCCAGCCAGAACGAGGTTGTTGGGCTTGGAAAAAGGTAGTCGTTTGAGATATTCTTGGGTTAGACGGCTCGTTGGAAAGGTAACCCCAATAGTTTAGGTACAGTGAGCGAACGAAAAGAGGGATTGCCGCGGGATAAAACGTCTGCTGGGCTCTTGCATAATGAAAAAGGTAAAATATGAGACCTGGGATTAGCAAGTGAATCATTTGCGGGTTGTCGCCTGAGTCGGCTCTCGATGGTGAAGAAATCTACACAGTGAGGTGTTGATCTCACGCAGAGTAAAAATACGTCAGAAGAACAAAGAATCCATCTGTAAACTTGAGACCTGTCCAAAGCTGTTGGAGACCGGTGACAGCTTTTGACAGGTCCCAACGTTACAGATCACTCCGAAGAGCTTCGCTCGTCGCACATCACGAGCAAAGGCGTCTAATTCCTCTGATTTATGTGCATTTCCAAGCCAACAGCCATCAGATGATAGAAGGAGCAACCACTGGCAGCGCACCTTTTTTTGTGGTGATATTAGTAAAGACAGAGATAGCCAGCATCATCTTTGTGTTTCTTGGATCAAAGGATCAGGTGCCGTGGTTGCTGGATACGAATCTATAATTCTATAGCCAAAGTAGCGTTGATCAAGGGCCAATTATTATACTCGGTTCGATGAACCCTTATCGAGGCCTTATCGCATGGATGACGTACAAATCTAATCGCTGCCATTCCCCAAGTCATCAGCACATTTTCTCCGCCGAGTGGCAGTCTGTGACTGGTTGGGGAACGGGGCAGTGCTTGGGCAGTGGCGCCTTTAGTTGTGATGCATGTGATGCTGTGTCATTCCGCGAGGTCGTGATCAATGATAGGAGTATCGTGTGAAGGCACCGCACGATTTATGACGAAATGAAGAGCTCTGTCCAGGCTTCTTGTATCAGCCTTGATCCTTGCCTTGATCACAGTTGCCATTTTAATGCAACCACCGTCCAAAGTGCGCATTTCACACATTTCTCACAATTTTTTCGGGGGGCTGAAGCGGGTACACTTACAGTAAATAATTACATTCCAAGGGGTATAGTATTCGGATCCTCGTAATTCATCGAATATTCATCCAAGAGGTCTTCGTGGAACCCGTCCCCAACCCCTGTCGCGCACTGTTGTCCTCTGCGCGATGGCGCCGCACGGCCCGCATAGGAAGACGCCCGCCGTGAGGCCAAGAGGAGGACTATGCCCACGGCGCCAAACACCCACCTCTAGTTTGGGACCAGCGTGGACATATCCGAGAACCGGCCATCGTCCCGCTGGAGCTGTGCTGGATGATGATGATTCTGCAGTATCGTGGGATCTCCGTTGAGAACGAATGAAGGCTTGTCCGCCTCAGCCTTGCCGTGATTGCTTGGGAGATGTTCGGTATGCTTGGGATGTGCCTTGGTCCTGGTGCTCGGGTGATCCCCACTGGCAGCTTGGGAGAGAGGGGAAATTTTTGTCGAGTAAAGGGTATTTCGTACTCGCGTGCGACGGACGCGTCAATCGTCGAACTGAGGAGCGACCCGTTCGGTCTTTAGCGTCGGTGTCGGAAACTCGGATTGTCCAAGTGCCGCGCGGGTACTCATCCCTTCGCGTTCAGCATTGACTCTGCTAGGAGATGTGGAAGACTCACCAATGCTTGTCACTAATGAAACGCCACGCAGGATGCCCGTCCTTGTTCATAAGGCAGCGAGCAGCGAGAACGCTCTAAGGCCTTCCAGACTTATGACCTCGTCACCGCGGCGATCATGCACAATCTACACGCACAATAGATGGAGTTGACCCTAATCCACTTCATGATCAAAAGAAGCACTATGAATCTCTGGAAAGTTCAGACAATGGCTATACGGTTTTAGCGCCCCTTGTTTGATGTATTATCAACCTAAACTTCTACTGGAACATGGTCACAGAGATCATATGCTCGTGGTGTCAGTCTCATTGAAAACCCTAAGGCAGAACCGAATATCATCTTCCAAGTAGTCGATCCTTCCGATTACCCAAAGGCAGAAGTAGGACCTCAACTTGTGCCGAGTTTAGGGACACCAGATCCCAGTTCTAGACTCTGAATCGGCCTGGGTACAAAGCGCATCTTCTTTCCTGAGCCACCTATGAGGGTGATCTGTAATGAGACCAGTTCTTTACGCTTGTTCTTCCGACCATAGGAGCCAGGAGGGTTGAAGTGATCACAACGCTGACAACGGGACAGTCACAGTACACGTGTAGAACTCGACGCGACCTGTCACACAGGTGTCACACTAAACGCGTCTTATGATATTCCCCAACCAACCTCCTGCCGACCAATCATGTCCCTTCCAGTCGTGAATATAGAAGTAGATTATCAAATCGAAAAAGGTCTGTTTGTTTTCCATATGCTTAATCCCTTCTAATCTGTTTCTCAGACAAAATAAAGGACTTTTTGTCGAATTTTGTCGGGCCCGCCAGTGGCGACAATGTAGCCGACGGCATCGCTGATATGGATATTGGCGACTACGACGGCAACCCGGGAGACTCAAATAATGAGAGGCTTGAAGTATATGTCTCAGCCTCGTACGCATCTATTCACGAGTTTCTGTCTGATTCTGTCCTAACGAAGCATAGCAACGCATCGCGAATCGTGATCAACAAATGGCTTGTCATCGACTTAGAGGACATCGCCTAAGGTTGGTCGACCAGCTCTCGGGACCTGACTTGAATGATTTGAACCTTCCTTCATGCTGGGATAGAACGAAAAGACAGTAGCGAACTCGCATCGGGCCATAGAACCAACGCCAGCCGCTAGGTAAAGTTATTCAACGAGAGTCGTCGACAGCCTCATGCCCATACCCACGAAGGACCATCAGTGAGCAGGGACGAAGTAATGATATCATCATGCAACCAACGACTGAGAGCGGAACGACAGATCGAGGGAAGGTCAGGAATGGCTTCCCCAATACACTTGGTCAGAAGATAGTGAGTACCATCACTTTTACTTCCGTCTCGTCTCCTTGACAAACCTAAAGCAACCTTTACTTCAAGCCTCTACTCTCTGACGTCTCAATGGGTGTTCGCGAAGTGGGGGGTGTGCATCTTGGGAGGCCTTTACACTGCCCGTGGTCATCGTCACTCGAGTATCAGAGGTCAAGCCACTACTGCTGGTCAATGCTTACACTTGCGACGTTTGCGGATCGGAGACATTCCAAGAAATCTCCAGAAAAGAGTTCACTCCCATTGCTGATTGCCAGAACGAGAACGAGTGCAAGAGGAACAATATCAAAGGTTCTCTACACATGCAAACACGCGCTTGCCGTTTCAGCCCATTCCAGGAAGTGAAGATCCAGGAGATGGTATCTGTCCCAGAATTCTCTTGAGTATCCCCTACTCATTGCCCGTTTAGGCGGACCAAGTTCCTGTCGGTCATATTCCCTCGATCGATGACCGTGCACCTCAATGACAACCTCACGCGTACAATGAGCCCCGGGGATATTGTGCACTTGGGTGGCATTTTCCTCCCTATTCCCTACACTGGTTTCCAAGCCGTTCGCGCGGGCCTCCTTACCGACACCTACCTGGAAGCGCACTATCCACCAACTGAAGAAGCAGTATAGCGAGATGGAAGTCACCGCGGAGATGCGAGCAGCTATTGAGCGACTGCACGATGATCCGACAGTGTACCAGAAGCTCGCCTTCAGTATTGCCCCAGAGATCTATGTACACGTCGACGTCAAGAAAGCGTTGCTACTACTCCTAGTCGGTGGTGTCACGAAGACGATGGGTGATGGGATGAGAATCCGTGGGGATCTCAACGTCTGTTTAATGGGTGACCCTGGTGTGGCGAAATCGCAGTTGCTGAAGTATATATCAAAAGTGGCACCTCGAGGCGTCTACACCACCGGAAAGGGTTCATCCGAGGTTGGTCTAACAGCCGCCGTCATGCGCGACCCTGTAACAGATGAAATGGTTCTCGGTGCGTTTCGTTCTCCCATATCAGTTTCTTATCCAGACACTGACACGAAGTCGCAGAGGGTGCGCGCTTGTCTTAGCAGACAACGGGATATGCTACATCGATGAGTTTGACAAGATGGACGAGTCGATCGGACGGCAATATACGAAGTTATGGAGCAACAGACCATATTTATCTCGAAAGCGCGCATCACCACGACCCTCAACGCACGCACGTCGATCCTATGGCCACTACAACCCTAAGGTATCTCCAGTTGAGAACATCAACTTGCCAGCAGCGTTTCTCTCCCGTTTCGACTTGCTCTTGTTGCTGGACAAGCCATCGCGCGACGACGACGAACGACTTGCGCAACATGTCACCCCCGTCCATATGTACAACAGGCATCTAGAATTTGAGTACGAGCCGCTCGAGCCAGCCCTAATGTGGTACGGGACTCCCTTACCCCATCTGCCCACACTCACTCACGACTAATTACCCTACACGCCTCTACAGAGCATACATCGCCCTCGCCCGCCGGTGTCGCCCTGTTGTCCCTCCCGACGTGTCATCCTACATTGTCGACTCTTACGTGCGCTTGTGCAAGCAGTCCAAAGACGACGTACAGCGCGACCGCTCGTACGTGCACGCGTCTGCGCGCGCGCTGCTCGGAGTTCTGCGGCTCGCGCAGGCACTCGCGCGGCGGTGCTGCACGCGGACGTGGACGAGGCTCTGCGACTGATGACGGCGAGCAAGGAGAGCCTGCACGATGAAGATGGGGACGACGCCGACGCGCGTGACGCAGACCGCCTGACACCAACAGGGTATACCGCATCATCAAAGACATGGCCCAGGCTGCGGTGGCCGCCGGCACCGGGCGCGGATGCGGGGGCGCCCGCGCAGACTCGAGCGTGGGCCGGATCACGAACGCGATGTGCAAGTCGAGGAAGGAGAGGGGGGCGACCCACTGGAGGTGCTCTCGGTGGTGGACATTCGCGCGCGCGGGATATATTGAGGCACAGTCAATGACAACGACAAGAGGTGAGGCTATGTTACCCGTATTACCTTTTTGCAGAAACTGAAATTTCTGCTTATAGTTCGATGATCTCAACATTTGGATGCGCGTGGCGAACAGCTCAAAGCTGAGCTTTGTATGATCCTCGCCGTCGACATATGCATTAGGATGGGCCTGGCCTGGCCGTCGTGCTGGCTTTGCATTCTCTATTTTAATTGCCCAATTTATCGTGTAACGTTCATATATCCCAACTATCGCCTATCGCTATCGCAATATTGTTTGAGGTATGCCTGCATTCCAATTCGTACTATGTATGTTCGATCGCGGCGACGTTCCGTCGTTAGGGTGTCCACTTCGCATCTCAAACTTGTGCTCCGTAGCCTTGCCCGAAGCTGACATTCGCAACCACAGTCCATGACAATCACTGTAAGCGTAAGCGTCACGTCCAGATTTTACACCTTTCAAGTTCACTTCTACAGTAATGAAAGTCGGTGTTATGATTCATGTACGAAAACGAAAGGGACCGTATGTGAGGGTCCTAAGGCAATCCCAATATGTTTGAATACAGTGAAGGGAGCCAAACCAGTATGCAACCGCTACGACGCAACGTCACTGGCATAACTAGGGGGAGATTCAGATCTCTCCACGCGAAGTTGTTCTATCTCATGCCTCAAGAAGTTGTTTTCCAACTGGAGTCTCTGAGCTTCAGATGGAGATGTGGCCGCACCCGCCACACCCCCAAGCTCACCCCTGTCCGTTGTGACCGTTAAAAGAGGATTGGACGGCTGTCCGTCCGTAGGTTGGGAATGCGGACCGTTTGCCAGCGAGCGGAGCCGCGCAAGCTCCTTGTCTGACAAACCAACAGGGATAGGCACCGCACGTCGCAACGGAAGCGGTGACTCGTCCCGGGAAAATGGGCGGTGGAACAACAGTTCCTGCGAGTCGGTCTGAGGCCCTGCAAGAGGCAGTGCTACCTCGGTGGTGATTAGCCTTGTTGGGTCGAATGGCGTCACTGTGACCTCTGATACGACTTCGCTCAGAAACGAAGGCTCAGCGGATGTGCGTCTGTAACCTCGTCTCCGTCGACGCCATACTACCAAGGCAATGGCCCCAATCGCGAGTAAGGCCGCAACGCCACCTATGACACCCTTGGTAACCACTGACAGGCTGGTGTGCGGTGTTGATGATGTCCCAGTTGCCGTGGGATCGGGTGTTATTAGGACGACGGGTGCTCTGGGAAAAAAGGTAAATCGGAGCACCGAATACAAGGTGATTGCCCTAAACGAACTCGAGAGCCAATGGCGCATACATTGCACCTTGTGCAGGGCTAGTAGACAGAGATCCGATAATATCAATTAGCACCCGACAAATCCAAATCATCGAGGAACTTACCTGGGTCCTCCCCCCAAGATAGTTGGGCTCAGCTCGCCTTGTCCAAATGGGGTGAGCGGGTAGGTAGACTCTCTATTGTGAACCCTTGAAATAAGATTTGTGCGTTGATCAGTGATTTGGCATCATGGCGGCCGCAAACATGCTCCAGCCTAAAATCACATCAGCTGAGGCAACTACAAAGTATAGCTCTACTGACTGGATACTGGCCCGGGGTTATCTACGTCTGAGTCGAGGTTGTCGACTGGCATGCCAGAATTGCTGAAATTCAAAGTCGAGGAGAGGTTATTGATGTAAGTACTTTGACCATCATAGACCTGGAAACCGAGTCGGACCAATGTCAAGATAATGCTTGAGATAATGCAGAAATCAGAAGATACAGACGGGTGATTCGACGACGCTGGTGTTCAGCCAGACAGTCGGCAAATAGATTATAACCTAATGTCCACGAGCCCACTTGGTCGTATGTTGCAAGTAGGTGTTTATCACTTGTCAGCGCAAGGCTCTTCCATTGAGCGTAAAGACTCGCAGCTGTACTCTATAGGCCGGTCAATTTCGCTACACGACATCCAAACAATCTGCACGAACAGAATACTTATCGACATCCGCATCCCGCTTGACAATTGAGCTCATTTTAGACATAGCTTCGATAGCAATGATACCCTTTATCGCAAGGTTAGTCTGATTGTCGGCCGATAGTCCATCCGCAGAGGACCTATGTAGATAGTGATTCAAGTTGTCGGTAATAAGTATTAAAAGAGATAGCGCACTGATTGTGGACCAACAGTGTCGCGTCAGACAGATAATTAGCCCAGGAAATCAGTACTGTATCATACTGTCCAGTTTTGTTGGTCCTACAAGGGTTCGAACTTGAAAGAGGAGCACTGCACAGTACGTATCTGCTTATCAGGCTAAAATCTCCACTCGCACGAGCGTGGGCATAAGTCATGATCAACATATTCCCAGAATCTTTATAGCGAACGGGGAATTGGTCAGCGATATGCAAGACCCGCTGGAGAGGTACAGACGTTCTACTCCTTGATTGTGTGCAGAATTCGTGAATATGACATTAGGATAATTCGTCCCTTTGCGTTCTCGATAATCAGCGTTTTGAATCTAGCCCCTCCGATTCTAGGACGCACCGATATCGGCAGCAGCGTACGGGTTGGCGTATATTTGTGACGCTTGAAGCCGAAACAATGGCTCGAGGAAGAGTCCACCTAGATCAGGATCAATGTACATGAACGCTGGGAAGGCAGAATAAAGCGTCTCGACGGCATTGACCCGGCTTGACATCGTCAGAATCGGCCTCCCACCCAACGCACACAGTTAGCTCACTTTGTGTTCGATCCACCAATATTCCTCATAAACGCCATCACATCCGATTTGTTGAAATCACCATTTGCGTCAATCCCATATGTCAGGTGAAAGCTGCCATATACTTGTGCTGTCGCGAGGGACACCAAATCCCCCAGTGGTCCAGAGATAGGAGAAGCTTGCTGGAGTATCTTCAGGTCGAGTGCCTGGGCTCTCGAAGAGGCATTGGCGAAATCACTGATAAAGTCAGTCTTATACAATAATGAGACAAATCGACCATCAACGAATGTGGATACGGACCAAGATGTCGCCCTTGCCACCATATTTGTCCTGGTAGAGCAACTTGCGTTGCTGAGTAGCTCCAGATAGGTCCGTGTAGTTGATGACTAGGTTTACATCGTATCCGATAACCGAGATGACGGGATCCTGCGTAACTTGGATGGTGCCAAGGTCACGTGATATGGCAAAGACTGTCGCGTCGCCATAGCTGTATGATAGACGTTCCGGGTTGTCCAAGATCCCATTAAGCCGGAATAAATCACGGGAAGCTGGAACTTCAGATATATTGGCTGTAACGTCACCATGACCACCCTGAATCACCAACTATGAGAGGAAGAACGCAGATCACACCGTGACCACTCACCGACTGCATGCCATAATACAGTGTGCCCGATTCGGGTTGAGTGACGATGGTATAGTTGAAGTGATCAGCGTTAGCTACCGTTCCAGCATCCGGGCGCACGAAACCCAACGCGTTTATCCGTGACGACCATCCTGCAGTGACTTTGAGGCACAATGAGTGGGAAGAATAGCTTCACCTACCTACGTTGAGATCCGAATACACCTGTATGGCATGAGCCGTACCAGTCCAGAGACTCTGCAGTTAATGACATGTATGAGAATGGGATTGATTGCTTGACCCAATCTTCGTGCTACGACGGAAGGGTGAGTAGATAATCCTGGCAACAACGGGTAACTCTAGTCCTGAGCTGAGTTACCTCGATCGGGTTCAAAAAGGTAAGATTAATTTGCATGGGCCCGGCATCTGCGATGAGCTTGGTCTGGGTAGGTGAAACCACCACGTCGGTGAGGTTCACAGTTGTGTTTACGGTAGACGCATTTCCCAGAAACAAGTAGGTATTATTGTCGACACGGACGAGGACGACAAGGTTAAGGACCTAAAGTGCGGTCAGCTTTGGTGTTATGCCGAGCGAGGATTAACGTACATTCAAGCTTGGATCCCAGCCAGAACGAGGTTGTTGGACCTGGGAAAAGGTAGTCGTTTGAGATATTCTTGGGTTAAACGGCCCGTCGGAAAGGTATCCCCAACAATTTAGGTACGGTGAGCGAACGAAAAGGGGGATTGCCGCGGGATAAAACGTCTGCTGGGCCCTTGCATAATGAAAAAGTGAAAATATGAGACCTGGGATTAGCAGGTGAATCATTTGCGGGTTGTCGCCTGAGTCGGCTCTAGATGGTGAAGAAATCTAGCACAGGGAGGTGTTGATCTCGCGCAGAGAGGCACAACGTTTAGTCTCGATGGGTGCGAGGTTTTGACCAGTAACAATGGCCATGACCAACACTGTTGGAAAAGCGGGACCTGTCAAAAGCTGTCAAACGTGGTTGGAGACCGGTCTCCGACCGCGTTTGACAGCTTTTGACAGGTCTTTTACTCGATGCCATCGAGTAAAAATACTGTAAATACAACCCACATCAGAAGAACGAAGAATCTGAAGAGCTTCGCTCGTCACACATCACAAGCAAAGGCTTCTAATTCCTCTGAGCTATGTGCATTGCCAACGGCCATTAGATGAGAGAAGGAACAACCAGTGTACCTTTTTTTCCGCGTGGTAATATTAGTAAAGACAGAGATAGCCGGCGATCAGGTGCCGTCACTTAGAGAAAATCAAGGCAGGTTGCTGGAGAGGAATCTATAATTCTATAACCAAAGTACTGTAGCGTCAATCAAGGGCCAATTGTTATACTCGGTTCGGTGAGCCCTTACCTATGGATTGCATGGATGACGTACAAAACTAACCGCGAGTTCGTGATCTAAGAGTGTATCGTGTGAAGCGGCACCGCACGATTTGTGACGAGTTACAGTAAATGACTAGCTCATGCGTTGTTGTATGCCTCTGCCGCCTTTGCCGAAGAAGCGTGACGGTAACGAGTTATCACAGTCTTGATCACAGTTGCAATCTTAATTCAATCACCGTCCAAAGTGCACATTTCACACTCTATGCTTTCGGGGGCTGAAGCGGGTATACTTACAGTAAATAATTACATTCCAAGGCGTACAGCATTCGGATCCTCTTCATTCATCCAAGAAGCCTTCGTGGAACCCGTCCCCCCTGTCGCGCCAAGGGATCCCGTGCGGAGGCCCGTGTGCTCGTCCCCCTCTTCCTCATCCTCATCGTCATTTTTCTCGCCAAACACATCATAACGCTCTTTCCTGCGCAGGCCCCAGCCAGCCTCCACGCGTCAGCGCGCTGAGCATGAGGTCATTGCCGGAAAGCGCACTGTAGTCCTCTGCGCGATGGCGTCGTACGGCCCGCCTGCCTAGGAAGACGCCCGCCGTGAGGCCAAGAGGGGGACGGTGCCCACGGCGCCAAACACCCACATCTGGTTTGAGACCAGCGTGGACATATCCGAGAACCAGCCATCGTTCCGCTGGGAGCTGTGCTGGATGATGAAGAAGGTTCTGCAGTATCCTCGGCGGAATCTCCGTTGAGAACGAATGAGGGGTTGTCCGCCCCGCCCTCAGCCTTGCCGTGATTGCCTGGGCGATGTTCGGTATGCTGGGGATGTGCCTTGGTCACGGTACTCGGGCGATCCCCACTGGCAGCTCATTGGGACCTGGGAGAGGGTGCAGAATATGGTATCTCGTACTCGCATGCGGCGGACGCGTCAATCGTCGAACTGAAGAGCGTCCCGTTCGGTCTTCAGCGCTGTTGTCGGAAACTCAGATTGTCCAAGTGCCGCGCGGGTAACTTACTCATCCCTTCGTCGCGTTCAGCATTGAGCCTGCAAGCAGATGTGGAAGACTCACCAATGCTTGACACTAATGAAACGCCACGCAGGATGCCCGTCCTTATTCATGTCAACAAGGCAGCGAGCAGCGAGAACGCTCTTAACGCCGTCCAGACTTATGACCTCATCACCGCGGCGATCATGCACAATCTACACGGACAATAGATAGAGGTGACTCTAATCCACTTCATGATCAAAAGAAGCACTATGAATCTCTGGAAAGTTCAGACAATGGCTATACGATTTTAGCACCCCTTGTTTGATGGGTATTATCAACCTAAACTTCTACTGGAACACGGTCACAGAAATCATTTGCTCGTGGTGTCAGTCTCATTGAAAACCGTAAGGCAGAACGAATCTCATCTTCCAAGTAGTCGGTCCTTCTGACTACCCAAAGGCAGAAGTAGGACCTCAACTTGTGCAGAGGGACACCAGATCCGAGTTCTAGACTCTGAATCGGCCTGGGTACAAAGCGCATCTTCTTTCCTGAGCCGCCTATGAGGGTGTTCTGTACTGAGACCTGTTCTTTACGCATGTTCTTCCGACCATGGGGGGTTGAAGTGATCACAACGCCGACAACGGGACAGTCACAGTACACGTGTAGAACTCGACGCGACCTGTCACACAGATGTCACACTAAACGCGTCTTATGATCCCTTGACATTCGTCAACCAACCTCCTGCCGACCAATCATGTCCCTTCCAGTCGTGAATATAGAAGTAGATTATCAGATCGAAAAAGGTCTGTTTATTTTCCATATGCTCTATCCCTTCTACTCTGTTTCTCAAGCAAAATAAAGGACTTTTGTCGAATTTTGTCGGGCCCGCCAGTGGCGACAATGTAGCCGACGGCATCGCTGATATGGATATTGGCGACGACGACGGCAACCCGGAGACTCAAAGAATGAGAGGCTTGAAGTATATGTCTCAGCTCGTACGCATTTATTATGAGTTTCTGTCTGATCTATCCTAACGAAGCATAGCAACGCATCGCGAATCGTGATCAACAAATGCTTGTCATCGACTTAGAGGACATCGCTAAGGTTGGTCGACCAGCTCTCGGGACCTGAATTGAATGACTTGAACCTTCCTTCATACTGGGATAGCACGAAAAGACAGTAAGCGAACTCGCATCACGCATAAGAAGCAACGCCAGCCGCTACGTCAAATTATTCAACGAAGTCGTTGACAGCTTCATGCCCATATCCACGAAGGACATCAGTGAGCAGGACGAAGTTATTGATATCATCATGCACCAACGACGAGAGCGGAACGAACAGATCGAGGGAGGTCAGGATGGCTTCCCAATACACTTGCTCAGAAGATAGTGAGTACCATCACTTTTACTTCCGTCTCGCTTCTTGACAATGCCTAAAAGCAACCTCTACTTCAAGCCTCTACTCTCTGACGTGTCAATGGCTGTTCGCGAAGTGAGGGGTGTGCATCTTGGGAGGCTTATCACCGCCCGTGGCATCGTCACTCGAGTATCGGAGGTCAAGCCACTACTGCTGGTCAATGCTTACACTTGCGACGTTTGCGGATCGGAGACATTCCAAGAAATCTCCAGAAAGAGTTCACTCCTATTGCCGACTGCCAGAACGAGAACGAGTGCAAGAGGAACAATATCAAAGGTTCTCTACACATGCAAACACGCGCTTCCCATTTCAGCCCATTCCAGGAAGTGAAGATCTAAGAGATGGTATCTGTCCCAGATTTCTTTTGAGTGTCCCCCGCTCATTGTCCATTCAGGCGGACCAAGTTCCTGTCGGTCAAATTCCTCGATCGATGGCCGTGCACGTCAATGGCAGCCTCACACGTACGACGAGCCCCGGGGATATTGTGCACTTGGGTGGCATTTTCCCTACACTGGTTTCCAGGCCGTTCGGGCGGGCCTCCTTACCGACACCTACCTGGAAGCGCACTATCCACCAACTGAAGAAGCAGTATAGCGAGATGGAAGTCACCGCGGAGATGCGAGCAGCTATTGAGCGACTGCACGACGATCCGACGGTGTACCAGAAGCTCGCCTTCAGTATTGCCCCAGAGATCTATGTACACGTCGACGTCAAGAAAGCGTTGCTACTACTCCTAGTCGGTGGTGTCACGAAGACGATGGGTGATGGGATGAGAATCCGTGGGGATCTCAACGTCTGTTTGATGAGTGACCCTGGTGTGGCGAAATCGCAGTTGCTGAAGTATATATCAAAAGTGGCACCTCGATGCGTCTACACCACTGGAAAGGGTTCATCGGGGGTTGGTCTAACGGGCGCTGTCATGCGCGACCCTGTAACAGATGAAATGGTTCTCGGTGCGTTTCGTTCTCCCATATCGGTTTCTTATTCAGATACTGACACGAAGTCGCAGAGGGTGCGCACCTGTCTTGGCAAACGACGGGATGTACTACATCGATGAGTTCGACAAGATGGGCGAGTCCGATCGGACGGCAACACACGAAGTTATGGAGCAACAGAGCATCTTTATCTCGAAAGCGTGCATCACCACAACCCTCAACACACGCACGTCGATCCTCGCTGCCGCATATGCTCTCTATGGCCACTACAACCCTAAGGTATCTCCAATTGGGAACATCGACTTACCAGCAGCGCTTCTCTCCCGTTTCGACTTGCTCTTGTTGCTGGACAAGCCATCGCGCGACGACGACGAACGACTTGCGCAACACGTCACCCACGTCCATATGTACAACAGGCACCTAGAATTTGAGTACGAGCCGCTCGAGCCGGCCCTAATGCGGTACGGGACTCCCTTACCCCATCTGCCCTCACTCACTCACGACTAACTACCCTACACGCCTCTACAGAGCATACATCGCCCTCGCCCACCGGTGTCGCCCTGTTGCCCCTCCCGACGTGTCATCCTACATCGTCGACTCTTACGTGCGCTTGTGCAAGCAGTCCAAAGACGACGTATAGCGCGACCGCTCGCACGTGCATGTGTCTGCGCGCGCGCTGCTCGGAGTTCTGCGGCTCGCGCAGGCACTCGCGCGGCGGTGCTGCACGCGGACGTGGACGAGGCTCTGCGACTGATGGCGGCGAGCAAGGAGGGCCTGCAGGACGAAGATGGGAACGACGCCGACGCACGTGACGCGGACCGCTCCGACACCAGCAGGGTATACATCAAGGACACGGCCCAGGCTGCAGTGGCCGCCGGCACGGGGCGCGCGATGCGGGAGCGCCCGCGCAGACTCGGGCGTGGGCCGGATTACGAACGCGATGTGCAAGACGAGGAAGGAGAGGGGGGCAGCCCACTGGACGTGCCCTCGATGATGGGCATTCGGGCGCGTGTGGTATACTGAGGCACTGTTAATGACAACGATTCAAGACGTGAGACTGTGCTACCCGTATTACCTTTTTGCAGAAACTGAAATTTCTGCTTTCAGTTCGAGGATATCAACATTTGTACGTGCGTTGCGAACAGCTCAAAGCTGAGCTTTCCATCGACATGTGCATTTTTTCGTACCGTAGGATGGGCCTGGCTTTGCATTCTCTATCTTAATTGCTATTTTTCGTGTAACGTTCATATATCCCGACTATCGCTATCGCAATATTGTTTGAGGTATGCATGTATTCCAATCGTACTATGTACGTTCGATCCTATAGCGGCGACCGTCGTTAGGCTAGGTTGTCCATTTCGCATCTCAAACTTGCGCCCCGAAGCTGACATTCGCAACCAGTCATAAAAAGTTTGAGACATCCGAGTCCTCACTGGCAACAAATATCGAGGATGGTGAGATTCCCTGTACCAGATAGTGGAAATCCTGCAGATTCAGTCTGATTCAGAGCATCCAAGTTTGGAACCATTGAGAGAGATATCCAATCACAGCAAGCGCGTCGCGTCCATGCTAGGCGAATCGTCGTTCTCGGAGATTCGTCTAGAGTTCGGAGAATGCTGCCAATCGGACAGATGCTGAGCGAGCACAAGAGCGTTGTTCGGGAAGCCAATAGATTTTCAAGAGATGTCTATGAGAAAGCTACTGCAGTTGAATACAGTAGGTCGAGCTTAAGGCTCTAGGTGGTTACAGTGTAGTCCTCGAGAATTGCAGAGATCGAGTCATACGGAAGGTGCGAGAAGTAGTCGAGTCATACGGAAGTGAGTCAATACTAGTCCGAGTCAGAGCGTAACATGTTGTATCTCATGCCTCCAAAAAGTTGTTCTCCAACTGGAGTCTCTGAGCCTCAGATGACGATGTGGTCGCACCCACTCCCCTAAGCTCACCCCTGTCCGTGGTGACCGTTAAAAGAGGATTGGACGGTTGTCCGTCCGTAGATTGGGAACGCGGACCGTTTGCCAGCGGGCGGAGCCGCGCAAGCTCCTTGTCTGACAGACCAACATAGATATTCACCGCACCTGGCAACGGGAGCGGTGACTCGTCCTGTGAATATGGGCGGTGGGACAACAGTTGCTGCGAGTCGGTCTGAGGCCCTGCGAGTGCTATCTCGGTGGTAATTGGCCGTGTTGGGTCGAACAGCGTCACAGTGTCCTCTGATACAACTTCACTCTGAAACGAAGGCTCAGCGGATGCCAGTGTGCGTCTGTAATCTCGTCTCCGCCGACGCCATACTACCAAGGCGATGGCCCCAATTGCGAGCAAAGCCGCGACGCTACCTATGACACCCTTGGTAACCACTGATAAACTGGTGTGCGGTGTTGATGATGTCCCCTTGGATGTCCCAGTCGTCGTGGGATCGGCTGTGATTAATACGACCGGTGCTCTGAAAAAAAAAGTAAATGGGAGCCCCGAATATAAGATGATTTCCCTAAACGAACTCGAGAGCCAATGGCGCATACATTGCACCTTGTGCAGGGCTAGTAGACAGAGATGCGGTCATATCAATTATCATCCGACAAATGCAAATCCCGAGGAACTTACCTGGGTCCTCCCCCCAAGATAGTTGGGATCAGCTCGCCTTGTCCGAATGGGATGAGCGGGTAGGTAGACTCTCTATTGTGAACCCTTGAAATAAGATTTGTGCGTTGATCTTGATTTGGCATCACGGCGGCCGCAAACATGCTCCAGCCTAAAACCACATCAGCTGAGGCAACTACAAACCATAGCTCTACTGACTGGATACTGGCCCGGGGTTATCTACGTCTGAATCGAGGTTGTCGACTGGCATGCCAGAATTGCCGAAATTCAAAGTCAAGGAGAGGTTATTGACGAAAGTACTTTGACCATCATAGACCTGGAAACCGAGTCGGACGAATGTCGAGATAATGCATAAATCAGCAGACACAAACCGATGATTCGACGACGCTGGTGTTCAGCCAGACGTCGGCAAATAGATTATAACCTAATGTCCACGAGCCCACTTGGTCGTATATTGCAAGTAAGTGTTTATCACTTGTCAGCGCAAGGCTCTTCCATTGAGCGTAAAGACTCGCAGCTGTACTCTATAGGCTGGTTAATGTCGATAGTACGCAATACGCAAAAGGGTTGCACAGACAGAATACTTGTTGACGTCGGCATCCCGCTTGACAATGGAACTCATTTTAGACATAGCTTCGATAGCAATTATACCCTTGATCGCCAGGTTAGTTTGATTATCGGCAGATAGTCCATCCGCAGAGAACCTGTGTCGATAGTCATTCAAGTCGTCGGTGATAATAAGCATTAAATGAGATAGCGCACTGATCGCGGACCAACAGTGTCGCGTTAGACAGATAATTAGCCCAGGGAATCAGTACCGTATCATACTGTCCAGTTTTGTTGGTCCTACAAGGGTTCCAACCTGAAAGATGAGTGCTGCACGTACGTATCTGCTTATCAGGCCAACGTCTCCACTTGCACGAGCGTGGGCATAAGTCATGATCAACATATTCCCAGAATCTTTATAGCGAACGAGGAATTGGTTAGCGATATACAAGACCTGCTGGAGAGGTACAGACGTTCTACTCCTTGATCGTTTGGAGAATTCGTGACTGTCACATCGGGATAATCCGTCCCTTTGCATTCTCAATAATCAGTGCTTCGAATCTAGCCTTTCCTATTCTAAGACGCACCGATATCGGCAGCAGCGTACGGGTAGGTGTATATTTGTGACGCCTGTAGCTGAAACAATGGCGCGAGGAAGAGTCCACCTAGATTAGGATCGATGTACACGAACGCTGGGAAGGCAGAATACAGCGTCTCGACGGCATTGACCCGGCTTGACATCGTCAGAATCGGTCTCCCACCCGACGCACACAGTTAACTCACTTTGTGTTCGATCCACCAATATTCCTCATAAACGCCATCGCATCCGACTTGTTGAAATAACCATCTGCGTCAATCCCAATTGTCAGGTGAAAGCTGCCAAATACTTGTGCGGCCGCGAGGGACACCAAATCCCCAAGTGGTCCAGAGATAGGAGAAGCATGCTGGAGTATCTTCAGGTCGAGTTCCTGGGCTCTCGAAGAGGCATTGGCGAAATCACTGATAAAATCAGCCTTATACAATAATATGAGACAAATCAGAGTCGTCCATAAACGAATGTGGATACGGACCAAGATGTCGCCCTTGCCCAAGCCCTTGCCACCATATTTTCCCTGGTAGAGCAACCTACGTTGCTGAGTGGCTCCAGATAGGTCCGTGTAGTTGATAACTAGGTTTACGTCGTATCCGATAACCGAGATGACGGGATCCTGCGTAGCTTGGATGGTGCCGAGGTCGCGTGATATGGCGAAAGCTGTCGAGTTATAGTCATGGGCCGTGTCGTGTATTTGATCCAGGTTGCCCAAGACCCCATTAAGTTGGAATAATTCACGGGAAGCTGAAGCCTCAGATACAGTGGTTGTAATGTCACCATGAACACCCTGAAACACCAACTATGAGGGGAAGAATGCAGATCACACCGTGACCACTCACCGACTGCATGCCATAATACAATGTGCCCCATTCGGGTTGAGGGCGAATGGCATGGTTGAAGTGGCCACCGTTAAGTGCCACTCCAGCAGCTGTCGTGGACTCGTAATCCAACTGGGTTATCCCCGACAACCATTCTGAAACGAGTTTGAGACGCAATGGAGCGCGAATAACAGCTTCACCCACCTAAGTTGAGATCCGAATACACCTGCATGGCATGAACCGTACCATCCCGCGACTCTGCAGTTAATGTCATGTATGAGAATGGAATTGATTGCTTGACCCAATCTCCGGGCTACGATGGAAGTGTGAGTAGATAATCCTGGCAACGACGGGTAACCCTAGTCCTGAGTTACCTCGATCGGGTTCAAGAAGGTGAGAATAATTTGCATGGGTCCGGCTTCTGCGGTGAGCTTGGTCTGGGTAGGTGAAACAACCACGTCGGTGAGGTTGACAGTTGTGTTTACGGTAGACGCATTTCCCAGAAACAAGTAGGTGATATTGTCGACACGGACGAGGACGACAAGGTTAAGGACCTAAAGTGCGGTCAGCTTTGGTGTGATGCCGAGCGAGGATCAACGTACATCCAGGCTTGGATCCCAGCCAGAACGAGCTTGTTGGACCTGGGAAAAGGTAGTCGTTTGAGTTATTCTTGGGTTAGACGGCTCGTCGGAAAGGTAACCCCAACAGTTTAGGTATGGTGAGCGAACGAAAAGAGGGATTGCCGCGGGATAGAACGTCTGCTGGGCCCTTGCATAACGAAAAAGGGAAAGGATGAGGCCCGGGATTAGCAGGTAAATCATTTGCGGGTTGTCGCCTGAGTCGGCTCTCGATGGTGAAGAAATCTAGCGCAGGGAGGTGGTAATCTCGTTGCGCAGAGAGGCACAACGTTTAGTCACGATGGGTGCGATGTTTTAACCAGTAACATTGGCCGTGACCAACATCAAGTAAAAATACAACCCACATCAGCAGAGCGAAGAATCTTGAGGGGAAGAGCTTCGCTCGTCACACATCACGAGGGAAGGCTTCTGATTCCTCTGAGTTATGAGCATTGCCAACGGCCATCAGATAATAGAAGGAGCAACCAGTTTTTTGCGCGTGGTAATATCAGTGAAGCCAGAGATAGCTGGCATCACCACCCGGACAAAAATTGTTCTCTCCCTTGGATCGTAGGATCAGGTGCCGTCATAGAGAAAACCAAGGCTGCCAGTGGATAGGGATCTATACTAAAGTAGCGTCGATCAAGCCAATCGTTATGCTCGGTTCGGCGAGCCCCTACCTATGTATTGTATAGATGATGTACAAATCTAACCGCCGCCATTCTCCAAGGATATCAGGTTTTCATCAGCACATTTTCTCCGAGTGGCAGGCTGTGACTGGTTGGGGAATGCCACCGAGTGGCGCCTTTGTGATGTACTGATGAGGCTGAGTCCCAGTGATATATCATATATCTATACTTCCGCGAGTTCATGATCTAGGAGTATCGTGTGAAGCGCAACCGCACGATTTATGACAAGTTACAGGAATGAAGCTAATGAAGCTTCATGAAAAGCTCTGTAATGTATGCGGCGTTCATGCGTTCTGCCGACGAAGCGTGACGCGTGACGGTAGCCAGTGGCACTGCGCTGCAAGCCGTAAGTTACTCGCCTGTTTTCAACCCTCCCTCCCCAGGTCGCTGCCATGGGGTCCTCCTTCCATTTCGATCTTCCGCCAACATTACTTGGGAACGACATACACAGTATTTGGAGAATTCGTCGATATTTCGGCTTTTGATAACACTCCTACCCGGATCTCATTGTGAATTCATCTACAAATCCCAGCCAAGGGTCCTCTTGTTGACAACTGGGCCATTTACTCTCTATGGCCGCTACAACCCCAAGGTATCTCCAATTGAGAACACCAACTTACCAACAGTGCTTCTCTCCCGTTTCGACTTGCTCTTCTTGTTGCTGTACAAGCCATCGCGCGACGACGACGAACAACTTGCGCAACGCGCCACCCACGTCCATATGTATAACGGGCACCTAGAGTTTGAGTACGAGCCGCTCGAGCCAGCCCTAATGCGGTACGGGACTCCCTTGCACCATCTGCCCACTCACTCACGACTAACTAGCCTACAAGCCTTTACAGAGTATATATCGCCCTCGCCCGCCGGTGTCGCCCTGTTGTCCCTCCGGACGTGTCATCCTACATCGTCGACTCTTACGTGCGCTTGTGCAAGCAGTCCAAAGACGACGTACAGCGCGACCGTTCGCGCGCGAACGCTGCTCGGAGTTCGGCGGCTCGCGCAAGCACTCGCGCGGCGGTGCTGCATGCGGACGTGGACAAGGCTTTGCGACTGATGGCGGCGAGCAAGGAGAGCCTGCATGACGACGACATGGTCCAGGCTACGGTGGCCGCCGGCACCGGGCGCGGATACGGGAGCGCCCACGCAGACTCGAGCGTGGGCCGGATCACGAACGCGATGTGCAAGACGAGGAAGGGGAGGGGGGCGGGCTTAGTGGACGTGCTCTCGATGGTGGACATTCGCGCGCGCGGGGTATACTGAGGCACAGTTAATGACAACGATTCAAGACGTGAGACTGTGTTACCCGTATTACCTTTTTGCAGAAACTGAAGATTCTGCTTATAGTTCGATGATCTCAACATTTGGATGCGCGTGGCGGATAGCTCAAAGCTGAGCTTTGCATGATCCTCGCCGTCAACATGTGCATTTTTTTGCATAGGATGGGCCTGGCCTGGCCGTCGTGCTGGCTTTGCATTCTCTATTTTAATTGCCCTATTTATCGTGTAACGTTCATATATCCCAACTATCGCCTATCGCTATCGCAATATTATTTGAGGTATGCCTGCATTCCAATTCGTACTATGTATGTTCGATCCTATAGCGGCGACGTTCCGTCGTTAGGGTGTCCACTTCGCATCTCAAACTTGCGCCCCGAAGCCTTGCCCGAAGCTGACATTCGCAACCACAGTCCATGACAATCACTGTAAGCGTAAGCGTCACGTCCAGATTTTACACCTTTCAAGTTCACTTCTACAGTAATGAAAGTCGGTGTTATGATTCATGTACGAAAACGAAAGGGACCGTATGTGAGGGTCCTAAGGCAATCCCAATGTTTAAATACTGTGGAGGGAGCTAAATCAGTATACAGCCGCTACGACGTAACGCCAGTGTCACTGGCATAACTAGGGGGAAATTCAGATCTCTCCACGCGAAGTTGTTGTATCTCATGCCTCAAGAAGTTGTTTTCCAACCGGAGTCTCTGAGCTTCAGATGGAGATGTGGCCGCACCCGCCACACCCCCAAGCTCACCCCTGTCCGTGGTGACCGTTAAAAGAGGATTGGACGGCTGTCCGTCCGTAGGTTGGGAAGGCGAACCGTTTTCCAGCGAGCGGAGCCGCGCAAGCTCCTTATCTGATAGACCAACAGGGATAGTCACCGCACGTCGCAACGGGAGTGGTGAATCGTCCCGGGAAGATGGGCGGTGGGACAACAGTTGCTGCGAGTCGGTCTGAGGCCCTGCGAGATGTAGTGCTATCTCGGTGGTGATTGACCTTGTTGGGTCGAATGGGGTCGCTGTGACCGCTGATACGACTTCACTCGGAAATGAAGGCTCAGCGGCGGATGTGCGTCTGTAACCTCGTCTCCGTCGACGCCATACTACCAAGGCAATGGCCCCAATGACGAGTAAAGCCGCAAAGCCACCTATAACACCCTTGGTAACCACTGACAGGCTGGTGTGCGGTGTTGACGATGTCCCAGTCGCCGTGGGATCGGGTGTTATTGGGACGACGGGCGCTCTGAAAAAAAGTAAATGGGAGCCCCGAATACACGGTGATTTCCCTAAACGAACTCGAGAGCCAATGGCGCATACATTGCACCTTGTGCAGCGCTAGTAGACAGAGATGCGGTCATATCAATTATCATCCGACAAATCCAAATCCCGAGGAACTTACCTGGGTCCTCTCCCAAAGATAGTTGGGATCAGCTCGCCTTGTCCAAATGGGAGCGGGTAGGTAGACTCTCTATTGTGGACCCTTGAAATAAGATTTGTGCGTTGATCAGGATTTGGCATCATGGCGGCCGCAAACATGCTCCAGCCTAAAACCACATCAGCTGAGGCAACTACAAACCATAGCTCTACTGACTGGATACTGGCCCGGATTTATCTGCGTGGAAGTCGAGGTTGTCGACCGGCATGTCAGAATTGCTGAAATTCAAAGTCAAGGTCTTATTGATGAAAGTACTTTGGCCACCATAGACCTGGAAACCGAGTCGGACGAATGTCAAGATAATGCAGAAATCAGCAGACACAGACCGATGATTCGACGACGCTGGTGTTCAGCCAGACGTCGGCAAATAGATTATAACCTAATGTCCACGAGCCCACTTTTTTTTTTTTTTTTTTTTTTTTGAATCCATTTTTGTGCGCCTGAGGGCAGAATACCCTATGTAGCACTACACTTTCAATATACTACGCATTCATGTCTCTCCGCTTCCCGGTAATCTCGCTTTATATCTTAAGTCTCCCCCGCCTCCCGGATGGGAGACGGCTTTAGCTTCTTGTCAAGCGTTGAAATTAGTGGGGCGTATGTGTCGCCAGGGCGTGAGGTGCGGCCGCGATGGTCTTGAGTTGAGTAGTGTTTTAAGGCCGCTTCCTACGTCGTCCGCTTCTTTCTTCGAGTCTTGAGTGAACCCTACTTGGTGGGTTCGGCAAGTCGTGGAGATGGTGGTGTGTGCGTGTGTTTAATGGTGAGGGTGATGAGTCTGTCGTGTTTGATGTGCACTGTGCGTGGTGTTCTCTCCTTTTTCTCCTCCTCCCCCTGCCTCGTTCCTCCTCCTCCGATTCCCCTCCTGCGCGAGCCTCTCTGTCTCGTGAATAAACGTCTCTACTTGGACGGCGGACTTTGGGCATGAGATCAGCGCTGCGAAGTCTTTGTCTGTCGGTCTGCGCTTTTTGATAAGTGACCATCTTTCGTGTGCATACGCTGGGCAGTCTAAAAGGAAATGTTGCGCGCTCTCGGAGTGGTGGCCGCATGCCGGGCAGCTCGCGCTAGCCGACCTTTTAAACCTGTGTAGGTATGCGTTCAGCGGGAAGTGCCCCACTCTCAGCTGGAATAACCAGCTGGCGCCCTTTCTAGAAAGTTTTGGATCGCTAGTTAGCTTTAGGAATTTGGTAGAGGGGGTAGACGGGTCGAAGCGTTTGAGTTTGCTCGCTCTCGGTGATTTTTGATCATTTTTCCCAGTCTCTTTTCCACGCGTTGTTGAGCATGCTTTTGCAGGTTTGCTTCGCTGCCGATTTGTTGTATCGAAGGGACTTTTTGAGTAATCTTGGGAGGTCTGCGCCCGGGGATGTCTTCCCCTCTGCGGCTGCTTTTGCTTCCTTGTCCGCTTGCTCGTTGCCGTCTATGCCTACGTGTCCCGCAGTCCAGCGCAGCTTGAGCCTGTAGTTTGCTGTGCCTTTGTTTTTGCGGATGGACACCGCTGTGGTCAGGCAGATGTCTGCTAGGTAGTGCCCTGATCTGTTGCTTGGTGATGCGAATGCCCCTATTGCGGCTTGGTTGTCGGCTCCTAAGGCGTAGCTTGTCCTGCCGGCTCTTTCTGTCTTGATTAGCTGCAGGCCTAGCATTAGTCCTATTAATTCAGCTTCGAAAACTGTATGGTGCTTAGTCGATCCCAGGTGGTAATGCAGTGTTCGGTTTTCTCTGCCCGGTCTGATTAGTATTGCCGCCGCCCCGACCTTCCCATCTTGCGCAGATCCGTCTGAGTAAACTTTGATTTCCTCGCCGCCGTCTGCGTCTGCTTTTTTGGAGGCTTCTTTGCTGTTTGCGATGTCCACGCTGAATGGCCTTCTGTGTAGCGTTGCTGGGTTCCTGCCTATAGCCGGAATGGTTTCGAATTCATTCGGTTTGATATCAAAAGACTGCATTAAGTCGTGCAGCGGTGATTTGTGCCTCTTGGTCCTCTTGTTTGTGGCCTTCCTCGCGGGTTTGTGAAGGGGGTGCTGCGCTGGGAGGGTTGTGATTCGTGTTGCTGCTCTGTGTAGGTGTTTCTCGATCTCCAGTTGTATCGGGAGTATATGTGCAAGCGCATCGAGTGCGTCTGTAGGTGAGGTGCGCAGGCCTCCTGTGATGGCTAAGGTGCCTGCTCTTTGGACGGTGCTCAGTTTGTTCTTGCGTCTTGTTGTTCTACCCAGCTTGTTTGATTCCCCCTGTTTACCTGCGTGGCTACCCCACACGTCTACGGCGTAGAGTGTTCTCGGGATTGCGACGCTTCTGTAAAGTTGACGGGCGTGCTTTGGGGTGATGCCCCAGCTTGGTGCGGCGGCGCGTCTTATCTGAGAGGCCCATTTTGTTCCTTTTTCTAGGGCGTAAATCCGCTGCGTTCCCCAGTCCAAGTGCTGGTCGAAGTAAACTCCCAGGTATTTTGCGCTTTTGGTTGGTTCTAGGATGGTGTTGAGGAGCGCCAGCGGGCATCTTTCCTTCTTACTGTTTCTGTGAGCAAAGTCGATTAGGGCGAGTTTGCTGTATTCAAAGCGGGAGTTGTGGTCATTAGACCAGTCTATTGCGCCGCCCGATCTTGTCATCATGTTTGCGAGGGTTTGATGGGTTTCAGTGAAGTCTGTCCCTGTTGCGATTAGGATGGCGTCATCGACATACGCCATGGCCGACTCGTTGTTGTTTGCTGGGATGTCAAGGATGTCCGCATTGTAAAACTGGTACAATATCATTGAGAGTGGGTCGCCTTTCCCGATCCCGTTGTCAATCGGGATGCTCTCTGAGGTGAAATCGTCGAATTTCAACGTAGTGAAGCGTTCGTGAAGTAGGTTTTGAGTAAACTTCACCAGGGCTTTTTGGGACTCTCCGCTTTCTCATATTGTGAATCAGTCTCTCGTTGACTGCGTTCGGAAATGCTCCTTCGATGTCAAGGAAGAGCACTGAGGTTACCCTCTTCTTCCGCCACACGTCTTTGATCTGGTAGGTGAGCGTGTGCATGGCGTCTGTGGTGGTACGAGCCAGGCGTCCTCCGTAATGGTGCTTCGGGAGGAGCTCATGTTTTTCT
Source organism: Lactarius pseudohatsudake (assembly GCA_021525015.1). Classification (NCBI taxonomy): domain Eukaryota; kingdom Fungi; phylum Basidiomycota; class Agaricomycetes; order Russulales; family Russulaceae; genus Lactarius; species Lactarius pseudohatsudake. The sequence continues at coordinate 166,670 of JAKELH010000104.1, read as the reverse complement.
GTGTGGAATGTGAGTTGTTCCGCTACAATGGACGTCAGGACTTTCGCCATGGTGTTGAGTAAAGCTATTGGTCTGTAAGCCTTAGGTGTGTCGTATTTTGGCTTGCCCGGTTTCCTCAGGACGATTGTCGTGAATGTTTTCCAGGGGGCGTAATAGAGGCCCCTCCTGGTAATGGCCGTGTAGATTTCCCAAAGTCTGTCGACTAGGATGTCAGCGCATTTGATTAGCGCTATGTTGGGAATACCGTCTGGGCCAGGGGCCTTGAACGGGCCGAGGTGAGCTATGTGCTTGCGTATTTGTTCTCTTGTAATTGCGTTGGCAATACAGACCGGCGCTGGGTATTCTTGGTCTTGGAGGTTTGCATGTTGTACTTGGGGTTTCTTCGGGAAGAAGGTCTTCGCTAGCGCTTTGCTTTTGTCTGTGTTGTCGCTGGCTGTCTGCTCTCCTTCCGCGTGAGGTATCTTCAGGTTTGAGATTCTCGTTTTGCCTCCATCCGTTGCTGGTGCGGAGATGTACTTGTGTGCTGTCCAGATGTCCGGGTCAGAGGCTTTTTCGAGCCAGTCTCTCCAGTGGTGTTGCTTCGAGTACTGGATGCTCTTGTTGTACTTTTTGCGAGCTTCTAGCAGTTCGGCGTGGATGTGGTGCTCCGGCCATCTTCTGTATTCGTATGCTCTCCTTCCCAGATTGTTCGCTTCCCTACGCAGTAGTTTTAGCTCTTTCGACCACCAGCGTTTAGACTTAGCGTTTAGGTCCGTTATGGGCACTTCGCTGGTGATAGTGTCTTGTAATGCCTTAGTAAGGTTGTCGCATTCACGCTTGAGGAAGGGTTGCGAGTGTATGTGTGACGGTAGTCCTAGGGGGGCGAGGTTGTTCTTGAGCATTGCGTTGAAGCTTTCCCAGTCTACTTCTTTGAAGTTTCTGAGGGTCTTCGGCGGGGCTTTGGAGAGTTCCATGTCTAGTACCGTGACTATGGGGAGGTGATCCGTATTGACTCCTTGCTCGGCTGGGATTGTGTCGCAGGCTGTGATCGCCTCGATGGTGTGTTCCGTAGCAAAGACGTTGTCCAGTCTCGTCCATTTCTTCGTAACGTTGTGTATGTGCGTGGGGGTCCCGCTGGGTAGCGCCATGTCCATTCCTAGGTCGGCTACGTTTCTGAGCAACGTCTCTGCCGATCCAAGTGCTTCGCGTGTGAAGAGACGACTATCTTCCAGCCAATGGTTCGGAGTGACTTCCATTACTCATGGGCTGACCGACGGTGAGAGTCTTTTATATGTCATGGGCCAGCCGACGTCGGCCGACGCCTGAGATTTCTTCCGAGACTCATGGGCCAACCGATGTCGGCTCGGAGACATTTATTCCAGAGTTGCACTCCGAAGGAGAATTCCTGAGACTGCACAGGCATTTCCAGGTGTCAAGAAATCATTGCTCCAGAGCTGGATTCTGGAGGAAGCACTCCGAGATTATGTGTGCATAATGGAATGTATAAACATGTGCAGGTCTGAGGATTATTGCACATGTTCTGGAGGAACAACTCCGAAACACTCCGAGATTATGAGGGTGTAACAGAGTGTGCAGGTCTGAGGAATGTTACACATGTTCTGGAGGAACAACTTGAACTCAAAACCACTCCGAGACTATGAGGATATAATGGAGTGTATAAACATGTGCAGGTCAGAGGAATACTCCACATCTGCTGGAGGAACAACTCTGAAACACTCCGAGATTATGAGGATATAATGGCGTGTATAGACATGTGCAGGTCTGAGGATGGTTACACATGTTCTGGAGGAACAGCTCTGAAACACTCCAAGATTATGAGGGTATAACGGAGTGTATAAATATGTGCAGGTCCGAGAAATGTTGCACATGTTCTGGAGGAACAACTCTGAATCACTCCGAGATTATGAGGATATAATGGAGTGTATAGACATGTGCAGGTCTGAGGAATGTTACACATGTTCTGGAGGAACAACTTTGAAACACTCCGAGATTATGAGGGCATAACGGAGTGTATAAATATGTGCAGGTCCGAGAAATGTTGCACATGTTCTGGAGGAACAACTCTGAATCACTCCGAGATTATGAGGGCATAACGGAGTGTATAGACATGTGCAGGTCCGAGAAATGTTGCACATGTTCTGGAGGAACAACTCTGAATCACTCCGAGATTATGAGGGCATAACGGAGTGTTCAAACATGTGCAGGTCCAAGAAATGTTACACATGTTCTGGAGGAACAACTCTGAAACACTCCGAGATTATGAGGGCATAATGGAGTGTATAAATATGTGCAGGTCCGAGAAATGTTGCACATGTTCTGGAGGAACAACTCTGAATCACTCCGAGATTATGAGGGCATAACGGAGTGTACAAACATGTGCAGGTCTGAGAAATGTTACACATGTTCTGGAGGAACAACTCTGAATCACTCCGAGATTATGAGGATATAATGGAGTGTACAAACATGTGCAGGTCCGAGAAATGTTACACATGTTCTGGAGGAACAACTCTGAAACACTCCGAGATTATGAGGGCATAACGGAGTGTATAAATATGTGCAGGTCCGAGAAATGTTGCACATGTTCTGGAGGAACAACTCTGAATCACTCCGAGATTATGAGGGCATAATGGAGTGTACAAACATGTGCAGGTCTGAGAAATGTTACACATGTTCTGGAGGAACAACTCTGAAACACTCCGAGATTATGAGGATATAATGGAGTGTATAGACATGTGCAGGTCCGAGGACTGTTGCACATGTTCTGGAGGAACAACTCTGAAACACTCCGAGATTATGAGGGCATAACAGAGTGTATAAACATGTGCAGGTCCAAGAAATGTTGCACATGTTCTGGAGGAACAACTTTGAAACACTCCGAGATTATGAGGGCATAACGGAGTGTATAAACATGTGCAGGTCCGAATCATGTCGCACATGTTCTGGAGGAACAACTCCAAAACACTCCAAGATTATGAGGGCATAATGGAGTGTGCAGATCCAAGAGACGTTACACATATTCTGGAGGAACAACTCTGAAACCCTCCAGGATTATGGGGGCATAACGGAGTGTGTAGGTCCAAGGAATGTTACACATGTTCTGGAGGAACAAGTCTGAAATATTCCAAGATTAGTATGAAGGCACAACAGAGTGTATAAACATGTGTCAGTCAGAGGAATGTTACACATGTTCTGGAGGAACAACTCCGAGATTATGTGGGTGTTGTCTAAAGAATATGACTGTTCTCTCATTATTATAACAATTACACTCCATATTTCTTAGTGAGAATACATGACCTTGCTCTATTATTAGCTGTTAGTCTGATTGGTGAGGCACAAGGAACATTATGTGTCAATTCCTTTCATTTCGGAATATTACATAAACATTTTTCATGACTGCTTGACACATCCAGTGGTCAGGGAGCTGCACTCAACTATCTTTACATACATTCATTAATCACTTTCGCTGAACATCTAGACATGATTAAACTCTTCTGTAGGCCAATTGGGTGGTGGAGGTGTTTCATGTATGATGTCAAAGACTTGTACATATTTAATTAGTCTTGAAGTTGTTCCTCCATATACTAGTAGACTATACAAGGAACATTCTTTGGACACCTTTATATGTTGTCCAGACACTCAAGTGATCTGAGAGTTGTTCCTTCTAATGTTACATGTTGGTCACCTGCACACAGTTCTACCCAGACCCCCATTACATCCATATAATATTAGAGTGTTTCCTTCCACATCAATATCTAGAATTGTATTTGTTAGACACCCCACACATGTTTATACACTCATTTATATGCACATAATCTTGGAGTTGTTCCTCCAAGTCCAGAACATCCCTCAGACACCTGCATATGTATATACACTCTGTTGCACCCTCATAAACTTGATTGTGTTCCTCCAGAACATTTATAACATACCTTGGACAGCTGCACATGTTCATACACTCCATTCCACCCTCATAATCTCGGAGTGTTTCAGAGTTGTTCCTCCAGAACATGTGCAACATTTCTTGGACCTGCACATATTTATACACTCCATTATGCCCTCATAATCTCGGAGTGTTTCAGAGTTGTTCCTCCAGAACATTTGTAACATTTCTCAGACCTGCACATGTTTGTACACTCCATTATGCCCTCATAATCTCGGAGTGTTTCAGAGTTGTTCCTCCAGAACATGTGCAACATTTCTCGGACCTGCACATGTCTATACACTCCATTATGCCCTCATAATCTCGGAGTGATTCAGAGTTGTTCCTCCAGAACATGTGCAACATTTCTCGGACCTGCACATATTTATACACTCTGTTATTCCCTCATAATCTCGGAGTGTTTCAGAGTTGTTCCTCCAGAACATGTGCAACATTTCTTGGACCTGCACATATTTATACACTCCGTTATGCCCTCATAATCTTGGAGTGTTTCAAAGTTGTTCCTCCAGAACATGTGTAACATTCCTCAGACCTGCACATGTCTATACACTCTATTATATCCTCATAATCTCGGAGTGATTCAGAGTTGTTCCTCCAGAACATGTGCAACATTTCTCGGACCTGCACATATTTATACACTCCATTATGCCCTCATAATCTCGGAGTGTTTCAGAGTTGTTCCTCCAGAACATGTGCAACATTTCTCGGACCTGCACATATCTATACACTCTGTTATGCCCTCATAATCTCAGAGTGATTCAGAGTTGTTCCTCCAGAACATGTGTAACATTCCTTGGACCTGCACATGTCTATACACTCTATTATATCATCATAATCTCAGAGTGATTCAGAGTTGTTCCTCCAGAACATGTGCAACAGTCCTCGGACCTGCACATATTTATACACTCCAGTATATCCTCATAATCTCGGAGTGTTTCAGAGTTGTTCCTCCAGAACATGTGTAACATTTCTCAGACCTGCACATGTTTGTACACTCCATTATGCCCTCATAATCTCGGAGTGTTTCAGAGTTGTTCCTCCAGAACATGTGTAACATTTCTCAGACCTGCACATGTTTGTACACTCCATTATGCCCTCATAATCTCGGAGTGTTTCAGAGTTGTTCCTCCAGAACATGTGCAACATTTCTCGGACCTGCACATGTCTATACACTCCATTATGCCCTCATAATCTCGGAGTGATTCAGAGTTGTTCCTCCAGAACATGTGCAACATTTCTCGGACCTGCACATGTTTATACACTCCGTTATTCCCTCATAATCTCGGAGTGTTTCAGAGTTGTTCCTCCAGAACATGTGCAACATTTCTCGGACCTGCACATATTTATACACTCCGTTATTCCCTCATAATCTCAGAGTGTTTCAAAGTTGTTCCTCCAGAACATGTGTAACATTCCTCAGACCTGCACATGTCTATACACTCTATTATATCCTCATAATCTCGGAGTGTTTCAGAGTTGTTCCTCCAGAACATGTGCAACATTTCTCGGACCTGCACATATCTATACACTCCGTTATGCCCTCATAATCTTGGAGTGTTTCAGAGTTGTTCCTCCAGAACATGTGTAACATTCCTCGGACCTGCACATGTCTATACACTCCGTTATATCCTCATAATCTCGGAGTGATTCAGAGTTGTTCCTCCAGAACATGTGCAACATTTCTCGGACCTGCACATATTTATACACTCCGTTATGCCCTCATAATCTCGGAGTGTTTCAGAGCTGTTCCTCCAGAACATGTGTAACCGTCCTCGGACCTGCACATGTCTATACACTCCGTTATATCCTCATAGTCTCGGAGTGGTTTTGAGTTCAAGTTGTTCCTCCAGAACATGTGTAACATTCCTCAGACCTGCACACTCTGTTACACCCTCATAATCTCGGAGTGTTTCAGAGTTGTTCCTCCAGAACATGTGCAATATTCCTCGGACCTGCACATGTTTATACATTCCATTATGCACACATAATCTCGGAGTGTTTCCTCCAGAATCCAGCTCTGGAGCAATGATTTCTTGACACCTGGAAATGCCTGTGCAGTCTCAGGAATACTCCTTCAGAGTACAACTCCGGAATAAATGTCTCCGAGCCGACATCGGTTGGCCCATGAGTCTCGGAAGAAATCTCAGGTGTCGGCCGACGTCGGCTGGCCCATGACATATAAAAGACTCTCACCGTCGGTCAGCCCATGAGTAATGGAAGTCACTCCGAACCATTATGTGTATCTTCCGGGTTGTCCCAGTACGGGTGGTGACGGTTGAAGTCCCCCAACCAGATTAGGTGGTGCTCCTCCTGCGTTAGTTCTGAGCCCGTGATATGCTGGGCGTGAGCTCTGTGATATGACATCAGCGCTGTTAGCGTGTCGTTGTGTTCGCAGTCGTTGTATATGTTAAAGAGGGTTAGCGTTCCCCATGTTTCTTTGATGCGTATTGCTGTTACGTCCCCGGATGGGAAGTCGAGTTGTTCCCAGCTTTCGGTGAGAAGGTCTCCCCTTACAAGGATAACCGTTCTGGTTTTGTCCGGTTGCTTGTCGTGCGTTGAGGGGTAGATGGGGACCCAGTCTTTGGAGGCGATGGTTTTGTTGAGGAAGTTTATCGAAGGTTCTTGTAGCGCTACGATGTCAATGTTGTAGTCTGGTAGTTTGCCGCTGCTGATAATCCTGTGTTGACAGATTTGGGATTTGTTGATGTTCTGTTGCCAGATAGCGAGTGCCTTGCGTTCCTTGTTTATTTGGTGTATCAACATAGGCTACGTGTTTGGGGGGGGTTCACTAGGTGTACTGCGGTGGTGCCTGCAAGTTGCGTGTCGTTTTCTTCTGCGAAAGCATCTTGGCCACCTTGCGTGTTGTTGCGTACATCGAAAAAGTTTTCCATTACCGCCTGTCCTGCTTCTTTGTTCTGGCCCCGCCGTTTGTTTTTCTTAATGATGGGGCGTGTGGGAGGTTGCCGTTCTGAGTTATTCGGGGGTGGGAGGCTGGCTATTGCGAAGCGATCCGGGTATTTCTCCTCGAAGGGTAATCTGTTTGGGCGTGTTGTCAGCGTCCAGTCTTCTTCAGTGGGGAAATATAATAGTTTGTTTTCTGGATGGAATCCGTTGTAGTCTTCGCACTTCTTGCGAAATACTGGGCATTCGCGGTCCCAACTTGCGTGCGTGTCCGAGTTGCAGGATACGCAGAATCTCTTAGTCTCTTCGTCGCAGTCTTTGGTTCTGTGTTTGTTGCCGCAAGTGCCGCAAGTGTCGTGTTGCGCGTGGCACTCTGCTGCGAAGTGCCCCCATTTGCGGCACTTCATACATTGCTTCGGCTCGAAGCTGAGCTTTTTAGGGAATGTGCGGACATTACAAACGTATAGGCCATCTTTGAGAACTTTATTAGCTTCTGCGGCTGAGGTGAAAGATAAGATTGCGTGGGCAAATCTTTGTTCCGGTGCGCGTCTGTATGCGGGTTTGATCCATCTTGCTGCTTTGATGCCCATGTCGGGGATCCTGTTGGACTCCTCTATCTCGCGGAGATGTTCAGGGTTGCTTGGGTCGAAGGTGATCGGGACCCTAGGGATCAGCAGGGGGTGAACTCTCTCGCGGATGTTGGATCCGGGGTCGAATCCCTTTGTGAAGTTGTCTTCGTTAACGGGCGTTCTGATCCAATCGGCGGCCTCTTTCATGTCGAATTGAAGGATAATGCTTCCGTTCTTGAGTTTCAATACTTCTTGGATCTTGATTGTCGATGGGGGCGGGGGCGAGATGTTGGCGAGGGCTTTTTCCGCTTTCTCTTTGATCTCGTGCGTGCTGAGGCATTGGCTGTCTCCGGAGTTGAAGTCTATTAGTACTTGCTTTGCCTTTCTGTCCAGCCCGATGAGGATGTTGTATTCTTGGTCGGCGGGGGATTGCGTTGCGGATGTTGTTCGGTCTGATCCGTGGGCTGGGCGTGCGTTTGTGCATAGAAGTGCTTCTTTGTATGTGACCGCTGTTTTGGTGATTTGGGAAGTCACCGCAGTCGCATTGTCGATGCTCTTGCTCATGTCCGAAGTGGTCTTTTTCAGGGAGGTGGCCGAAGCGTCAAGCGCTTCGACCGTAGACTGGAGTTTACTCTGATCAGCGAGGGAGCTTTGGATTGTGTTGCTTAGCTTAGTAATGCTCTTTTGGACCGTGCTCTCCACTATCTCTCCCAGCTTGAGCGTGAGAGCGTCTAGCGCTGTTGTCTGCTGCTGCGAAGATGTTTCTAGCGAGTCCTCGAGGAGCACTCCAAACGCTTGTAGCGTCCGGATAAGGCCTGGAGAGGCTGATTTACTGTGCTTCTTAATGATGAGGATTAGCGATTGGATAAGCACGGAAAGGGTAGTAGGGGTCTCAGCGCTAAGGCAGTTTTCACCCGTCAGGTGTAGTTTGGCCTCGTTGAGATTTGTGCTTTTTTGGGCTGTTTTGGCAGGCTGAGGAGACGTATGGGTCTGTTGGGCATCTGCTTTCGCGGTAGACCTTGTGGTCCTGGGTTTAACGGGAGTGATGCACCCGGGGGCGCTTGATGATGCTATGCCTTTGGAGGCCATAACAATCTTTTTCCTCTTGAACTACTCCTAGTAGGAGCTGTTCTTCGAGTTTGATGCTTTTTTATGTGTGGAGAATGAAGCGGGCGTTTCCTGTACTACTTTGTAGCGTATTCTAGTGTACCTCTACCTCTGAGTCACGGCGAAGTGGCGCAGTAGGTGGTGGTTACCGGAAAAGGAAGTCCCTCCTTGACCCACGAGCCCACTTGTTCGTATGTTGCAAGTAAGTGTTTATCACTTGTCAGTGCAAGGCTCTTCCATTGAGCGTAAAGACTCGCAGCTGTACTCTATAGGCTGGTCAAATTTGCTACGTAACACGCAAAAGGGTTGCACAGACAGAATACTTGTTGACGTCGGCATCCCGCTTGACAATTGAGCTCATTTTAGACATAGCTTCGATAGCAATGATACCCTTGATCGCCAGGTTAGTTTGATTATCGGCAGATAGTCCATCCGCAGAGAACCTGTGTCGATAGTCATTCAAGTCGTCGGTGATAAGAAGCATTAAATGAGATAGCGCACTGATCGCGGACCAACAGTGTCGCGTTAGACAGATAATTAGCCCAGGGAATCAGTACTGTATCATACTGCCCAGTTTTGTTGATCCTACAATGGTTCGAACTTGAAAGAGGAGCACTGCACGTACGTATCTGCTTATCAGGCCAACGTCTCCACCTGCACGAGCGTGGGCATAAGTCATGATTAACATATTCCCAGAATCTTTATAGCGAACGAGGAATTGGTCAGCGATATGCAAGACCTGCTGGAGAGGTACAAACGTTCTACTCCTTGATTGTGTGGAGAATTCGTGACTGTCACATCAGGATAATTTGTCCCTTTGCGTTCTCAATAATCAGTGCTTCGAATCTAGCCCCTCTGATTCTGGGACGCACCGATATCGGCAGCAGCGTACCGGTTGGTGTATAATTGTGACGCCTGAAGCCGAAACAATGGCTCGAGGAAGAGTCTACCTAGACCAGGTTCAATGTACATGAACGCTGGGAAGGCAGAATACAGCGTCTCGACAGCATTGACCCGGCTTGACATCGTCAGAATCGGTCCGAGTCTCCCACCCAACGCACATAGTTAACTCACTTTGTGTTCGATCCACCAATATTCCTCATAAACGCCATCACATCCGACTTGTTGAAATCACCATCTGCGTCAATCCCATATGTCAGGTGAAAGCTACCAAATACTTGTGCTGTCGCGAGGGACACCAAATCCCCAAGTGGTCCAGAGATAGGAGAAGCATGCTGGAGTATCTTCAGGTCGAGTTCCTGGGCTCTCGAAGAGGCGTTGGCGAAATCACTGATAAAACCAGCCTTATACAATAATATGAGACAAACCTGAGTCGTCCACCAACGAATGTGGATACGGACCTTGATACGGACCAAGATGTCGCCCTTGCCACCATATTTGTCCTGGTAGAGCAACCTACGTTTCTGAGTGGCTCCAGATAGGTCCGTGTAGTTGATAACTGGGTTTACGTCGTATCCGATAACCGAGATGACGGGATCCTGCGTAGCTTGGATGGTGCCAAGGTCGCGTGATATGGCGAAAGCTGTCGAGTCATAGTCATGGGCCGTGTCATTTATTTGATCCAGGTTGCCCAAGACCCCATTAAGCCGAAATAATTCACGGGAAGCTGAAGCCTCAGATACAGTGGTTGTAATGTCACCACCTTGGTCACCACTGGCACGAACACCCTGAATCACCAACTATGAGGGGAAGAGAGGGGAAGAATGCAGTTCACACCGTGACCACTCACCGACTGCATGCCATAATACAATGTGCCCCATTCGGGTTGAGGGTGGATGGCATAGTTGAAGTGGCCACCGTTAAGTGCCACCCCACCAGCTGTCGTGGACTCGTAATCCAACTGGGTTATCCCTGACGACCATCCTGCAACGACTTTGAGACGCAATGGAGCGCGAATAACAGCTTCACCCACCTAAGTTGAGATCCGAATACACCTGCATGGCATGAACCGTACCATCCCGAGACTCTGCAGTTAATGTCATGTATGAGAATGGAATTGATTGCTTGACCCAATCTCCGGGCTACGATGGAAGTGTGAGTAGATAATCCTGGCAACGACGGGTAACCCTAGTCCTGAGTTACCTCGATCGGGTTCAAGAAGGTGAGAATAATTTGCATGGGTCCGGCTTCTGCGGTGAGCTTGGTCTGGGTAGGTGAAACCGTGACCACCACGTCGGTGAGGTTAATAGTTGTGTTTACGGTAGACGCATTTCCCAGAAACAAGTAGGTGATATTGTCGACACGGACGAGGACGACAAGGTTAAGGACCTAAAGTGCGGTTAGCTTTGGTGTGATGCCGAGCGAGGATCAACGTACATCCAGGCTTGGATCCCAGCCAGAACGAGGCTGTTGGGCCTGGGAAAAGGTAGTCGTTTGAGTTATTCTTGGATTAGTGCTAGTAGACGGATCGTTGGAGAGGTAACCCTGGGCCCAACAGTTTAGGTATGGTGAGCGAACGAAAAGAGGGATTGCCGCGGGATAGAATGCCTGCTGGGCCCTTGCATAATGAAAAAAGGAAAACATGAGGCCCGGGATTAGCAGGTGAATCATTTGCGGGTTGTCGCCTGAGTCGGCTCTCGATGGTGAAGAAATCTAGTGCAGGGAGGTGGTAATCTCGTCGCGCAGAGAGGCACAACGTTTAGTCACGATGGGTGCGAGGTTTTGACCAGTAACATTGGCCGTGACCAACATCGAGTAAAAATACAACCCACATCAGAAGAACGAGGAATCTGAAGAGCTGCGCTCGTCACACATCACGAGCAAAGGCTTCTAACTTCCCTGAGTTATGTGCATTGCCAACGGCCATCAGATAATAGAAGGAGCAACCAGTTTTTTGCGCGTGGTAATATCAGTAAAGATAGAGACGGCCGGCATCATCACGCGGACTAAAATTCTTTGTCTCCCTTGGATCATAGAATCAGGTGCCGTCACATAGAGAAAACCAAGGCAGGTTGCTGGATAGGAATCTATAGCTAAAGTAGCGTCGATCAAGGGCTAATTGCTATACTCGGTTCGAGCCCTTACCATGGATGACGTACGAATATAACCGCTGCCATTCCCCAAGGATGTCAGGTCATCAGGTCATTTTCTCCGCCGAGTAGCTGTGACAGGTTGGGGAATGGGCACTGGCGCCTTTGTGATGTACTGATGAGGCTGAGTCCCAGTGATATCGTCATACTCCCGCGAGTTCGTGATCTAGGAGTATCATGTGAAGCGGCACCGCACGATTTGTGATGGGTTACAGTAAATGAAGAGCTCTGTAATGTTGTATGCGTTCTGCCGACGAAGCGTGACGGTAACGAGCTATCACAGTTGGTCTTGATCACAGTTGCCATTTTAATGCAATCACCGTCCAAAGTGCACATTTCACACTCTATGCTTTCGGGAGCTGAAGCGGGTATACTTACAGTAAATAATTACGTCCCAAGGCGCACAGCATTGTATTCGGATCTTCGTCATTCATCCAAGAAGCCTTCGTGGAACCCGTCTTGAACCCTGTCGCGCCAGGATCCCGTGCGGAGGCTCGTGCGCTCGTCCCACTGGTCCTCATCCTCATCGTCACCCTGCTCGCAAAACACATCATGAAGCTCTTTCCTGCGAGGGCCCCGGCCTCCACGCGTCAGCGCACTGAGCATGAGGTCATTGCCGGGAAACGCACTGTAGCCCTCTGCGCGATGGCGCCGCACGGCCCGACTGCATAGGAAGACGCCCGCCGCGAGGCCAGCCATCGTCCCACTGGGAGCTGCGCTAGATGATGATGAAGGTTCTGCAGTTGAGAACGAATGAGGGCTTGTCCACCTCGCCCTCAGCCTTGCCGTGATTGCCTGGGAGATGTTCGGTATGCTTGGGATATGCCTTGGTCGTGGTGCTCGGGCGATACCACACTGGCAGCTCATTGGGACTTGGGAGAGAGGGCAGAATTTTGTCGATAGGGTATCTCGTACTCGCATGCGATGGACGCGTCAATCGTCGAACTGAAGAGCGTCCCGTTCGGTCTTCAGCGTTGGTGTCGGAAATTCAGATTGTCCAAGTGCCGCGTGGGGACTCATCCCTTCGTCGCGTTCAGCATTGAGCCTGCAAAGAGATGTGAAAGACTCACCAATGCTCGTCACTAATGAAACGCCACGCAGGATGCCCGTCCTTGTTCATGTCAACAAGGCGGCGAGCAGCGAGAACGCTCTTAACGCCGTCCGGACTTGTGACCTCATCACCGCGGCGATCATGCGTAAGGTACACGCACAATAGATAGAGTTGACTCGAATCCACTTCATGATCAAAGAAGCACTACGAATCTCTGGAAAGTTCAGACAATGGCTTTACGATTTTAGCACCCCTTGTTTGATGGGTATTATCAACCTAAACTTCTACTGGAACATGGTCACGAAGATCATTTGCTCGTGGTGTCAGTCTCATTGAAACCCGTAAGGCAGAACCGAATCTCATCTTCCAAGTAGTCGATCCTTCCGACTACCCAAAGGCAGAAGTAGAACCTCAACTTGTGCCGAGGGACACCAGATCCGAGTTCTAGACTCTGAATCGGCCTGGGTACAAAGCACATCTTCTTTCCTGAGCTGCCTATGAGGGTGTTCTGGACTGAGACCTGTTCTTTACGCTTGTTCTTCCGATTATGGGAGCCAGGATAGTTGAAGTGATCACAACGACGACAACGGGACAGTCACAGTACACGTGTAGTACTCAACGCGACCTGTCACACAGATGTCACACTAAACGCGTCTTATGATATTCCCTTGACATTCGTCAACCAACCTCCTGCCGACCAATCATGTCCCTTCCAGTCGTGAATATAGAAGTAGATTATCGGATCGAAAAAGGTCTGTTTATTTTCCATATGCTCTATATCTGTTCCTCAGGCAAAATAAAGGACTTCTTGTCGAATTTTGTCGGGCCCGCCAGTGGCGACAATGTAGCCGACGGCATCGCTGATATGGATATTGGCGACGACGACGGCAACCCGGAGACTCAAAGAATGAGAGGCTTGAAGTATATGTCTCAGCTCGTACGCATTTATTACGAGTTTCTATCTGATCTGTCCTAACAAAGCATAGCAACGCATCGCGAATCGTGATCAGCAAATGCTTGGCATCGACTTAGAGGACATCGCTAAGGTTGGTCGACCAGCTCTCAGGACCTGATTTGAATGACTTGAACCTTCCTTCATGCTGGGATAGCACGAAAAGACAGTAAGCGAACTCGCATCAGGCATAAGAAACAACGCCAGCCGCTACGTCAAGTTATTCAACGAAGTCGTCGACAGCCTCATGCCCATACCCACGAAGGACATCAGTGAGCAGGACGAAGTTATTGATATCATCATGCACCAACGACGAGAGCGGAACGAACAAATCGAGGGAGGTCAGGATGGCTTCCCAATACACTTGCTCAGAAGATAGTGAGTACCATCACTTTTACTTCCGTCTCGCTGCTTGACAAAGCCTAAAAGTAACCTCTACTTCAAGCCTCTACTCTCTGACGTCTCAATGGCTGTTCGCGAAGTGAGGGGTGTGCATCTTGGGAGGCTTATCACCGCCCGTGGCATCGTCACTCGAGTATCGGAGGTCAAGCCACTACTGCTGGTCAATGCTTACACTTGCGACGTTTGCGGATCAGAGACTTTCCAAGAAATCTCCAGAACAGAGTTCACTCCTATTGCCGACTGCCAGAACGAGAACGAGTGCAAGAGGAACAATATCAAGGGTTCTCTACACATGCAAACACGCGCTTGCCGTTTCAGCCCGTTCCAGGAAGTGAAGATCCAAGAGATGGTATCTGTCCCAGATTTCTTTTGAGTGTCCCCTATTCATTGCCCGTTCAGGCAGACCGAGTTCCTGTCGGTCATATTCCTCGATCGATGACCGTGCATGTCAATGGCAGCCTCACACGTACGATGAGCCCCGGGGATATTGTGCACTTGGGCGGCATTTTCCACCCTCTCCCCTACACTGGTTTCCAAGCCGTTCGGGCGGGCCTCCTTACCGACACCTACCTGGAAGCGCACTATATTCACCAACTGAAGAAGCAGTATAGCGACGAGATGAAGTCACCGCAGAGATGCGAGCAGCTATTGAGCGACTGCACGATGATCCGACGGTGTACCAGAAGCTCGCCTTCAGTATTGCCCCAGAGATCTATGTACACGTCGACGTCAAGAAAGCGTTGCTATTACTCCTAGTCGGTGGTGTTATGAAGACGATGGGTGATGGGATGAGAATCCGTGGGGATCTCAACGTCTGTTTAATGGGTGACCCTGGTGTGGCGAAATCGCAGTTACTGAAGTATATTTCAAAAGTGGCACCTCGAGGCGTCTACACCACTGGAAAGGGTTCATCCGAGGTTGGTCTAACAGCCGCCGTTATGCGCGACCCTGTAACAGATGAAATGGTTCTCGGTGCGTTTCGTTTTCCCATATCAGTTTCTTATCCAGATACTGACACGAAGTCGCAGAAGGTGCGCGCTTGTCTTGGCAGACAACGGGATATGCTACATCGATGAGTTCGACAAGATGGACGAGTCCGATCGGACGGCAATACACGAAGTTATGGAGCAACAGAGCATATTTATCTCGAAAGCGTGCATCACTACGACGCTCAACGCACGCACGTCGATCCCAGCCGCCGCCAATCCACTCTATGGCCACTACAACCCTAACGTATCTCCAGTTGGGAACATCAACTTGCCAGCAGCGCTTCTCTCCCGTTTTGACTTGCTCTTCTTGTTGCTGGACAAGCCATCGCGCGACGACGACGAACGACTTGCGCAACACGTCACCCGTCGCAGGACGTGCGCTGATTGGCTGACACGACGCGATGCGCCACCTTTTAGCTGACAAAGTCGAGTCGTACGACTGACGTCTATATGTACAACAGGCACCTAGAATTTGAGTACGAGCCGCTCGAGCCAGCCCTAATGCGACGGGACTCCCTTACACCATCTGCCCTCACTCACTCACGACTCTACAGAGCATACATCGCCCTCGCCCACCGGTGTCGCCCTGTTGCCCCCCCCGACGTGTCATCCTACATCGTCGACTCTTACGTGCGCTTGTGCAAGCAGTCCAAAGACGACGGACCGCGCGACCGCTCGCACATGCACGCGTCTGTGCGCGCGCTGCTCGGAGTTCTGCGGCTCGCGCAGGCACTCGGGTGGCGGTGCTGCACGCGGACGTGGACGAGGCTCTGCGACTGATGGCGGCGAGCAAGGAGAGCCTGCACGACGACGATGGAGACGACGCGGACCGCTCCGACACTAGCAGGGTATATATCAAGGACATGGCCCAGGCTGCGGTGGCCGCCGGCACCGGGCGCGCGATGTGCAAGACGAGGAAGGAGAGGGGGGCGGCCCACTGGACGTGCTTTCGATGGTGGACATTCGCGCGCGGGTGGTATACTGAGGCACAGTTAATGACAATGATTCAAGACGTGAGAGTGGGTTACCCTTATTACCTTTTTGCAGAAACTGAAATTTCTGCTTTCAGTTCGAGGATATCAACATTTGTACGTGCGTTGCGAACAGCTCAAAGCTGAGCTTTCCATCGACATGTGCATTTTTTCGTACCATAGGATGGGCCTGGCTTTGCATTCTCTATCTTAATTGCTTTATTTCTCGTGTAACGTTCATATATTCCGACTATCGCTATCGCAATATTGTTTGAGGTATGCGTGTATTCCAATCGTACTATGTACGTTCGATCCTATAGCGGCGACCGTCGTTAGGCTAGGTTGTCCATTTCGCATCTCAAACTTGCGCCCCGAAGCCGACATTCGCAACCAGTCATAAGAAGCTTGAGACATCCGAGTCCTCACTGGCAACAAATATCGAGGACGGTGAGATTGCCCGTATCAGATAGTGGAAACCTGAAGATTCAGAGCATCCAAGTTTGGAACCATCGAGAGAGATATCTAATCACAGTGAACGCGTCGCGTTGACACTGTAAGGCGAATCGTCGTTCTCGGAGATTCGTTTAGAGTTCGGAGAATGCCGTCAATCGGACAGATGATGCACAGGGCGTTGTTCGGGAAGCCAATAGATGTTTCAAGAGATGTTTATATGAGAAAGCTACTGCAGTTGAATACAGTAGGTCTAGCTTAGGCCTCTAGATAGTTACAGTGTAGTCCTCAAGAACTACAGAGATTGAGTCATACGGAAGGTGCGAGAAGTGGCCGAGTCATACAGGACGTCGAGTCCACATGTTGGGCCGAGTCATACGGAAGTGAGTCAATACTAGTCAGAGCGTAACATGTTGTATCTCATGTCAAGAAATTGTTTTCCAACTGGAGTCTCTGAGCTTCAGATGAAGATGTAGCCGCACCCCCCAAGCTCACCCCTGTCCGTGGTGACCGTTAAAAGAGGATTGGCCGGTTGTCCGTCCGTAGGTTGGGAACGCGGACCGTTTGCCAGCGGGCGGAGCCGCGCAAGCTCCTTGTCTGACAGACCAACAGAGATATTCACCGCACCTGGCAACGGGAGCGGTGACTCGTCCCGGGAAGATGGGTGGTGGGACAACAGTTGCCGCGAGTCCGTCTGAGGCCCTGCGTGTGCTATCTCGGTGGTAATTGGCCCTGTTGGGTCGACCAGCGTCACTGTGTCCTCTGATACAACTTTGCTCTGAAACGAAGGCTCAGCGGATGCCAGTGTGCGTCTGTAATCTCGTCTCCGTCGACGCCACACCACCAAGGCAATGGCCCCAATCGCGAGCGAAGCCGCAACGCCACCTATGACACCCTTGGTAACCACCGACAGGCTGGTGTGCGGTGTTGATAATGTCGCGGTCGCCGTGGGATCGGCTGTGATTAATACGACGGGTGCTCTGAAAAGAAACCAAAAAAAGTAAATGGGAGCCCCGAATACAAGGTGATTGCCCTAAACGAACTCGAGAGCCAATGGCGCATACATCGCACCTTGTGCAGGGCTAGTAGACAGAGATGCGGTCACATCAATTAGCATCCGACAAATGCAAATCCCGAGGAACTTACCTGGGTCCTCCCAAGATGGTTGGGTGAAGGTCGCCTAGTCCAAATGGGGTGAGTGGGTTGGTAGACTCTCTATTGTGAACCCTTGAAATAAGATTTGTGCGTTGATCTTGACTTGGCATCATGGCGGCCGCAAACATGCTCCAGCCTAAAACCACATCAGCCGAGGCAACTACAAACCATAGCTCTACTGACTGGATAATGGCCCGGGGTTATCTGCGTCGGTGCCGAGGTTGTCGACTGGCATGCCAGAATTGCTGAAGTTCAAAGTCAAGGTGTTATTGATGAAAGTACTTTGACCATCATAGACCTGGAAACCGAGTCGGACGAATGTCAAGATAATGCAGAAATCAGCAGACACAGACGGATGATTCGACAACGCTGGTGTTCAGCCAGACGTCGGCAAATAGATTATAACCTAATGTCCACGAGCCCACTTGGTCGTATGTTGCAAGTAAGTGTTTATCACTTGTCAGCGCAAGGCTCTTCCATTGAGCGTAAATACTCGCAGCTGTACTCTATAGGCTGGTTAATGTCGATAGTACGCAATACGCAAAAGGGTTGCACAGACAGAATACTTGTTGACGTCGGCATCCCGCTTGACAATTGAGCTCATTTTAGACATAGCTGCGATAGCAATGATACCCTTGATCGCCAGGTTAGTTTGATTATTGGCAGATACTCCATCCGCAGAGAACCTGCCAGTGTGTAGATAGTCATTCAAGTCGTCAGTAATAAGAAGCATTAAATGAGATAGCGCACTGATCGTGGACCAACATTGTCGCGTTAGACAGATAATTAGCCCAGGGAATCAGTAGTGTATCATACTGTCCAGTTTTGTTGGCCCTATAAGGGTTCCAACTTGAAAGAAGAGCGCTGCACGTACGTATCTGCTTATCAGGCCAACGTCTCCACTTGCACGAGCGTGGGCATATGTCATGATTAACATATTCCCAGAATCTTTATAGCGAACGAGGAATTGGTCAGCGATATGCAAGACCTGCTGGAAAGGTACAAACGTTCTACTCCTTGATTGTGTGCAGAATTCGTGACTGTCACATCGGGATAATTCGTCCCTTTGCGTTCTCAATAATCAGTGCTTCGAATCTAGCCCCTCTAATTCTAGGGCGCACCGATATCGGCAGCAGCGTACAGGTTGGTGTATAATTGTGACGCCTGAAGCTGAAACAATGGCTCGAGGAAGAGTCCACCCAGATCAGGATCAATGTACATGAACGCTGGGAAGGCAGAATACAGCATCTCGACGGCATTGACCCGGCTTGACATCGTCAGAATCGGTCCGAGTCACCCACCCAACGCACACAGTTAACTCACTTTGTGTTCGATCCACCAATATTCCTCATAAACGCCATCACATCCGACTTGTTGAAATCACCATCTGCGTCAATCCCATATGTCAGGTGAAAGCTGCCATACACTTGTGCGGTCGCGAGGGACACCAGATCCCCAAGTGGTCCAGAGATTGGAGAAGCTTGCTGGAGTATCTTCAGGTCGAGTGCCTGGGCTCTCGAAGAGGCATTGGCGAAATCACTGATAAAGTCCGCCTTATATAATAATATGAGACAAATTGTACATGAACAAATGTGGATACGGACCAAGATGTCGCCCTTGCCACCATATTTGTCCTGGTAGAGCAACTTACGTTGCTGAGTAGCTCCAGATAGGTCCGTGTAGTTGATGACTAGGTTTACATCGTATCCGATAGCCGAGATGACGGGATCCTGTGTAGCTTGGATGGTGCCAAGGTCGCGTGATATGGCGAAAACTGTCGAGTCTTGATAGTCAGGGGTCGTGTTATATAATTGATTCAGGTTGCCCAAGACCCCATTAAGCCGGAATGAATCACGGGAAGCTGGGACCTCAGATATAATGCTTGTAATGTCACCACGAACACCCTGAATCACCAACTATGAGGGGAAGAATGCAGATCGCACCGTGACCACTCACCGACTGCATGCCATAATACAATGTGCCCCATTCGGGTTGAGGGCTAATGGTATATTTGAAGTGGCCACCGTTAGATAGCACTTCAGCAGCTGTCGTAGCAACGGAATCCAACTGTGCTATCCCTGACGAACGACTTTGAGACGCAATTGAGTGGGAACAACGGCCTCACCCACCTAAGTTAAGATCCGAATACACCTGAATGGCATGAGCCGTACCATCCAGAGACTCTGCAGTTAATGTCATGTATGAGAATGGGATTGATTGCTTAACCCAATCTCCGGGCTACGATGTGAGTCAGTAGATAATCCTGACAACGACGGGTAACTCTAGTCTTGAGTTACCTCGATCGGGTTCAAGAAGGTGAGATTAATTTGCATGGGTCCGGCTTCTGCGGTGAGCTTGGTCTGGGTAGGTGAAATCACCACGTCGGTGAGGTTCACAGTTGTGTTTACGGTAGACGAATTTCCCAGAAACAAGTAGGTGCTATTGTCGACACGGACGAGGACGACAAGGTTAAGGACCTAAAGTGCGGTCAGCTTTGGTGTGATGCCGAGCGAGGATCAACGTACATCCAGGCTTGGATCCCAGCCAGAACGAGGCTGTTGGACCTGAGAAAAGGTAGTCGTTTGAGGTATTCTTGGGTTAGACGGCTCGTTGGAAAGGTAACCCCAACAGTTTAGGTATGGTGAGCGAACGAAAAGAGGGATTGCCGCGGGATAGAATGCCTGCTGGGCCCTTGCATAATGAAAAAGGGAAAGGATGAGGCCCGGGAGTAGCAGGTAAATCATTTGCGGGTTGTCGCCTGAGTCGGCTCTCGTCTCGATGGTGAAGAAATCTAGCGCAGGGAGGTGGTAATCTCGTCGCGCAGAGAGGCACAACGTTTGGCCGTAACCTACATCGAGTAGAAATATAGCACCCGTGGGAGAAGAACGAGGACTCGGATTCTTTCCAGCAATAGTTACTTCGCTCGTCACGCGTAACGAGCAGGAATTCCATCAGAGCGCTGAGTTATGTACTGTATGGCGTTGCCAACGACCCAGCAGTTTGTATGATCAGAAGATAGAAGGAGCATCCATCCAGTGCACGCGCGCCCATGGCCTTCTTTGTGTGTGGGAATAAGTTATCAAAGATAGAGACGCCCGAAGTACAGTCGAAATTGTCATAACGCATAGCATGATAATGCATATTTTTAATAACGCATTGGGTTAGGGCTCTGAATCATTGAATACATAGGGAAGCGCCGGTGAAATTGCATAATGCATAATGCATGGAGAGTTGGCCGTCAAATATGCGTTATTGAGCCCAAGTATGCCTCTGAAATTGCTCATTGTGACTCAGAATCTTCGCTTTCCCTACATTTTCCTTTGGCCCAACCATGCCCATTGACTAAACCCACAAAGAAACTTGGACCATATGCCTCAAATAAGGATGGGAAAGTTCAGGTCCAAACCTGACGAACTGGAAAAGTTCAAGGCTGCACAAGAGGCCGCAGCTGAAAACGGCACAGTCGAAGTGGGGGCCCAGGATGAGCCAATGACAGTGGTGGAAACCGAGCTTATGGAAGCAGTTTCAGAACTCAAAACTCGTTGACGCATTTTCAGGCCACTTCTCAGTCTTGAGGACCTGGTAAACTCAAGGCATCATATGAACTTTCCAAGGTTTTGAGGACGTTTGAGGTTTGAGGCCCAGTTGAGGGTAATGTATTTGCACAAAAGCACCCAGCAGAGACTGGATGGGTGGCTTGAAGCTGGTGCATCGTTGTCGTCGTCGTAGAATTACTGCGGCATTGACTCAAGCATTGACTGCGGCACTGTATCCGGAAATCCCCGGACTGTGGGAAAACCGTGGTCTTGCATATTTCTGATAACGCATAACCTTTTGGGGCTGAATCACGTTATGCGTTATGACAATTTCGACTGTAGCACTAACACTCCGCGGACTAAAATTCTGTCTACCTTGGATCAGGAGACGCAACCAGTAGAGAAAGCCGAAGGCATGTGATGGATAGGAATTTCAAGTTGCTAAAGTAGCGTCGGGCTGTGGGTTCCAAGTAGTTCGGCCCGGGAAGTTATGGTAGGCATAACTTATCTAGTTCGGCACGTCTTTATAGATTGGGTGACATACAAATCTAAACCCCACAAAATGTTAGGCCATCCGCATTTTCTCCGAGGCCCTCGGGCCTAGGAGGCACTGTCACTGGCCGGACAGTTGCACGTTGCCAGTTAGTGACGCTCCGAGTCCCGATCCGTTACCGTAGCAGAATTCAAAGCGACAGCCCTTTTGGACCCCTTTCGAGGATAGGCTTGGATGTCGGTTCAGGCCACCAGTCGGCAACTTTCCTCACTAGAAACGATTTTCTATCGCAAGGTTGCAAGGCCTGATCACGTATGATGATACTTCGTGATCCATGGGTTTCGCGTGAAGTGACGGTGAAGCTCGTGTGCGTTCTGGAAAAGCTGCTTATCTCCGAATGATGTCATGCATCGTTCGTGTGTACTGTCCCTGACCCTTACCCGGTGTTCGGACAGCACCTGGTTGTCGGACAGTCGAAGCGTGACAAACATTCGTTGCAACACAATACAATTTTCATCTTAAAAACACTTGGAGCATGTTAAAACTTAAAAGTGGTACTGGATGGTGCATGCCTGGGATCAGACAAGAGAAATTCGAGGTGTCCGACAACCGTGACCATGTGCTGTCCGAACACCGGGTAACGGACGTTTCTGTTGTGACATGTCGATCTTGCGGCGTTAAACGGCGTCTAGGAAGCTAGGGAACGCGGCAACGCGTATACTCAGTCACAGAAGAAAAGACTGGATTGAGCGAAGCAGTCTACCTAGGGAACGCGGCAACGCGTATAGTACTACGAGTCCATTAGCGTTACAGTAATCAGTCGGAATAAAAGGCTGCCCACCTCAGTCACAGAAGAAAAGACTGAGGCGCATATACACTAGACCACGGCCTTAAAAGTAAAAGTGGTACTGTACAGTTCATTAAGCCCCTCGGGGCGTACATCGGGCAACTGTCTGTCCAAAAACGAAATTACCGTATTGCTGATCACGGTCCGCGCTACCGGCGGTTGACCCATCCAACACTCCCCCTCAAACGCTAGGGAGTCGCGAAAGTCCAAGCATACGTGAGAAGGTCTCCACCTTTGGCCGCGCCAACGGCTTCGTGAAGACGTCCGCTACGTTCGCGTCCGTCTGGACGTAACTGAGCCGGAGTTCGCCACTTGCCACTGCCTCACGGACGTAGTGGTAATGGATGTCGATATGCTTCGTGCGGGAATGGAATGCGTTGTCCTTCGTGAGCGCGATGGCCGACATGTTGTCGACGGACAGCGGGAACGGGTGCGGGATGGTTAGTCCAATCTCGGCGCACAGCATGGTGAGCCACTTCGCTTCCTTTGCCGCGTGCGTCGCTGATATGTACTCAGCCTCCGTACTCGAGAGGGCGATGACCGCCTGCGTCTTGGCTGACCACGAGATCGCTCCCCCGTGAGCGAAGAACGCATAGCCGGAGACCGAATGCCTGTGCTCCTGCGAGGCGAAATCAGCGTCCGCGAAGCCGATCGGGTCTCCTCGCGGCATTCCCACTCCATCCTCAACCCTGTACATCAACGCGTAATCGGCGGTTCCCTTCAAGTAGCGCAGCACCCTCTGGCCTGCCTGCCAGTGCGCGCGTCCAGGGCTTTCAAGATATTGCGATAGTGTCGTGACGGCGAACGCTATGTCGGGTCGAGTCGCCACCGCAGCGTACATAAGCGAGCCGACAAGCTCCCTGTACGGCGTTTTGGCCATCTCGTCGATGTCCTCCGCTGTCTCCGGGGATTGATCTTTCGACAAGCGTTGGCCCGGATCGAGAGGCGTGGTGAGTGGGTTCGCGTTTTCCAGGTTGAACCGTGCGATGATGGAGGAGATATAGGCGCTTTGGGACAACGCCAGCGTCCTCTTGGCGCGATTCCGACGGATCTCAACGCCGAGGAGCCAATGGGCCTCCCCGAGGTCAGTCATCTCGAAATGTCCTCCCAAGCCGCGTTTAACCTTCGTTAGCAGCGGTACCGAGTCGCTGATCATCAGCAGGTCGTCGGTGGATGCGCCGACGATTACGTTCCCCTCGCCACTCCGGTAGATGAAGACGGCGTGGTCAACCGCGCACACCTTGAACCCGAGGTTCTCGAAGGCGCTTACCAGCGTCTGGTACCACACACGTCCGGATTGCCGCAGCCCGTAAAGGCCGCGCGCGAGTCGACAGACATGGGTCGGGCGGTTCGCGTCGATGAAGCCGGGGGGTTGTCGCATATAGATGGTTTCCGTGAGTCTGCCGTTCAGATACGCGTTCTTCACGTCCATCTGATGCACTTCCCAGTCGGAGCGGGCGGCGAAGGCGAGCAGGGCCCGCAACGTCGAGAACTTGGCCACGGGCGCGAAGGTGTTGATGTAGTCCACCCCGGGTACTTGGGTGAATCCTTGTGCGACTAACCTCGCCTTGTACCGGGTGATGTCTCCGTTCGCGTCCCGTTTGAGCTTATAAACCCACTTGCAGCCTACCACGTTGACCTCCGCCGGCCTTTCGACCAGCTCCCACGTGCCGAGCTCTTGGATGCGCTTCATCTCCTCTTCCATGGCCGCGTGCCATTGCGACCATTGAGATAAGGTTTTCGCGTCTGCTATGTTACGCGGCTCCCTGATTATTTCCCCGGCTAGAGCCCAGAAGGCCCCACTGCAGTCGAGGATTCCGGAACCGAGCTCCCACGGCGCTGCTGAGTCGAATGCGATGGCTGCGTTGGCCGCGCGGCGGGTCTGGAGGCCTGTCGGTAAGATAGGGTCACGTGGCGACGGCGAGTCGGGAAGCGGGTCTGGCTGATTGCCTGACACGGGTATACTCTCCCCCTCAAGCAGCGCAGTCCCGCGTTCATCCCATCTCACGTTTCGCTCGACACTGACCGACCTCTTCCCGGGAACGTAGATCCGGAAGCCCTTCGACTGGCCGTCGTAACCGACGAAGAAGGCAGCGTCCGCTTGCGCGTCAAGCTTGCCTCTCCCCTCCACCATCACGAAGACTCGGGTGCCCCAGGCGTGGGCATCCCTCAAGTCTGGCTTCAAGCCCGTCGCCATCTCGTGCGGCGTCTTATTGGTGAGTGTGCGGGTGGGGGTACGGTTTTTCGTCCACGCGGTGTACTGGAGCGCTTCCGCCCAGAGGAATTTGGGGAGGTTCGTCGCGAGCATACAGGCTCGAGCGCGCGATAGGAGGGTGCGGTTGAGGCGTTCGGCGACGCCGTTCTGCGAGGGCGAGTCATGCACGGTGAGTTCGTGCTTCGTTCCCCGTTCTGACAGGTGCGTTTCGAACGCGTTCGACAGATACTCGCCGCCGCGATCCGTCCTCAAGCACTTGACGCGCGCGCCTCGCTGTTCCTCTGCCCAAGCCTCGAATTGCTTGTAGGCCTTGAACGCGTCGCTCTTTTTGGCTAGGAAGTGGAGGGAGATCTCGCGGGAGTGTTCGTCTGTCAGGGTAAGCATGTACTCTCGTTTTCCGATGCTTTGAACCGGTGCTGGCCCCCAGACGTCCGAATGGACCCGGCCGCCGTATTCCATTGCGCGTGGCATCGCGCTCTCCTTTGGAAACGACTTCTCGGAGGCTTTTGCACGCTCGCAGGGCTCGCACAGCCCCGCGGGTGCCGTTGCGTTAACCAGCCGGACCCCTTCGACCATCCCACTTCGAACAGCGTCCCTGCACGCTTCAACGCCGACATGTCCGAGCCGTCGATGCAACTCGTCGATGTGCACGACAAGCTCTCCCCCTGACGATGCAGCGGCGACGTGGCCTGGTATCGGGAGGCGGTATAGGCCATTGTCGAGGGGTATGTCGGCTATCTTCTCTCCTTTCGGCGCGTTAACGAGCATGTGGCCGGACTTCAGGGAGAAGGTATAGCCCGCGCGGTCCATGGCGGACATTGATACGAGCGTGAAGGCGATTCCCGGGCAGTGGAGGACATTCTGTAGGATCAGACGAGTTGTACCCCCCCCGTTTGGCAATGCCAGCTCCACGTTTCCGCGGCCAATGGCTTCGAAGTTCGTTTTGTTGGCTGCCGTGATTGGGATGGGGTCAATGCGGGTGTAATTGGTGAATAACTCGCGGTAGGGGGATATATGCACGGTGCACCCGCTGTCGAAGACAGCGCACCGCGTCTCCTCGGTGTAGCTGCTGAACGCGACTGCTGTGTACGCGTCCTTCCATCTGTAAAACATGGGCAGGGCCTAAGCGAGCTGAACACTCTGAACACTTTCTGAACACTTTGAACGCTTCCGAACGATCAAAACTTTAATTTTCGTGCTAAATCGAGATTTGGACCGCGTCCCTCTCAACGCCGTATTGCCGGGCCGATAAAACAAAACAAAAAAAACTTAATGCTGATTTCCGAATTTTTGTGCGTCGTTAATGAGTTTTTTTTTTTTTCGAGAAATTCAAAAGATTGTTGAATATATATACAATCAACTGTTCAATACTACAAACTATACTACACCGTGCGCAGACAAGAAGTTGAGTGGTCGCGTTCTGGGGGTGTGGAAAGGTAAGTCCCGTGTCCCGACGCTGGCACTCGTTCCCGTGCCGCGCGTCAACGCCGTTTCCACCCGCTCCTCATCGTCGTCGTCGCCTCACCCGTCTCTTTTGCGCGCACATATACAGTAAGTCCATAGCGTCGTCTTGCGCACTCAGGTGAGGGAAATCCGTCTTTGGTATTCTCACCTTGTCTCCGGTGCGTCAGGCGTCGTACGTACATATCGAATACCTATGTTATAACAATTATCGACATGACTAGTAAAAAGTCAACCAAAATAATGACGGTAACTTGGAATTTGCTTACACGATGATAGCACAGAGTCGAGTAGCGATCACTCAGACACAGCCTCGTTGTCGTCAACAAAGATCTCACCCGGGCCATGTGAGTTTCCGTCGATTCTGTCACTCTGTCCACGCGTTTTAAGTGACGGGGACCGTGAAAAAAGAGGGAAAGACTAACCTCCGAAAGAAAAATGGAGGCGGCTATGAGATCCGGCAGATCAGGGATGGAGACGCCGAGGTGGTCCATAAAACAGTGTAACCTATCCACCTTGAAAGTAGTACTTGTTATGCTCTCCTCTATATTGGACATCCGCGTCTTGAGTGCTTGAAGGGTGATCTCGTGCTCTTCAATCTTCTGTTTGACCCAGCATTTCTCGAGGTGCAGGGAACTACGCTTCAATTGGGTAAGGTGGAAGGAACGACGTAGCTCCTGGTCCCGGCCAGCATCCTGCAGCACATTAAAATGCGGGTATGAAGTAAATCTGAAGACTTACACAGGTTGTATCGTTGCTGCCATACTCAGGTCGGGACAAAAAAACACCTCCGCCGGTAAACCAGGGAGTGGGAGGAGGACGGCGGCGACGAGGTGTTCCCGCCAAAGACTCCTGCAAAGGTCGCTTTAGGGTAGCCCTCGATGTGTAAGGTGAGGTCGGTGGTGAGGGCGCCCGTGAGGAGGGAGAGACATGCCCTGAGCCCGAGGACATCGTGATGGGGTTTTGCGTAAGAAGGTGGTGTTGGCCTGTGACATGTGACATGTGACTGGTTGGCTTGTGCATTGGCCTCGCACGATTTTTTCGTCTAAGTCGATCTTCCAGTGGTTGTTGACTGTCCGCGTCCTGCCTCAAGCCACGAAGAACACCGTCAGTGAGTACATGTAAACCTATAACACCCTGACGTCAATCCACAGGACCACCACTTCCACCTACACAACCTCTCCACCGCCCCAAGTTGTGTGCCTACGACTGCCATCAGCGTTGGCCCAGCCGCTCACATGGCTTGCATCGTCCGTCATGGTGCCGAGTTTAAGCGCAAATGGTACGTTCCCTTTTTCTGTTTACCCTTGCTCCCAGTTGACCCTTCCTTCCCTCCCCTTTCTTCTCGCCACCCCCGACGATGACAACGACAACGAAATGGGCTGCGATGGAGGGCACTCCACTCCAGCGCCGTTCCCATGTGCACCGCCAATGACAACGGTGACGGGAATGGCAATGGCCCTTGCCGCGCACACCCCCGACGATGACAACATCGGCGACGGGATCACCCAGATTCACCTTGCCACACCTCCAGCCACGACGATGAGGGCACTCCGTACCAGCACCGGTTCCGCGCGCACCCCCAACTATGGCAACGACGACGACACGGGGGCTGCGACGGCGGCTCCCCCACCAGCACCAGCCCCTCGCACCTATGTTGTCCCCTGCTACTTGCACTCTCTGTGACGACAACGAAGAGCGACCCCGCCGTGGCTGCCCCAAACCATGCGGCCCAACGACGACAGCAGCGGCCGTTCAGAACCGCCTGCGCCCCGAGGGCCGGCGGCAGCGATGGGAATAGTGATGCCGCTGCCGCTGCCCCGAACCCCACGCTTTGACAAACGGTAGAATAGATAGTGTAGTACTGTATTGTTTGTAGCTCAGGCTTGCAATAAATGTTATTTTTTCCTTATTTCATGACGAGGGAATCTGAATTTGAACAGAAAAATATATATACAGTATAGTATCCAAATTCGGAAAGACGACAAATAGCCGAAGATCCATATATTGGGACGACACAGCCGACGCTAGTGTGTTTGCCGGGTGCCCAATATGGGCTAGGGCTGACAGGTGTCACCCGAATTGGGCGTTTGAGAACGGGCTAGGTGTTCAAAGTGTTCAGAGGTGTTCAGAGTGTCCTCAAACACTTCTGAACACCTCCCCAACTTCCAGATGAAGGATGCACGCGTACTCCGTGTCGGGGATGGCGACGCCCATGCTCGAGAGTTCTTGGAGCATGTAGCTCATGCGGTCAACGTGCTCGCGCACGTTATCGTTGTCGCCACATTTAGCCAGTGCGAGCCGGTTCCTCAAGTCGTTCTGGACAGCTTGCGTGCGACCCTCGAAGTCCCTCTTCAGTACCGTCCACATCTCCGCGGCCGATTTGAGGCTTTGGATCCGGATGAGGACGGAGTCGGAGATTGTGCTGAAGATCTGCTGCTGGGCCGAATATTCACGCGCTTCCCACTCGTCTAGGAGGACGTTGTATTCTTCGACGGCCTTCTTGTGGGTTTTCGCTTCGGTCGCGTTATGAGACGACGCAAGCGGCGCGGGTGGCTTTGGCTTCGGCGCTCTTCCCTCTAAGTGCCTGAGGAGTCCTTTGGATCCGAGGGCGACAGTGACACGGGACTTGTACGATATCCAGTTTGCGCCATTCGGCAGCAACTTTGGGACATAGGATCGGTTCGGGGAATCCTCATTGGGCGCAGGGCCCATAACCTGTTGTGACATGTCGATCTTGCGGCGTTAAACGGCATCTAGGAAGCTAGGGAACGCGGCAACGCGTATACTCAGTCACAGAAGAAAAGACTGGATTGAGCGAAGCAGTCTACCTAGGGAACGCGGCAACGCGTATACTACGAGTCCATTAGCGTTACAGTAATCAGTCGGAATAAAAGGCTGCCCACCTCAGTCACAGAAGAAAAGACTGAGGCGCATATACACTAGACCACGGCCTTAAAAGTAAAAGTGGTACTGTACAGTTCATTAAGCCCCTCGGGGCGTACATCGGGCAACTGTCTGTCCAAAAACGAAATTACCGTATTGCTGATCACGGTCCGCGCTACCGGCGGTTGACCCATCCAACAGTTTCGATATCATTTCTGTCAAATTCTTCAGAGCAGTCCCAAGTGAGGCGCGTTTCACACCGCTTGTTGGGGTTACAGTAAGGCGGGTATAGACTCATATAATTATATTGCTAGTCAATAGGAATCCGAGCAGGACAAGGAGCAGGAGAAGTCGAGCGGCGCTACCGCGTTTATGATGCATGCTCCCAGCTCCCATCTCCGCTCCCCCCACGTGGCGGTGCCTCTCTCTTCTCCGGCTCGTCGCGATACATGGGCGTCAGTGCCGTCCGAAGCGTTTTCGGGTCCTCGTCATTCAAGAAGCCCTCGTGGAACCCAACCTCGACCCCAGTCGCGCCGGGGGATCTCGCACGGAGGCCCGTGTGCTCGTCCGGCTCGTCCTCATCGTCACCCTGTTCACCAAACGCATCGTACAGCTCTATCGTGCGCGGGCCGCCGCAGTGCACTGAGCGCGAGGTCGTCGCCAGGCAGCGCGCTGTAGTCCTCTGCGCGACGGCGCCGCGCGGCCCGCCTGCAGAGGAAGACAGCCGTGAGACAGCCGTGAGGCCGAATAGGAGGACTATGCGGCAGCGCCAAAGGCCCATCTCTGGTTCGCGACCAGCGTGGACATGTCAGAACCCGGCCTTCGTCGGCGGTGGGCACCATCGTCCCGCTGGGGGTTGCGCTGGATGATGAAGAGGGCACCGCAGTATCCTCGGCGGAATCCCCGTTCTTGAATGCGGGTTTGTCTGCCTCGCCCTCAGCCTCGCCGTGATTTCCAGGGAGACCTCAGTAGGCTTGGGATGTGCCTTGGTCGTGGTGCTCGGTGATCCCCCACTGGTGGTTCATTGGGACTTGGGAGAGAGGGCAGAATTTTGTTGAATAGGGATATCTCGTACTCGCGTGCGATGGACACGTCAATCGTCGAACTGAAGAGCGTCCCGTTCGGTCTTCAGCTTCAGCGTTGGTGTTGGAAATTCAGATTGTCCAAGTGCCGCGCAGGTACTCATCCCTTCGTCGCGTTCAGCATTGAGCCTGCAAGGAGATGCGGAAGACTCCCAATGCTTGTCACTAATGAAACGCCACGCAGGATGCGTCCTTGTTCATGTCAACAAGGCGGCGAGCAGCGAGAACGCTCTTAACGCCGTCCGGACTTATGACCTCGTCACCGCGGCGATCATGCGTAATCTACACGCACAATAGATAGAGGCGACTCTAATCCACTTCATGATCAAAAGAAGCACTATGAATCTCTGGAAAGTTCAGACAATGGCTATACGATTTTAGCACACCTTGTTTGATTGTTTGATGGGTATTATCAACCTAAACTTCTACTGGAACATGGTCACGGAGATCATTTGCTCGTGGTGTCAGTCTCATTGAAAACCGTAAGGCAGAACCGAATCTCATCTTCCAAGTAGTCGGTCCTTCCGACTACCCAAAGGCAGAAGTAGGACCTCAACTTGTGCCGAGTCTAAGGGACACCAGATCCGAGTTCTAGACTCTGAATCGGCCTGGGTACAAAGCACATCTTCTTTCCTGAGCTGCCTATGAGGGTGTTCTGGACTGAGACCTGTTCTTTACGCTTGTTCTTCCAACCATGGGAGGGGTTGAAGTGATCACAACGCCGACAACGGGATAGTCACAGTACACTCAACGCGACCTGTCACACAGATGTCACACTAAACGCGTCTTATGACATTCGTCGTCAACCAACCTCCTGCCGACCAGTCATGTCCCTTCCAGTCGTGAATATAGAAGTAGATTATCAGATCGAAAAAGGTCTGTTTATTTTCCATATGCTCTATCGCTTCTAATCTGTTTCTTAGGCAAAATAAAGGACTTCTTGTCGAATTTTGTCGGGCCCGCCAGTGGCGACAATGTAGCCGACGGCATCGCTGATATGGATATTGGCGACGACGACGGCAACCCGGAGACTCAACGAATGAGAGGCTTGAAGTATATGTCTCAGCTCGTACGCGTTTATTATGAGTCTCTGTCCGAGCTGTCCTAACGATGCATAGCAACGCATCGCGAATCGTGATCAACAAATGCTTGTCATCGACTTAGAGGACATCGCTAAGGTTGGTCGACCAGCTCTCGGGACCTGAGTTGAATGACTTGAACCTTCCTTCATGCTGGGATAGCACGAAAAGACAGTAAGCGAACTCGCATCAGGCATAAGAAACAACGCCAGCCGCTACGTCAAATTATTCAACGAAGTCGTCGACAGCCTCATGCCCATACCCACGAAGGACATCAGTGAGCAGGACGAAGTTATTGATATCATCATGCACCAACGACGAGAGCGGAACGAACAAATCGAGGGAGGTCAGGATGGCTTCCCAATACACTTGCTCAGAAGATAGTGAGTACCATCACTTTTACTTCCGTCTCGCTGCTTGACAAAGCCTAAAAGTAACCTCTACTTCAAGCCTCTACTCTCTGACGTCTCAATGGCTGTTCGCGAAGTGAGGGGTGTGCATCTTGGGAGGCTTATCACCGCCCGTGGCATCGTCACTCGAGTATCGGAGGTCAAGCCACTACTGCTGGTCAATGCTTACACTTGCGACGTTTGCGGATCAGAGACTTTCCAAGAAATCTCCAGAAAAGAGTTCACTCCTATTGCCGACTGCCAGAACGAGAACGAGTGCAAGAGGAACAATATCAAAGGTTCTCTACACATGCAAACACGCGCTTGCCGTTTCAGCCCGTTCCAGGAAGTGAAGATCCAAGAGATGGTATCTGTCCCAGATTTCTTTTGAGTGTCCCCCGCTCATTGTCCATTCAGGCGGACCAAGTTCCTGTCGGTCATATTCCTCGATCGATGACCGTGCACGTCAATGGTAGCCTCACACGTACAATGAGCCCCGGGGATATTGTGCACTTGGGCGGCATTTTCCTCCCTATTCCCTACACTGGTTTCCAAGCCGTTCGGGCGGGCCTCCTTACCGACACCTACCTGGAAGCGCACTATATTCACCAACTGAAGAAGCAGTATAGCGAGATGGAAGTCACCGCGGAGATGCGAGCAGCTATTGAGCGACTGCACGATGATCCGACGGTGTACCAGAAGCTCGCCTTCAGTATTGCCCCAGAGATCTATGGACACGTCGACGTCAAGAAAGCGTTGCTATTACTCCTAGTCGGTGGTGTTACGAAGACGATGGGTGATGGGATGAGAATCCGTGGGGATCTCAACGTCTGTTTAATGGGTGACCCTGGTGTGGCGAAATCGCAGTTACTGAAGTATATTTCAAAAGTGGCACCTCGAGGCGTCTACACCACTGGAAAGGGTTCATCGGGGGTTGGTCTAACAGCAGCTGTCATGCGCGACCCTGTAACAGATGAAATGGTTCTCGGTGCGTTTCGTTCTCCCTTGTCAGAATTCTTATTCAGTTCCTGACGCGAAGTCGCAGAGGGCGGCGCGCTCGTCTTGGCGGATAACGGGATATGTTGCATCGATGAGTTTGACAAGATGGACGAGTCCGATCGGACGGCGATACACGAAGTTATGGAACAACAGACGATCTCCATCTCGAAAGCGGGAATCACCACGACGCTCAACGCACGCACGTCGATCCTAGCTGCCGCCAATCCTCTCTATGGCCGTTACAACCCCAAGGTCTCTCCCGTTGAGAACATCAACTTGCCAGCAGCGCTGCTCTCCCGTTTCGACTTGCTCTTCTTGTTGTTGGACAAGCCATCGCGCGACGACGACGAACGACTTGCGCAACACGTCACCCACGTCCATATGTACAACAGGCACCCAGACCTTGAGTACGAGCCGCTCGAGCCGGCCCTAATGCGGTACGGGACTCCCTTACCCTGCCCACACTTACTCACGACTAATCGCACTACGCATCTCTACAGCGCATACATCGCCCTCGCACGCCGATGCCGCCCGGTTGTCCCTCCCGACGTGTCCTCCTACATTGTCGACTCGTACGTGCGCTTGCGCAAGCAGTCCAAAGACGACGCGCAGCGCGACCGCTCGCACACACACACGTCTGCGCGCACGCTTCTCGGCGTTCTGCGGCTCGCGCAGGCACTCGCGCGGCTGCGCTTCGCCGCGGCGGTGCTGCACGCGGACGTGGACGAGGCTCTGCGACTGATGGCGGCGAGCAAGGAGAGCCTGCAGGAAGAAGATGGGGACGATGCCGACGCGCGTGACGCGGACCGCTCCGATACCAGCAGGGTATACCGCATCATCAAGGACATGGCCCAGGCTGCGGTGGCCGCCGGCACTGGGCGGACGGTGCGGAAGCGTCCCGCGCAGGCTCGGGCGTGGGCCGGATCGCGAGCGCGATGTGCCAGACGAGGATGGGGAGGGGGACGGCGCGCTGGATGTACTCTCGATGGTGGACATTCGCGCGCGCGTGTACTCAGAGCGGGCTATACCGAGGCGCAGTTGATGACGACGATTCAAGAGGTGAGACTGTGTTACCCATATTACCTCTTTGCGGAGAACTGAAATTTCTGCTTTCAGTACGAGGATCTCAACATTTGGACGCGCGTAGGAAACGGCTCAAAGCTAAGCTTTGCATGATCCTCGCCGCCGACATGCGCATTTTTCGTACCATAGGATGGCCTGGTCGGGATGTTATGTTAGCTTTGCGTTCTCTGCTTGCCATATTTTTCGTGTAACATTCATATATCCCAACTATCGCTGTCGCAATATTGTTCGAGGTATACCTGTATTTCAATTGCACTATGCATATTCGATCCTATGCCGGCGACCGTTCCGGGTGTCGGCTTCGCATCCCAAACTCGCGCTACGTGGTTGACATGTTGACATCCTCGCACCCAGTCATAGAAAGTTCGAGAAGAAATATCGAGCCAGTCGATTGCCCATACCCCAGAGCTATCCGCACTCCATGACGATTAAGCGATATTACCCTTCAAGTTCGCTTCTACTGTCTCATCGACTTCTCTGCAATGCTACGTACATTAAACTCTGAGTAATTGAAGACCACTCACCCCACTTCGACTTCGTACTCAGCTAGCAGAGCCGTATAGTACTAATACCCTTTGCAATCTAATTTTACATGGGTGCCTATCCGAGTCGCCCGCTGTGTCAGAGAGTATAAGATAAGGTGGGCGGACAGCACGGAATGCCGCGGAGGGTAGTAGTGGTGACACGAGTCCAGGGAGGTTGTGATGCTTAGGTTGGTTCGAAGCGGCTCGAAGAGTTTTCTCCCTTAAGGACTCTGATTTGCATGAAACCCTTCAGAAGTGTTTTTTTTTTTTTTTGGATCCATTCAGAAGTGTTCTTATGGTCGAACTTTTCAAATGGGTGTTTTTTTTTCACACCTTTCGCCATTTGCTGTGATACTCCGGGACCCCGAAGGCAGCACCCTCGAAACTTCGAAAGGACCCTAAGGTCCGCAAGAAACGCTTCAAAAGGTCAGTTCGAGGCGTTTCTTTCGGCTCTAAGGGCATTTTGGACTTTTTTTTGGTGTGATACGATTCATACGAAGCCTTTCGAAAACGTTCTTTCAGTCGAACTTTTCAAATGCATACTTTTTTCATCTTTCTTTCATTTCTCGAAGGCAGGGCGCAAATGTTTCGGATGGTTTGAATCTACTACTGACCGAATATGTTCTACTGTACTGACCAAATGTTCTACTGTACTGACCAAATCAGTCACATCACTAAAAAGTGTCGCCCTATACATGGGCCACGGAATCGGTTAAATAATATCAGAATTGATTACAATCCTCCAAAAGTCCACATATGAGTGGGAATAGTTGTGTCAGCAATATATTGACCATACATCCGACGTGATCCATATATTGTTCTGCAAGAATTGCTGGACTTGCATCGGATTGTGGCCAGATAATTCCATGTAATGCCTTTTAATGATATAATGTAATATAATGATCCTAGATTACGACCAAGAAAAATTAGTACAAGTGCTCCTACCTCATTTATACTATCTTGTTATTCATCTTATCACAGACATTTTATTATAGGAGGGCTCCTTGTTCTGCAACCACCACCGTGGTGTGGTTTCCCACGGCATGCTGGGGGACAAGGATGGGATGGATGGTCTGAAAATCGCTGCTATAGCAGTAGAACAGCCTCCTCTCTCACTTAGGCGGCCATCAGCAAAATCTAGAAAAATCTTAATAGGCTTGGTTTGCTTATTTCATGGATAAGCCTGCAAAGCCATCTAAGTTTAGTTCAAGTTGCTTATTTCTACTTAGTGAAGTAGTCAGTAAGCACGAGCAAAAACCCAAGTAAATCATAAGTATGTAAAGCATAGAAAGTAAATAAGACATTAGACAGGCAAGTGAAAGCCAGGCCAACCTGGTATAAGTAGAATCACCAAGGAATTCATCACATAGTTCAAGTTTGCAAAATACAAAAAGCGGTTTAATTTCGTAGGATAAAATATGTACAAGTAACAAAGTGGTGCCCGTCCGCGTCCCCACCGTCCGCACCCACGCCCGGATCACCAACGCCCGGATCACCAACGCCCGCGCCGCCACCGTCGCCGCCCGCATCCCCGTTGTCCGCGTCACCACTGTCCGCGCCCGCGCCCGCATCACCAATGCCAGCGCCACCACCGTTGCCACCCGCATCCCCGTTGTCCGCGTCACCACCGTCCGCGCCCACGCCCGCATCACCAACGCCGGCATCGCCACCCGCATCCCCGTTGTCCGCGTCCGCGTCACCACCGCCCGCATCGCCATCGCCATCCCCGCGCTCACTATCCCTGCCCCCGTCCCCACCGCCTATGCCACCCGCCACGGCCCCATCGTCATCGCCGTCGTCGCTGATACCACCGCAGCCCGGGCCGTTGCTACGTCCGTTGTCGTAGTCGTGGTCTTCGTGGTCGTCGCTTCGTCATCGTCGTCGCCATCGTCACTGGCACGTCGTTGCACAGTCGCGCCGTGAGTCGCGCACTTTGTTGCCGCGCACGCCCCGCGGCTGCGTTGTCGCGCACACCTGTGGCTGCGTTGTCGTTTTGGTGGGCGCGCGGGGTTCGGTGGTGGTGGTGGTAGAGGCGTGGTTTGGGTTCCACGTGGGGTGGGTGGATGTAAGTGGCATCGGTACGGTGGCGTAGCTGCTCGTTAGTGAAAAGAGTGGGTGGGCGGGTTGAAGGGACTTACGGGGTGGTGACGTCGGAGGCCGGCGGCCGGCGGACATTGTCGTGAGGTGTAATGCCACGGCTGTGTGGCAATGGGAAGTCCTGCGATCGATGTCAGTTCGCTACATATACAGTACAGTACAGTACGTTCAAGTTGAACATGAACGACTTGGTGAACTGTGTCTGGCGGAGGCTCAATCTGTGGCGTGGGAAATTGAATTGAATCATCCACGACTTAGCCACGCAATTCTTTTTTGCCACTCCTCTCGAGAGTGCTGCTGCCCTTACGGTGCGGTTTTTTCTTTTCTTTTCTTTTTTTTTACATTCGTTTAACTGTCTTCGAGCTGCCGTTGCACGCTCCCACTGGCGTACCCCGCGGGCACGCAAGCCACTGCCACGCCGTCGGAACGAGCTGAGCTTCGGCCCAGTGCATCAAGATAAGTTCGTTTTTTTCTTTCATTTCGATTCGTTTCTCATTGGCGTTACCTCCCGCCGCATGCAGGTCCACCTTCACCCCCACCCCGTCACAGCGTGCAAGAGCTGCCATGACGCGGCACGCAAGACCAACCACGACACTAGCCCGCCGCGTGCGGGTCCCGCCCGGGCACTGCTAACGGTACACCCCGACGGATCAAAAAGTACGTTATCAATTCGTTCTGGCCTACAATGTGCTGACACTGGTTGCAGGCCCACTCGGCTACCCTGCGCGCCACATCCACTACCACCTGCTTGGGGCTCATGCGCACATGACGACGATGACGCAGCCGTGGACGACGGCGAGGCGACATCGCCACGACGACGATGGCGGCGACGTGCGACGCGGGACAGCTCACGCCCGGCGGGCTGCGCGATGCCGCGCGCCACGGCAAGGAGCGCGCGTCCCCCCTTCCCCGCCCGCCGCGCGCGCTGAGCCGAGCGCGTATTAGGACCTGTGGGAGCTCTACCACGCCCGCCTGGGACGATGACGACGACGGCGAGGACAACGACGGCGATGGAGGTGCGATGATGGTGAGGTAGCGGCGGAGGGCGACGGGGACAGTGGCAGGGGTATGGCCTCCTTTGTATATTACCTGTAGATATTGTAACCCGATGAAATAAAGTTGATTTTTCTGTTTTTTGAAAGCTGTGTGAGAATGATTGCTTAGTTGACTTAAGACTGCTTATACCAAGGCTTATATTTGTGTTGAGCCTGGTAGAGCCTGCCCAAGAAAGAGTCCAAGTTGAAAATAAGCCAGACAATAAGGTCATTAAGCTGCAATTAAGTCAAGTTCAGAGCGAGGCTTGACTTAATCCAAGCAGGGTCAGGCTTAGCAACATCTGGCTTAATGTTGCTTAAAACTGTTGTTAAGTCATATTAAGCACTGTTAAGGACCATTAAGAAAAATCAACATTTTCCTGATGCGACTCACTACAGGTGGCCCACACGACGTAACACACACACAACGTATTGTACACAAAACGACCAGACCCACACACTAAATGAAATGAACTAGTGATGGGAAAGTTCGGTTCGGTTCGGTTCAGCACCCTTTTGGCTGAACCGTGAACCGAAC
Organism: Lactarius pseudohatsudake; assembly: GCA_021525015.1. NCBI lineage: Eukaryota > Fungi > Basidiomycota > Agaricomycetes > Russulales > Russulaceae > Lactarius > Lactarius pseudohatsudake. The sequence goes on along the minus strand of JAKELH010000104.1, from coordinate 128,873 downwards.
TTTGGGTTCGGTTCAGGTGTTTGGCCGAACCTTGAACTGAACCCTCGGTTCAGGTTCACATCGGTTCAGTTCGGTTCAGGGAGGGTCTGAACCCGAACTGAACCCAAATGACAAAAAACCGAGGATTTTGCTTACGTAATCACGCCAAACGTGCAGAGTCGCCAGGTAAGTGTACCGCAAAAGACGTAGTGTTACGCTTTTGTGGTATAGTTTGCAAAAACAATTGATTCTATAACTATGTACAATTACTACTACGAGCTACTATAATATCCTCATTGTTCTAAATGCCATCGCGTCCCCAACCGTCGTCTGTCACGTCGTCCCGTCGTCCGTCGTGTCATTGTTGTCGACGTTCGTTATGTCGTCGTTGTTGTTGTCCGTCGTGTCGTTGTTGTCAACCGTCGTGTCGTTGTTGGGTTGTCGCCGTTGTCGTCCGATGCCGCGATGCCGTTGCTATTGCCGTCGTCTTCACCGCTGTCGTGGTCGAGTCGGACACCGCCCCATCGGCGTGGTCGAATCACCATCAGCGTCGCCTTGCTGGTTCTGGTGTTTTTGGCATGCTGCCAGCATCGCGGTGGTTGTCGGGGCCGGGGGCTGCGTCGGAGATGTCATCGTCGCGGGTGCCAGTGGGTGCCAGTGCATCAGCAGGTAATTTGCAGTGGATGCCGTCGTTGTCGTTGTCGTCAACGCTAAGTCACGCGTCACGGTTCCCTAAAGCGTAACCTTTCCCAACGTGCCCGGTGATTGCCGGTTTCGTTTGCTCCCTAACCACAGTGGCGGCGCAACAACAGCGACGACGGCAAGGCAGCGGCAACAGGGCGACTACGACAACGCTACAGCCTACGACAACGCGACGACAACAGCAACGACAACGACAGTAAGACGACAAAAGTTAACAACACACGACGACAACAATACACGACAACGACACCACGCGACGACGACACCACACGACAACGACACCACACGACAACGACACCACACGACAACGACGCGATGACGATGCGACAACGCAACGACAACGCAACGACACCACACGACGGCGACGACTCGGACACCACACGACGGCGACGCGATTCGATAACTCGGACAGCAAGGGTGCAGGCCTTGTAGCTAGATAGTTGTGTAGATTAGGCTTGTACTTTAAAATAATGTGACTACAGATCTGTGAGTTTGTAATACCGCACCTGCACCCGTACCCGCACCGTACCCGCACCCGCGATTGCGGGTATGTAACCCGCGCGGGGGCGGGTACGGGATATGCTTTCAATACCCACGTACCCGCCTACATAGTATCAAAAGTTCGGTTCGAACCTGTTCAAACACGGTTCACGACGGTTCACGAAAATCGGGGTTTTGCCGAACCCCGAACGGAACTGTCGGTCCGGTTCGGGTCAATGGCCGAACCCGAACCCTGAACCGGGGTTCGGTTCAGGAAAGTTCGGGTTCGCACCGAAGTTCGAACTGAACTTTACCATCACTAAAATGAACTTATGACTGTTTTATCTCAGGACATCACATGTCTCTTGTGAAGATTACAGATACCAACGCACACCTGCCTCTCCTCTAAGACAGTCCATCCACCTGTCAACCTGAAGGACGTCTCCTAGTGTTCATCATGGGTAACCCTCAGTAAAAAAGGAAGTCAGCTGAAAGTCAGCTAAAGTCGAAAAAAACAGTATTTTTAGTCAATTGAAGTCAATTGAAGTCAAGTGACTTTGATGAAGTCAATGAAAGTCAACTGTCAGTCAGTGAAACTTGGGCAAAAAATCACCATTGACTGGGACATTGTATGAGGACATCGGAAAGTCAGACAAAGTCAATTGCTAGTCAGTGGGAGTCAAGAAGACTTAGAGACAAAAAAAAACTTTACCAGGATATTGTCTGACTTGTGTAAATTGAAGGGGGGGGGGGCATTGGACATTGGAGTGGGTGTTGGTGCTGTGCATGGAGATGGGGAAGGGGAATGTGCACATGGGTGTGGGTGTAGGGGAAATGTAAAAGGGGACTGTGTGCATGGGTGTAGGGGAGATGGGGAAGGGGAATCTGTGCATGGGTGTGGGTGTGGGGGGGATGGGGAAGGGGAATGTGCGCACAGGTGTGGGGGAGATGGGGAAGGGGAATCTGTGCATGGGTGTGGGTGTGGGGGGGATGGGGAAGGGGAATGTGCGCACAGGTGTGGGGGAGATGGGGAAGGGGAATTTGTGCATGGGTGTGGGTGTGGGGGGGATGGGGGAGGGAAATCTGTGCATGGGTGTGGGTGTGGGGGGGATGGGGAAGGGGAATGTGTGGACAGGTGTGGGGGAGATGGTAGGGATGCCGGGGTCCGGACCCGAACTGCACCGGACTGCACCCCGGGTCCGGGTCGGTCCGGGGTCCGGTTCGGGGTTCACCGTCGACCGAGTTCTTGTGAACCCGGTCCGGACCGGACTGCACCTTGGACCTGGAGTACTGCTAGCCCCTTGGCTAGCCCTCGACTTTCTACCGACTCAGACCACATTTTATTCAGAGGCAAGAGTACAAATATATTAAGAGTATGTACATTAGGGAGTATGTCCTCACACGCCACCGCCCAATTGTCATCACGTCATCGTCATCCCCGCCGCCGCTGTGGTCGTGGTCATCTAACTCTCATCTTCGTTGCTTTGTCAGTCACCATCATGGTTGTGTCGTCGCCACTTCTTCGCGGCCACTGCTGACGGAATGGTTGTCATCGCCATTGCGGCCGTGGTCATTGCGGCCGTCGTTGATGTGGTCCGAGTTGCGGTCATGGTTGTTGCCACCACGGGAATTTTCACCCATTTGCGAGAGCGAAACATCTTCGAGGCAGCAATTTTAGTAGACAGTCACAATCAGTGAGATTGAACACACACTGTCAGGAGCAGGAACAAGAATATAGTCAGGGCGATGTTTGAGGGAGCCGGCGGCGACGAGTACATACCTGAAAGGGCAAATTCAGCGAGGCACACAAATAGTGGTCCCTCGAGAACGACATACCATTGGAGGCCATGCATAAAACGTGCAAAGGAGAACACTTGATTGAAGTTGAAGGGTGAATTTTGAATGGTGAGGCCTGTAGGTATCGAGAATCTTGAAGGGTTTGGTCGTTCTTGTTGACGACCCAGAGTCGAAGGAAGACAAAGAAAAAGAGCGTGTGTAAATGAGTGCGGTATGAAAACGAGTTAAACGACGGATGTCGTGGCCGTTCCCGTTGTCGCCGCCGCCATTGCAATCGCTGTCTTGCTTACCACTGCCGTTGCCATTGTGCTCGCCTTGTTATGCTCACCGTCACCGTCACCTTATTGTGCTTGCTGTCGCCGTCACCTCGTCGTGCTCACCATTGCTGTTGCAGCTGTGGTTGCCTTGTCGGTCATTGCTGTCTTGTTGCCTTGTCGTGCTTACCGTTGCCGTCTCGTCACCTCATCACCGCCCATGTCTTCCTCATCGTCGGAATCTGTACATGTTCCACCTTTTGTTGCAGGGCGTCCTAGTGGTGGTCACATTGTAGTCGGGGTCTGAGTAGTATGTAGCTGTGTTGTCGTTGTGGTTGAGGACATTGAGGTCAGACGCGGCATGTGTCGGTGGGGTCGCCAGCGGCATCATGATTGGGACCAAGCCATCGTCATGGTTAGGGGTCCACGCTGACGTCGTCCGCGTCTTACGTGGCTACGTCGTCGTCATCGAAATGGTAGAATCGACACGCTACACAACAGGGGGAAGGGGCCAAAGAAGGCGCCTGGCGTAGCTAGTCGGCTTCGGCCTGCGTGTAGGGTGTAGGTGTGGTGCTTGTGAACACCGGCGCCGTACAGATTTAGATTTAGACTTCTGTTGCAGTAGGGGAGCAGTAACTTACAAAGGGCAGTGCGGAAAGCATAGTAATTTGTTGATTGGTTTGATCGTGGGAAGCATTTTCCCGCCCTTCAGCTTCAGTTCTCGCCCCACCATGCCCTTACCAGCGAGCCTCGCTCCTTAGGTGGGGCCACCTTTCGAACCCCAAAAGGTGAGCTTTTCATCCGATTCCCCCCTCGCTTCTCCCTATCGGGTTTTTCCTTGACCTGACTCTTTTCGCAGCGGATGCTAGTCTGTTTTGCTCAAGGTTTTGCTCGTCATCATGATCACCACCACACAATCACCTCCTCATCTACTGCTCTTCGAATCAGGTTTTGTAGGACGAGATGGCTGCTGCCTCTCTTGACATCAATTTAAAAGAGGAACTCAGTTTTGTCGAGCGAGCCATGTAAGTTCGATACCCCTTCCTTTCGTCTGATGATCTCACCCAGCCGCTTTTGCGGGGTTCAAGGTTCTCTCCGAAGCAGAGCACACAGCCACTATTTACAGTCTTTTACAACATTCTACTTGAGTACAGATCCGCTTCTTCATCACAGTCCTCCAACAAATGGCTAGACCCGACCCCATGACTGCTCTTCTGTCTACCATGCCCAGTTTCCCACCCGCCCACGAACTGCCACTCGATTGCCTTTGACTCCTGTCTTCGGATACCGATCGGCAACCCAAGCGACGCTGTCGCCACGCTCGTCTGACAACGTGCCAAACTCAAGGCCGCTGGCGACACCACGCATCGTATTTCTGCTTTGTAGCACCACGATGTACTGACCTCGATGGCACTTTCGCCAACACATGACCGACCGCAGCTGACCACCGACTCCATGTCTTTTGACATTACCGCCCAGTCAAAAAAATGTGAGTTTTTATTCCTTGTAGCGCTACGACGTACCGGCCTCGATGACAGGCCTTTTCACCGCCACACCACCACAACGGTAATATGTTCCACGACGGCAGCTGTCCGCTGAATCCATACCTTTTGACGCTACCGCCCAGTCGACAACCACCTCCGCCGACCATCCCGAGTGGAGTCATAACGCAAAGGCACAAGTGAGACGAAGGCCTACATTGAACAAGTAAGCCACCTTGGACTCGCAAACTTGATCTCCAACTCACCTCTCTTTGTGCAGCTTGAGCGTACCATGATCATGCCCCAAACCATGTTCGCGCCCTCTCCAGAACAGGTCTTCGCCTTGCCACCACCAACTCTGGACATCCACGAGCTCAATCAAGAAATTCCAAGCTGCTCCGCGAGGACGATGAACTGCGGCAGCGACAGTCCCTCTCCCACCTCGTACTCGCACGCGCGCGCACCCATTCTCTGCTTATGAGTTTCACGCGGGTGCGGGTAGATAGCTGTAGATGTTCTGTAATTTATTTTAGAATTTTAGAATTTTTTTAGAACTTTTGTGAGGGTTCGGGGTTCGGTTCGGGTTCAGCCACGTTGAACGTGCTCGAAAGCGCGTGCGTGAGTAAACGTGGGCAGAGGGTGGTTAAGGATAAAGGAGGGGAAGATGAGCAGCCAGAAAAGATAGGGAAGAATAGCGAGAGTTGTCCTTCGAGTGCCCGCGTTTGGGCCTGACTTCCAGGACAATCACACTAAGAGTTTAAGGGGGAAGAATGGCGACCAGGGCGCTGCTATTGCATGGATTGGATGATTCCAAGTAAAGTAAAAGTCTCCCTTTAAGTACAAATAGTCCTGTACTTAAAAGAGAAAAAGGAAGCGAAGCGAAGTGAGACGAAGGTACACCGAGAAAGGCCGCGTGGCCGAAGCGATCGAGACGAATGGTTTCGGACTCAGCCCGAAGGCCGGCCTTACACCTCCTGGGGGGTCAAAATCTTGACCGTCCCCGGTCAAGCTACTTCTAAAGAAAAAAAATCGTGTTTCAGGGTCGAAAATGAAGAAAACGTAAGCTAAAACGGTAGTGGGAAAGATGGGGTCGTGCGTGAAGACAAAGTCACCGCGCGTCTTCGTCAAGCGTCGCCGAGTCCTCGTGTGCCGGCTCTAACACGAGCGCTCCACCTCCGGGATCGAAAACGGTGAGATTGTTGACTAGAATGGGAATAGGGATGGCCGGTGTCGAGCGTGGTGAAGGAGGTACATGTCTTCGACTTGCGCTTGCGAACGTCTTCGTGTGCCGAAAGTAGTCTTGAAACTTGAACGCTTGAACTTGAAGACTGGCCTCCGGGGTCGAATACGAGGTTGTCGATTGGAACGGGAACGGGGATGGCGACGTGCGTGATGAAGCCGTTGCGTGTCTTCGGCATGCGCTTGCGAACGTCTTCGTGTGCCGAGGGTAGTCTTGAACTTGAACGCTTGAACTTGAAGACTCCTCCGGGGTCGAATACGAGGCGTGGGGCGCGGGGCGTGAGCTGCCCGAGTCGAAGCTGCTGCGCGAAGACGTCGCGACTTGAAGTGTTGAGGGTGCCGATCTGACTGTTCCCGAAGTCTTCGTACTTGCTCCAAAACTTGCGCGAGTGGGTGGAAAGAGTCGCCAAAATGTCGAGGAGAGTCGAAACAAGGATTGCTGTCGTGACGAGAGCGAACGCGAAGTCGCAGTGAGTGAGGCTGGAGGGTAGAAGCGAGGTCGTGGGGTGTGGGAGACAGGGCACGAGCGTCGACGGAGCTTCGCAAACCGGCGAAGGTTCTTGCCATTCGAGTTGAGGGGTTGACAAGGCAAGGGCGGGCGCGACTTCGAGAGCAGAAGAATCCGAGCCGACTGTCTGGAGTCCGGGAGGTCGTTGTGGTAGCGTCGGGGGGCACTGGATGGGTTCGAGTGGCGCGAGGAGGACAGATTCGCATGGCGACGACCAAGACGGCTCTGGCTGACTCAGCGGGACGATATCGACAGCGGGCGAAGGGGTAGAATCGAGCTCAAAGGGCCGCAGCGGATCCGGTGTCGAAATCTCCAACAAGGGCGAAACCTCAATAGACAAAGGCGAAGGGTGGGACGCAAGTGAACAGTCAGGAGGGGGGATAGTCTCGCCTAGCGACAAGGACAACTTCGAGGGATTCAGCGAGACAGGGACAACGACGAGTTCGACCACGGTATCTGACGAGTCTCCGGACGACGAGCGCAGGGGCCATGATGAATGAGCAGGTATCGAGTGGGGGTCAGAGGGCATCGAGGTCGGAGTCTCAGATGGCGATGGGTTCGTGGGTGATGACAAGGACGTCGAATACTCGGAGCAAGCCAGAGACGTGGAAAGCGGGGTAGGAAGCGGAGACAAGAACTCGCGAATGTCGTCAGTAAACTCAAGGGGAAGCGAGGGAGCAGGCAGGGGAGGAGAAGTCGGAGTGATCGAAGACAAAGACGCGTGTTCGGGCTCGAACTCAGGGTTATCGACCACTGCCGAAGGTACACAGTCAAGGTTCGTGAGCGAGACCGAAGATGAAGGGGGCGTGGACGTGATCTCGGGGACGTCACCAGTACTCGGGGGGATAAGACACTCGGATGCTAACGTTGGCTCGGGCTCGGGCTGAGAGTTCATCGCCGATCGCACAAACGTGGGCAAAATCGAGGACGAGGGTGGGGGCGTGGACGATAACGTGGACGCGGGCTGATCAACCGTCTCCGAGGGCATGTACTCGAAATCTGACGAGATCGAAGGCATGGTCGACGCGGGCATGATCGAAGACAAAGGGTGTATAGACGAGATCTCGGGGACGTCAGCAGCAGCCGAGGGTGCGAGCAAATGAGTATGGAACGGGGTTGGAGAGGCCGAGGGTAGCAACGTGGACGTGATGATCGGAGACGTCGGCGCGGGAATGAGGTCGTTGTCAGTAGCCGAATGCACAAGTGACGGACTATGAGACGGAGGGGAAGCCGAGGGGAGCAACGTGGTCGAAAACGTGTGTGCGGGCTCGGGCTGATCGAGTGTCACCGAAGGCGCTTGCGTGTACTGAGATTCCGAAACCGAGAGCGAAGATGAAGAGGTGTATGGCGTCGAGTGAGAAGACAAGGGCAGCTCGTCGGGGGTCGTCGTTGTCTCAGGGTTCGAGGCGATAGCGCGCGTCACTTCTCGGAGACCGTACGTGTCTCGCGATCCATGCCTGGCGACTGGCTGTTCGCGTCTTACACTCGAGGACTGGAATTGCTGCTCGTGCAGCCAGGGCGACGGGAAATAATCGACGTATGCAAACGCCGCGCGTGCACAACTGAGTACGTCTTCGAAGTGGAAGGGGACGTCAGATGGCTGGAATGGGTTCTTGCCGAGAAGACGAGGCTGAATGACTTTGCGATCCTCGGGATGGAATCCGTACCAAAACGCTGCGTCGCGTTCTTCTTCGGACATGTGGCCTGCGTGGACTAGCGGAGCACTGTAGCACAAGAACTGTCTGTAGTACTGTAACACGTCGTCCTCACAGTCCATTCGCCTTCTGGACGAGTCTTGAACATGACTGTGCAGCTTCTGTCTCATGATCTGGTGCCGCGGAATGGGATTGCCGAAGATGGTGACGAGGGATTGTTGGAAGAGAGGCCAGTCGCGCGAGCGATATCCATTCAGAGACTTCCAGAACTCACGTATCGAGGGATCAACATAGCGAATGATCACATCGACTCGCTGCGGGTCCGTCAGCGCGCAGTCGTACGCCAATGCTTCGAATTCCTCCACAAAGTCCTCCAACGAATCTGCACATCCCGAGTAATATGGAGCGAACTTCGAACGAGGGGAGGGCATCGCTGCTGGTCCGATGCGCGGCGCGTAAGGGTCGTCGTCGTCGTCGTCGTCGTAATACATCCTCGTGCCAGTGGTGCGTACGTGTGATGGTCGAAAAGAGAAATGAATGGGTGTCGGGGATGTAAAATCGATCCTGGGGGCGAGACTGGAGGGCGAACGCGCAAGTTCGGAGATTGGAATGGAGGTGGATTGGAAGCAGATACAACGAGATCGAGGGGGATCGAAGGGGATCGAAGGGAACGAACAAGGGAACGATGAAGATAAGTGTAAGCTAAAAGTGATGAGAGAAGGTGGGACGAAGATCGAACGGGAACGAGGGGAAGGATGGGGAGAGACCGAAAACGACTAGATCTTGACGACGATGACGAGGTGGGGTACGAGCTGGAGTCGGGCGAGCTTCGCAGACTGAGGGAAACTGTTTGACATTGCGTAGGTCACCAGAGGCGACTGAAAAGAAAGAGAAGAGGTTGGGGCTGCTTGGTTGTAGGGTTGGTCACCGGAGGCGACCGAGAGGTAAAAGTTTGAAGGTTGGAGGGAGGATAAAACCACTGAACTCTGCCTCACTGGGGCAGCCAGGTGAACGTGCTCGAAAGCGCGTGCGTGAGTAAACGTGGGCAGAGGGTGGTTAAGGATAAAGGAGGGGAAGATGAGCAGCCAGAAAAGATAGGGAAGAATAGCGAGAGTTGTCCTTCGAGTGCCCGCGTTTGGGCCTGACTTCCGGGACAATCACACTAAGAGTTTAAGGGGGAAGAATGGCGACCAGGGCGCTGCTATTGCATGGATTGGATGATTCCAAGTAAAGTAAAAGTCTCCCTTTAAGTACAAATAGTCCTGTACTTAAAAGAGAAAAAGGAAGCGAAGCGAAGTGAGACGAAGGTACACCGAGAAAGGCCGCGTGGCCGAAGCGATCGAGACGAATGGTTTCGGACTCAGCCCGAAGGCCGGCCTTACAACGTCTGAGCCCCGAACCGGACCTGAACCAGACCGGACCTCTTAGAGGTTCGAGGTTCGGCATGAGAGCCCGAACCGAACCCGGGTCTGGTTCAGGGTTCGGAAAAAAGGGCCTCCGAACCGGACCGCACCGGACCGCGGCAACCCTAGGAGATGGGGAAGGGGAATCTGTGCATGGGTGTGGGTGTGGGGGGGATGGGGAAGGGGAATGTGCGCACAGGTGTGGGGGAGATGGGGAAGGGGAATCTGTGCATGGGTGTGGGTGTGGGGGGGATGGGGGAGGGGAATGTGCGCACAGGTGTGGGGGAGATGGGGAAGGGGAATCTGTGCATGGGTGTGAGGGAGATGGGGAAGGGGAATCTGTGCATGGATATGGGGGAGATGGGGAAGGGGAATCTGTGCATGGGTGTGAGGGAGATGGGGAAGGGGAATCTGTGCATGGATATGGGGGAGATGGGGAAGGGGAATCTGTGCATGGGTGTGCATGTGGGGGAGATGGGGAATGGGAATCTGTGCATGGGTGTTGGGGAGATGGGGAAGGGGAATCTGTGCGTGGGTGTGGGGGAGATGGAGAAGGGGAATATGTGCATGAGTGTGGGTGTGGGGGGGATGGAGAAGGGGAATCTGTGCGTGGGTGTGGGGGAGATGGGGAAGGGGAATCTGTGCGTGGGTGTGGGGGAGATGGGAAGGGGAATGTGTGCATGGGTGTGAGGGAGATGAGGATGGGAAATGTGCGCATGGGTGTGGGAGAGATGGGGAAGGGGAATCTGTGTATGGGTGTGGGTGTGGGGGGGATAGGGAAGGGGAATCTGTCTGTGGGTGTGGGGGGGAAGGGAAATGTGCACATGGGTGTCAGGGAGATTGGGAAGGGGAATCTGCGCATGGGTGTGAGGGAGGTGGGGAAGGGGAATCTGTGCATGGATATGGGGGAGATGGGGAAGGGGAATCTGTGCATGGGTGTGAGGGAGATGGGGAAGGGGAATCTGTGCATGGGTGTGGGGGACAGGGAAGGGGAAGGGGAATCTGTGCATGGGTGTGGGGGGGAAGGGAAATGTGCACATGGGTGTGGGGGAGATGGGGATGGGGAATCTGTGCATGGGTGTGAGGGAGATAGGGAAGGGGAATCTGTGCATGGGTGTGGGGGACAGGGAAGGGGAAGGGGAATCTGTGCATGGGCGTGGGGGGGGAAGGGAAATGTGCACATGGGTGTCGGGGAGATGGGGAAGGGGAATCTGTGCATGGGTGTGGGGGAGATGGGGATGGGGAATCTGTGCATGGGTGTGAGGGAGATGGGGAAGGGGAATCTGTGCATGGATATGGGGGAGATGGGGGTTCTGCACCGCACCATGTGCCAGAGAGTCCCCAGCTCTGTCTTCCTTCCCTGACCACTTTTCATAACAATACAACCTCATGCTATTGCCCACACAGGAACATGTATGTGGCACATGCAAGGTGGAGAACATGAGAAGACCTATTTCTCCCTGTCATAACAGAGAAATTAGAAGTAAGAGTGTGCGAGAGTTGGGCCTTGGCCTTGTCACCAACAATGACAATGGGTGAATCATTTCACCCACCATTTTCTCCAGTATTAATGGAGTGATGTGTGGCCTTCAAAACAGAAGAGTGGATGCCACCACAAAGGCCCTTGTCTGAGGAAATTACAATGAAAAGATTGTCATCCCACACATTCATAGCAGAAGCCTGTTGTTGTAGACATTTTCTTTATACATGAATGAAGCACAAGTATAAGACATAAACTACTTTACTCCTCTTCTTGCTCTCCAATATTATGCTCTTCAGAACTAAGCATATCTAATCCTGGATGCTTTCTCAAGATATGAATATTTGCCCCCCATGCCCAAACTCCAACCAGATTAGTAAGACTGGATGTTTCCAACACCATGCAGTCACTTGACCACTCTCCAGACCATCTTCCCAATACATCAACTATCTCCACTAGCCAATGACAGACTACTAAACTGCAATCATGGTCTGGCAGAGAGTAAAATGCCAATGCCTCTCCAAAGATAGGCCCTTCCTCTCCCTGAGCCTCAAAATATCTAGATGATCTTGAGGCTTGGCCTCCCTCCTCAGAGACTCTGCTTCTCAGAGTGACACCTCCTGGAATATTGCACTTCCCCCATCTTTGCATTGGGAGGTCCATATCCAAATTAACTCCAAGATAATCACAGATTGCAGCAAGGTGATTATAATAGTCTGAGGGACTTTCTAGCTCTGCTTTCTTGATTGGCAGTGACTGAAATAGGTGTTCTGTCTTCCTCTTCTCTTTAGGAGAAATGCTGAGGAATGGGTACTGCAAGGTCAACACCTTGGTGTTTGCCCTTTCATAGAGAAGTGTGGCTATATTGGCAAAGGGTGCCTTCTTGGATCTGACTTTATGACCAATTTCTCCAATGGCCCTCTCCACTGTAGCTTGAGAGCCAAATCTGATTGAACCATTCCAGGAGATATGAAATGGGATATGGATCAATTGCCAGATACACAGTCTGCATCTTGAAACTTTGACTGGGTCATCTCCAACATAAAGCCTTTCAAATCCTTGGAGGAAGGACTTGATTAGGGTGTGTAAGGATGCCAAGTTCTTATCAGACTTTGATGAGTGAGACATTGCAGTTTCAACAATGTCTGCAAACTGGCTAAAGTTCTTGAGCACATCCCTATCAAAGCCTAGTTCCCATGCCATTGGTATAATATACCAATGAAGGAGGGCCATCCATTCATAGACTTTGTACTGGCTATGGCACTTTTTATATGGGTCTCTAATTGGTCCACAGAAAGATGAAGGAAGGGTCTTCATTGTTCTTTCAATCTCTGCACCAAGTTTTGAAGCCATGTCTTTATCCATATGTATCTTCTCTTCAATGGAACTATGTGTCACCCACAAATCCCAGATATGCACCATGCAGTTCTCATAGAATAAATGGAAAGGGTCCAATGGAAAGAATGATGGGTGAAAAAATGCAGGGCTGGCTGCACACAGTGTGAGGTGTGAGATTCCTGTCTCTTTCACAATCCTTTGGAGGTCATCAGCAACATGACACTCGCTTAATCTTTTGCTTATTCGAGTAATAAGTAACCTAAACAGGATTAAGCGGAAATTAAGCAGATTTCAGAATAGCCGACATTTAACTCAGTTAAGCAAATAAGTAGATCCCATTCCTGAAATTGGGCTTAATTTTCGCTTATTCACAGCTGAATCTGTCCTTATTTATTAAACACCTGGCTTATTTTTTAAGCAGAAAAGAAGAGATCAGATCTATTATGTGTATTCGGAATCACTACAATACATAGTATTGATCCCCCCGGTATTTATCCCCCCGCAACGCCCGAGTACCTCAGCAAACTGGGGTGCAGAGAGTGTACCTCATGCGCAGGGTAAACTCTCCCTCCATGGGCCAGCGAACATGTCGAGGTGTTGCGGACAGGTATCAGTTGCCATACTGGGTCATGGCAGCTCAAAGCCATGAGGCTGGCCGTCATCGTTGCTTTGAAGAACTGGGAGTCGCCATCGTTGGCTTGACGGCAGGGGTGGTGTCGTCACCGTCGCATCGAAGGGACGCTGCTCAGTCGCAGAATCAGCGACATCACGGGGGGCACAATGAAAACACACCTCCAAATGCATTGCAGCTGAGTGGGACAGTACGGTGTCCCAACGCAGTCTGCGGGGGTGATGGGATCACAAAACGTGAGTTAAAAGCTAAAAGAAAAAGGACTTTGTCTTACATGAGGTCATGCGGCGAGCTTGACTTCTGGTTGGTCTGACAGTGTGACCAGTGAAGATGGTGAGAGACTGGAGTAGGGAAGAGGTTAGTAGGAAGCGCAGAAGAAAGAAATATAAAGACATACGATGTGGCAGCAACGACGCAGACAGGCTAGAGTCACGCCATCAGCCTGTGATAGAAAACCAAAATATAGATAAACACAAGTACCCAGTCTCGTCGATAACGACGTGGTCTTGATGGTGATGGAGAAGTAGCGGTTTTACCCTTGTCAGACTGGACTTGGCGATGACATCACGGCCTTGTGTCATGGGGAGGATGGTATGTTGCTGTATTGCAGAGGCAGTCAGTCGTCGAATGTGGAGATGAGTGTAAAACAAAATAACATACATGCAGTCCAAGGTTGGATGCATAGGCACAGGCTGGTCAGGTTTTGGGACTGAAAACGACACAACAAATACAAGCAGAAAGCAGGCAGCAACATAACTTAGTGGGGACAAGAGCGACAGAGACGAACGCGAGACGCGTTGATCGTCAAAGTTTTGAACTCCGTCTCAAATACACTGGTGTGATTGGATCGGCTCCTTGTTGGGGTATTTGCGTTTGTTTGGTCGAACATTGTACCCACATTCCAAAGTCGAGTGGCTAGCTACATTGCGAGCCAAGTGTTGCTGCCGTCGGCCCATCTCCCCTCGCTGTCGTCAGGACGTGTTCAACTGTCCTCTGGACAGTCCTGGTCACTCTTGACACCTGCTTGACTGGTGTGGTTGTACTTCGCGGAAGTTCTCTCGTCCATCACAATGTCGCTGCGCATTGACAGTTCCCTCAATGTCGACTTGAACAGGTTCCTTGCCTTTTCCCCTCTTCCCCTCTACTACTCCTTCCACCTCCTTCTCTCAACACAACGACAACGTGGCCCGCAACGTGCACCCAGAACCTGAGCCTGAGGCTCGATGAGTCAGCGGTGTGTGATCCTGGTCATAGACCACCTCGGCGCACGCCACAATACATCTAAACGTAGCACCAAGACGACGCTGTGTGCACCAGTCACGGTGATGCAGCTGTATGTGGTTCCCGACGATGTAGCCGCTTGCGGCTCGGCGATGCAAACTACAAGCCGGGTGGGCTCCCAATCACGAGAACGAGCCGGCTGCCTGCAACCCCAAGTCCCCGACATGACGACCCCGATCCCGCTGCTTAGAGCGGCTTCCCGTGATATCTCTAACCATGATAGCCACGACGATCCCGCTGCCGCGGGCACACCTGCGACCCCAACTGCAATGAGGACGCCAGCAACAATGGAAACGGTGACGGTGACCGCGATGATGACGACGCCCCTCCGCATGCGACCCCGAGCCCAATGAACCCTATTCGACCGGGTGGTAGTGCACGCGTTGAGTTGGCACGGGGGCCGGGGCACATGACAGTCTTCAGGGGCTCAGGACTCAGCTATACTTTGACGTCTTACTCTCTTAGTGCTCTTACGAATTAGTACTGCATGTTTGAGTGAAAATCGAGGCCCTTAAATCTGATTGATGTGATTAGTGGTTGCTTAGCACTGCTTACGGCTTAGTGATAGAAAGACAAAATTTAAGCGATAAAATAAGGTGGTTAAACTCATGTCGTTTTGCTGATGGTCCTTTTTGGTTGTTGCAGCCTCAAGCCTCTCAATAGTCTGCCAATAATGCCTTTGTCCCCTCATTGGCAAGTCATCTAGACTGACAATATGGCGAGCTGGATTATATTTCTCCTTTTGAGGTGGGGAGATTGGATAGTACTGGGCTCTAGCACCCCTTTCCTTGGCTGGGCGAGCACCTTGTACCAAACTAAAGCGGTCTCCATAAAGGGCTGAATGTCCTGCCATCCCACTCAACTTGGCAGATCCAAGCATGTCTCCTTTTACACCACAGAGATATGCTCTCAGAACAAAGTAGGATGAGTCAACAGCATCCCATGTCCACATCCCTACACTTGCCATTGCCATCTCTTCAAAGAGGGGATATATGAAGGACTCAATATTCCCAGGTGCTGTTGGGCCTGGGATTGCAAGTGGAATGATGACATTTTTTGCCCTATAGCACATCTCTGGTGGGAGATTGAGCAGCACAACTAGTGGTTTACAGGGCCCGGCTTGGCTCAAAAGCCCGGGCTTAGGCTCGGCTTAGTAGGGCTTAGGGCCCGGTAAATATTGAGCTGAGCCCGAGTAAAGGGCTCAGGCTTGGCTCGGGCTTGGCTCGGGCTCAGGCCACGGCTTTGGTGCACGTCATGTGACCCGTCCTAAGGCGCATCGACAGCAGCCAAACAACTCAAGTTGCTAACTGCCATTGCCGCCTCAACAACGGCAATAACACCACGATAGCGGGGTGAAGACAACATGGCGACAACAAGGCAACACCAAACGACTCGGACGACGCGGACGACTCGATGGAGTCGATGCAACAGACCCAACAGAGTCCCCCGCCCCGCCTGCGCAGGAGTTCACCCCGCGGCTTATGTCGTGAGTTCTCAGTCGGAGTCAGTCCCCCACATGGGCGCAGGTTGTGCTGACTAGCGCGGCCGCGGTGCGCTTGTGATGCGCTTCGCGTCGATTTTACAGGGGTCCGGTGCCATTCAAATGTACTATCAGACCGCGGTCGTCGACTGCGAGGGAAGCGGTGCTTGAACAGACGACGACGACAACGTGACGACGAGTCGACGACACGACGACGACAGAAAACGGTCACACAATGACGACGGCGGGGATGCACAGTGGGCTTGATGGTTAGACTATGTAGTTACTAGTTACACACTGTTTAGTACTTCAAATAACTGTTCAATTATGGGTCTTGACTCTCGTATAATGGTAACGACACGTGGTATAGACCAGGCACTACACGGCTTAAGGAGGAATGACCAAGTTTTGCTAAGTTCACGCCGATCGTGCGTACAGTGCAGCCTACTCGATACTCTGAACAAATACATCACCGTCGTTGAAATCCTGATAGCCCTTGTCCTCCTCAAGATCTTCAATCAAAGTGTCCCAACCCCCACCTGCCATGTCTTCCTCCACATGGTCCTTGCTCGCCACTTCAACCTCTGGCTCAGACGACGTGCTTGGTTCTTCTCGGAAGATGAGATCGCGACGATAAAGGCACTTGAGGAACTGCAGAGCCTCAACAATGTCAGGTTTTAGTCGACTCCGACGTTTGCTGATGGTTATTCCGGCTGATGAGAACACGCGCTCGCTGGAAACTGACAACGCCATAATCAGGAGGTAGTCCCGAGCCAGGGAGGCCCAGACCGGGTATCGGGTTGAATTCCACTGACGCGTGAGGCCCGGCTAGTGTTGCGGGAACTCCCGGCTATTCCTGGCTTTAGCCGAGAGCCATAGCCGGCTTGTACATAGCCGTACGTAGCCGAGCACGGACTCAAATCCCCATTTGGATAGGTTTGTTCCGGCTCTGGTCAGCTCCGATCTCGGCTTGCCAGGTGGCTAAGTCACTCACAAGCCCACTTTGCATCTTTAACGAGACGGACTGAGCACAGGACCACATAGCGCCGCATATTTGCTTGTACATTATCTCCTCATACAGTGCACCTGCCAAGTTGCCATGGTCACACTCACACCCCCGGGTTCTAGCAAAGCGCTGCTCCCTTTTGGGACCCCAGTACACACTCGCTCTTCGACGACTAGATATTTCGACGCAAAACACCTATCACGCAATCAGATTGTTCGTGTCATGTCACTTGAGATGGCCCCCTTCTTTCTTGGTCCTATGCCTCCTGGAGAGTTTCTTTCGACCTTTCTTCCGAGTTCACAACCTTCAGGCTTCCAGCCAGGCATGTTTGATACTCTCGCCAACCTTCGGACTGAGCCTTCAATGTACAAAAAATTTGTGAGTATTTGGGCTTTTCAGAGCATTTTACTGAAAAGAAGCTCTAGATTAACGTTGTTCAACCATACCTCAAGACAATCCATATTCGCGAAATGTCACGCTCGCCAGACAAGGCCATTACCGACCGCCCGGTTTCCTTCTCGCCTGATTGTACAGTTTACGACCAGGCGAACAACAGCTCCACCGAAAACAATTCCGCCTTCAGTGATATCTGCATCGAGTTCAAGATCAGGTCGGAGGACGATGCCTTCTTAACCAATTTCTCGGATGGAGCATCCGTTTCGGGCCCCAATCGACTCATGAGTCGAAATCAAAAGGGATCACAACGGCCGGTCAAATCACTATTTATGCGGCTTTGCAGCTAGACTGCCAGTATCGCACTCACGTCTTCAGCGTCCTCATCGTCAAGGATTACGCACGGCTCATTCGATGGGATCGGAGTGGCGCGATCGTCACTGCCCCTATATACTATCGACGAGATCCAGAGTTATTGGACTTTTTCACTCGTTATGATCAGGCAGAGAGACCGGCGCGAGGACATGATGGCAGCGTTCGCAGCGCCACACCAGCAGAGGTTCAGAAAGCCGTTCACGCTGACGATGACTTCTGCACTTCTCAGGGGCTCCTCGTCGTCACTGTCCCCCATCAAGTGGGCAGCTCATGCGGCGAATACATCATCAAACCACCTGTCGCCCGATTTTACACGCCTCCTGGCCGCGCAACCCGCACCTCAATTGCATACGACATCCACAAGAGTCGTATCGTCTTCTTCAAGGACTCCTGGAGGGTTGCTTGCGACGGAATAATGAGGGAGGGAGAACTCTACAAGATTCTCAATGACGCCAAGATACCCAATATCCCTTATTGCTCGGCCTCTGGTGACGTTGGCGAGGACACCTATCATTTTACACGCACTCATGCTGGCCAATTTGTCGATGCGCCCTGGGCACTGATATCGCCAACACACGTATTCACCCCCCATCGGCACCACCGACTAATCCTTGACGATGTCGGCAAAAAGTTGGAAATGTTCCGATGCAGTAGGGACATGGTACGTGCCATTTGTGCAGCGTTGATTGGTGTGTATCCGCCCCTCTCTACTTTCGTTGACTGCCAACTGACTGTTTCCAGCTCATCGCGACGCGTACGAGAAATGCGGGGTCCTTCATTGCGACATCAGTGCCAATAACATACTATTAACGGAGTGCCCTCGCTTTGAAGGCGGGCTTCTCATCGATTGGGACCTCTGTAAAATGGTCAACCCGGGTGATCCAATGGCAGGCGGTGCTCGCCAGTCCACCCGTACGGTACGTTAGTCCAATCCCTCCAGCTGGCGCCTTCTTAACGAGAAAATTGCAGGGTACGTGGCAGTTTATGGCAGCAGACCTCATAGACAATCCCAAGATCAACCAGACGTTCATTCACGACATTGAGTCCGCATTTCTTGTTTTGCTCTGGATGGCTACCCACTATGTCCAAGCCAAGTTGGGACCGGAGCTGCTATCAGGCATCGTTAACTTGGTCTTCGATCCACAAGTCTTCGGAGGCTCCGGAGCACCGACGAAATCCATGTTCATGCGTGGTGAACAAGAACTCAAGAAAATTGTCTTTCGTGACAATGCCCCTCTCACTCAACTCCTGCTCAATTTGAGGGAATTACTTGGCGTTCGTCATCAGGAACGACCAGAGGCACCTTCTACTCACGAATTCAGCGTCAATAACATGATCCACCAAGCTCTTCACGAGGGCGCTCAGGGAACCGAATCACCTTCGAAGCCGACCACTGCTAATGAACCATCGCAAGAGAAGCTATTATACGAAGCGCAACTTACACAGTACAAGACTCAGATGTCGGCCCTCCAAAGCCACAAAGCCGCTATCTACATTATTACTGTGGCCATCAATCCAGACATTCCTTGGCCAGCTGTCGAACCTGCCAAACGGCAGGCACTTATTCTCCCTCTTACAGAGAGATGGGTCGCACATTCGGGTTCCAAGAGATGCAGGGATGTTGCAGTGGAGGGCGAAAGTGGGGATCTCGTGGAACAGGAGGCATTACCGAAACGAAACAAGTCACTTTGATAACTCATGTTTTCTGTCATCATACTGTCGATTGTACTCATGTCTTAGTGTCAGTCGTTTGAATTTATTGTAATCGTTTGCGTTGCGCAATGACCTGAGTTCGGTAAGGTCCAAGCTTGACTGCACGCGCGTGACATGAGGCCTGAGGAGGCCTGTTCGCTTACGTCTGTTTGTTTTACTTACATATAGCGGGGACAACTCTTTTTTTTTTGTCCCACATCTGCATCAATGCCCACTCGACGTGCTCCGAAGGCCAAAGTCGTCAATAATGTCCCCTTAGACCCACACGAAGGCTCGCCGGCTCCTGCTGCCCCAGTGCCCTTGACTGGCCAGGTTCGGCGTACTCATTCCCGTGTGCCAGTGAGTTTGATATCGTTCGACACTGGGGGTTATAAACTGGCGACCAAAACTTAGTCTACTGCTACGAAGGCCAAAGTTGTCCCCGCGGACTCTTGTCCGTCAACTGGCCAGGGTCAGTATGCTCGGACCCGGGTGAGTTCAATATAATTCTAACAACGATTTTGCTTTGACGTCCACAAGCGTACTGCAATCAAGCCCGTCGCACATGACAGCGGCGGTGAAGAATTCGAGCTTCCCGACGTTGCCAGTGATAGTGACAATCCCCAGGATGAACCAGCTCCTGATCACTCAAAAGGCTTACTCACTCTGCAATCCAACACTCTTGCCACTTTAGACTCTGACACTGGGCCTCCAGTCAGCGATATGGAAGTCTTTTTTGACGAGTTTTGTAATGAGGATGGTGTGAAGATGAGACGGTGCAATGCGTGTTTGTAAGTCATCATGTATTATTCGCGCCGTGATTCTGATGAAGCATCAGGAAGGAGGGCCTTAGTGAAGAGAAGGCACGCTCCTATGGTCCAAATACAGGTAACAGTAACCTTCGGAAACACCTGGTCGTGAAGCATTTGGCCTTATACAAGGATGCTGCCAAGACTCACAACTGGAAGCACAAGTCTTTGGATGCGCAAGATAGGCCTGCCGTGCAGGAAGGCTCGCCTGGGCGTAGGCTTCCTGAGTACAGTTATGCTGTATTCATCCAATTTCTTATTCGCTTCATCGTCGCGGATGACCAGGCGAGCGTTGCCCTACTTGACTTCTGTCTTACCTTACCCTTTTGAACCCAGTCACTTTGTGTAGTCGACTGCCCTGAATTTCGTGATATCTGCTGGCTTCTCCGACCTGAACTCGAACACATCCCACATTGTGACACAATACGTGAAAAAATTACTGTTGAATGGGCGAAAGCCTTCACGGAATTGCGTGACGAACTTACTGTAGGTCATCTCCTTGGTGCCAAGAGCATTGATGACGTTGTATTGACCCATAACTGCAAGAAATCATGTGGTCGGATAAGTTTCACCGCGGATATCTGGTCAAGTAGATCCTTATCCCTGTATCTGGCTGTTACATCACACTGGATTGCCCGGGACGCTAATAACAATCTCTCTCTGAAAGCTGCTCTAATTGGCTTTCACCGCCTCACGGGTGCACATACGGGTAAAAACATTGCTGAGGCCATCATGTACCTCATTGATCGCGCCCGTATTACATCGAAGGTATGTATCCGTGTGTCGATGCCACGAACCTTACTGAAAACCATAGATTGGCCATTTCACTCTTGACAATGCTTCAAATAATGCGGCTGCTATGAAAGAGTTGCAAGAATTACTCGTCGAGCGTGAGGTCGCGTTCCATCATCTCAATAATCGTATCATGTGCTACCCCCACGTCATCAACATCTGCACCGCCCACATCATCGGTGCAAGTACTCGAGTCAGCAAGAAATACCTGGACAGCAATGGTTTGGATGGTGACGATGACGACGACTTTGATCCTCGTTGTCAAACAGGGCCTGAACTCGACGATGAGTTCATCGCATCGCAGCCACCAGGGCGTCGGGCGTGGCTTAGGAGTCTGAAAAGCGATCCTATCAAACGTGTTGCGTATATTATCCGCTACATACGTGCATCGGATGCCAGAAAGCAGACATTCGCGGGGATCGTCCGGCTCTGTACCAAGGATGACCCCGATTTATGCAATGCTCCGCCACTCCAGCTCATTCAGCATGTCAAGACTCGATGGGATTCTGTTTACCTCATGATTCAACGTTTCCGTTTTCTTCGAGAGGTAAGCTTAGATGTCCTCATGAACCGTCAGTACTAATTCTAGACATTAAGGCCGTAGATATGTATTTCGCTAAAGAGTCAGCCATCGAGTCTATGAAGTTAAGCGCCATCGACTGGGAGCTCCTAGAGAGCATAGAAGTCATCCTTGAGGTACGTTCTCCGAACACCCTTCACACGTCACATTGACCTGATTACAATCACGAGGCTGCACACGTGGTCCTGCAAACTATGTCATCCGAATCAACGCCGGTCTTGTGCGGTGCCATTGCCAGTTTCGAACTTCTCATGACTAAATGGGAGCGACTGGGTGAGGAACACCCGGAACTGCAATACTGGACACATGTCGGTTTGGCCTGGGCACGAAAGTATTACAAGTGGATGGACGACACCGATGCCTACGTCATCGCCATGAGTGAGTTTCTGTTTTCTAGATTACGCAGTTGCTGATGCGTACGATATAAAGTTCTCAACCCTTCCATACGCTTCTCATGGATCCAGCGCGAGTGGGATTCGGAATACATCAAGAGGTCCAAACAAATCATGCATGACCTCGTAAGTACTTGACCTATTCTCACGTTCTTGCATTGACTATTTGCCCTAGATGCGCAAGTATCGTGAACAAGACCCATCTATCGTGCGACCCGCTCAAACCGAAGCTCCCCGGGCCTCCAAGCTTCCATCATATGCAAAGACGTCGACACGCTTCCAGCTCAAGGATCACCCCATTTACCCCGGACTCAATACTAGTTCAGACCAGATGGGAAGTGTCGAAGACGAATTCGAAAAGTACACCTCGGGTCTGTTGACGTCAGACAAGACCAGCATCCTGATCTACTGGGAGGTAAGCCCGTATCTCACTCAATCAGGTTAGCAGCGCTATTACAACTCGCGCTACCGATAGGCCCACAAGTCAGAATTCCCGACGCTGTTTGCTATCGCCATGGACTACCTTCCGATTCAGGCGTCTTCCGTCCCATGCGAGCGTGTCTTCTCATCAGCTGGGGAGACCGATACCAAGAAGCGAAATTGGATCACCACCGCCTTAATGGAGGCTCTACAAATGCTGAAGTTCCTGCTGAAGAAGCAGCGTCTAGACTTCACAGCTGGTTGGAAGACCCCGGAAGCTGCAATGCTGGGAGAGACCAAGACAGAGGAAGACTTTCAGCCAATGATCATGCTTGATTCTTTGTTGGGTGAGGACGTCGAAGCGGCGAGGGATGAACTACTTGGCAACGATATGAAGAACTACGACGTTGAACTCTAGGTATTTTGGTTTTAGATACCTCACATGTTCCCGACTCGGTACTTCCATGTATCTCAATACACGCACTCTCATCTTCTCATACATGCTCTCGTTATTGTTGGAAAAACTGTGGGAATATCTCGTCGGAGCTCTAACTAGCACAGACCATTCCGTTCTCTCTGTCCGTCTCTCCCATTTTCATCCATTGCATCCAAATTCCCTGTCTTTTTATTGACTTATATTTCCAGGATATACTTGGTCAACCCAAATTCCCATCCCCATGTCGGATTCAAATGAACGCCTCAGGACACGTCTAAATAGTCAGCAGCCCAACATAGTTCGTGTACGTGGAAGGTATAGAGTGGGAACGTTACTGGGTTCTGGCACTTCCGGTGAGCCATTCTGATTGAGGCGCTTCGATTTTACTCAACCCTCTAGGGGATGTCTATCTGGGACGAGATATCAAAACTGGGCAAGACGTTGCCCTAAAATTTGAACCTATCCAAACACACACTCTTAGGCTCTCTCACGAGCATAGCGTCTACAAGGCTCTCTCTGGCATGTCAGGAATCCCTACCATGCATTGGTATGGTAGAGAGGTCCCCTACAACGTGATGGTACTCGATCGCCTCGACCTCACGTTAGACGAGGTGATATCCAAGCGTCACGACATCAACTTGGTATTTTCGTATGCCGGTCAAATGGTAGTATCCATCCGTTTCACACTCCCGGACGTTTAGCTCATATACCCACTCTTTTACAGCTCTCGTGTCTCGAATCACTACACGAACGAAGCTACATTCATCGAGACGTCAAACCCACAAACTTCATGACAGGCGTTGACGAGCTAAGCAGCCAGGTGTTTCTAATCAACTTCGGCTTGGCCCAACTCTTTCGCAATTCCTCTACTCGTCGACATGTTCCACTGGTTTCTGGGCTCAAGACCGTAGGCACCATCGCCTTTACCTCAATCAACAGCCATTTAGGACGGACGCAGTCACGCCGCGACGATCTTGAATCACTTGTGTATAGTATAGTCTATCTATGTCGTGGTCGCTTACCTTGGCAGAACATTGTCAAGGGGTCCATTGAGAAGTACGCAGCATCTGTTCTCGAGAAGAAGATCGCCTCGAGTAAAACTCTTTGCCAAGGCCTACCTGCACCCTTCGTCGCTTTTACACAGCATATCCAATCCCTCGGCTTCGATGAGAAGCCACAGTACGACAACCTCCACACCCTCCTCATGCAATGCATGGCTCACGATCCCAACGGTGTTGTGTCGAACCCCATTACCATATCACCTTTACTCGGCAAACCTGGCAACTCCATGCCGCGCAGCAGCCGAATGTGAGTCGTATTTTTTTGTCGCTTGGCCATTGTTGACGGCGAGGATGCCTTGCGCAGCTTGCGTTCATCTGGACGCTCATCAAATGTTTTGACCACAACTGTTGTGACGCGTTAATATGTGTTCTGGCTTTGGATATGTACCTTTCATGTTGTATCCTCCTTCTGTACTTTCTGTACTCCATTGTGCTCAGAGTATGTGCAAATTGTGAGGCTTTGTTACATTTAGTGATTGGCAGGGGTACGAGAAACCCGCACGGGTCACAGAGTGCCAGGTACGGGTAGCCTGTTTCAACCCGAGGCAAACCCGTACTAAACCCGTACCCGAACCACGGGTTCCTGCGGGTATACACATGCCTTTTTTTGGTTGAATCACATCAAGAGTCGGGCCTCATGCGGGCCTCACGCTCTCTCATCGGCGCTGTTGACTCATTGCCACCTGGGGCCTCTCACTAGGCCTCACTTCCCACCCTTGGCCCTGCCTTCCGTGAGTTCCGTCGGATTCAAGGGACGAGTCAGACAACCCTAGTGTTCGAAAGTCCGGTCCTATGAACCGGAAAAAAACCGGGACCGGACCGGACTGCAACCGATGGCAACCAGACCGTCGGTTGCGGTTCATCCGGCCTGAGGATTTTACCGGTTGCGGTTCATCCAAATTTGGCATTTGGGTGAACCGCCACAGGGCCGGTTGGGACCGGTCCCAACCGGTCTTTACAACCACGGCCACCCGACGACGCCAACATCGACAACCACGGCCAACTACTGTACGACCACAGTTTCGACACCCGCCACGCCACCTGCAGCATCGACACCAACACCAGGTTGGACCGGCCTCAACTATCGCCCCACCACGTGACAACCCGGACGACAACTTGAAGACGACGACGACACCTCACAACAACCGCGCCAACCACCAAGGCCACACAGCCATGACGGCTACGACGACCACGACGGCGACTACGGCGACTACTAAGGCGACGACTTGGGCGACTTGGGTGACGACTAAGGCGATGACTAGGGCGACGACTAGGGCGACTTGGGCGACGACTACAGCGACTACAGCGACGACTAGGGCGACGACTAGGGCGACTTGGGCGACGACTAAGGCAATGACTAGGGCGACGGCTTGGGCAACGACTACAGGGACTAGGGCGACGGCTTGGGCGACAACTACAGCGACTATGGCGACTACGGCGAGGACTACGGCGACTACGGCGACACTGCGTGACCCATGGCGGCTCACCAACCGATCGCTACAACCATGACGACTACGGAGACGATGACGACGGCTACGGCGACGATGAAGACGGCTACGGCGACGACGACTATGGCGACGATGAAGACGGCTACGGCGACGACGACTACGGCGACAATGAAGACGGCTACGGCGACGACGACTACGGCGACGATGAAGACGGCTAGGGCGACGATGAAGACGGCGACGGTGACGACGACTACGACGACGGCGCTGCGGCGGTTCACCAACCGACCGCTACGACACGACAACGACTGCAACGACGCAACGGCGGAAATGGCGATGAGGCTTATATTAGCTAGATAGTTTTGTACCAGTACTAGTAGAGTAGTCTACAAATAATTACATCGTTTTGACTGCGGTTGCAGTTGGTCCATATGAGTTTGTGACCGGTTGGGACCGGTTTAGACCGCAATGAGCCGGTCTTTCGAGAATCCGGCAACCGGGTAGGACCGGTCTTTGTCGGTTCGGTCCGGTTTTGGGCAAGGAGGATGAACCGATAGATCGGTCTCGGTCCCGGTCCTTCCAAAAAAGGGAAAAAAACCGGACCGGACCGGACTTTCAATCACTAGACAACCCGGCCCTCGCCATTGTCTCCCTTCCTACCTCCTTACATCTCCTCTTCCTCACCTTGTCGCTATCTCCCACTATCCCCACCCACTTCCTACCCTCCTCACCATCGGAGTGCGACCCCTGGCCTACCTCCTCCCGCTCTGCACTTGCACAGGGACCCATGATGAGCATGGCAGGCCGAGGAACTACGCGATCACGAAGGATACCGCCGGGAAATCGAGGACTGCGACGGTTCAGATCCTGGACTACAATCTCAACAGGTAAGAACGTTGCCATCCCACGTTGCAATGAGTAACCTTCGGCGTTGGGCAGATTCAACATCGCGGACTGCAAGGGCCTGGAGATCGCCCTTCTCACCACGCTTCTCACTATTCAAGACATGGCTGCCGCGAACAACACCCCCGCCGATCCCGTCATCCTCGCGCCTCCCGTGCAACCCGAAGCCCCGCCAACTCCTCCCTCGCGCCCTGCCCCTAACATGGGTGTGAACCGCATCGCAGAGATGCACGCAATGCGCTACGAGCCGAACGAAGTCACGGTCAACGAAGAGGGCTCGATCGAAGACTACGGCGAGTACGCGGAGAGCCTCCTCGCGGTACGTCTCGCGTTCGTTCTGTGCAGTCGGTCCGCGGTCTTCTCACGACAGTGTCATGCAGGACGACGCGATGACGCTGTTCATCACCGTCCGCTTTGCCTCTCCCGCAGACGTGTCGCGGGTATACAGGTCGTCGAGTAGGTGAAGCGCCTGCGCTACAAACGCGCTCCGTGTTCCTCCCCTTTATCCTGCTTCCCCGCGTCGCTCACACGTAGTTCCCCCCTAGAGGTGACCCCAGGTGCGCTGCGCGAAGAGCTTCACCAATACGTCATCTACGACGCCGAGCCGCGCGCCCCGCGTCGCATCAAGCTCGACGACCCGCCCGCGAACACATACACGCCGCCGACGAGCCTTACCATGCACCTGAGCAAGATCCCGATGCCCGAGTTGTGCCCGCCGCCCGTCGCGCCCAAGAGCCAGCAGCAGCAGCCTGCGCATTCACGGACCTTCCCCATGCCCGCGCATGCCCGCGACCGGACGCGCGCAGCCGCCACCGCCGCATCTCGACGTCACCAAAGCCCTGCCCCATGTAGACCCTGACCTGCATCATTGCCGCGGTGTTGCCACCACTACCGAGGGCCAAAGCAACTCGGAGCCTCGTGAACGACAATAACACAGCGTGGCGGGGTGTGCGCCAATGCAAGCCGACGCCTCGGGCAATATCGACAACTGTGAGAATGGTGAAGAGGGCGATGGCGACTCCCGCGAAGACGGCGACTACAAAGCCGGCAAGGCGACAAAGGCAATGGGACGACGACTGCCAGTGACGACAACAAATACATTGGCAACGACAATGACGAAGACAACCACAGCCACGACAACAACGATGATGAAGACGAGGATCACGACAGCGGCAGAGATGAAGACAACCGCCGTGGCGGTGGCTCGGGTGATGGCAATGGTGACGATGTTATGGTTATGTATATAGTTACTTTTGTTGTCCATAGTCCAAGGCCATACGTCTATACCTGCAGTACAGTACCTGCACCCGTACCCGTAGTACAATACCCGTCAACCCCCGGCTAGTTACATTTCCCGCGGCTTAGCTGTTCAAACCGTTGGCTTGGAGAAAATTAGCTGGGAATTTAGCCGGGGCTCGGCTCCATTTGTGAGCCCACTTTGTGGGCTCGCACGGCTCGGGCTCGGGCTGGCTCGGGCTCGACGAGCCCCGCAACACTAGGCCCGGCATCGTGATCATCAGTATATACAGTATCCAAGTCAAACGCGTGAACGTACCCCCCACCACTCGACAATTGACATCTTCCCGAGTTGGTCCCTTGAATGGAGATAGCCATTGAAGTCTTCTAGCCACCGCGACGTGTCATGTGGGTCAGCAGAAGTGCCCTGCGTGTGAGCGTCTGGGCCCTCTTCGTCATCCGAAAGCTCGCGAAGCAAGATTCCGACTTTGCGTGCTGCTGAACGTCCACCTTGACATGCTGGCACCGGCGGGTTACTGTGGCCTGTGTACATCTCCATATAACGTCCCTTATACTGGTTGTTATTTAGTTAAACCTTTGTTGGATAGAAAGGTGGAACGTATGACTGCTTTAGCGTCAACAAGGATTGTATTGAGTTTGTCTACGCCCCAATATTTCCGAATGTGCTCTATCTTTCCCGAGGGATCAAGAACTGTGATACATGTATGTTAGCACCAAGAAAGACCGGGTTAGTATCAATACGCACGCATGGCAAAAGTGTATGCTTCACACTCCGCAGTCCGGTCGTAGTACTCTTTGACTTTCGCCAAGGCTGCATCCAGTGCTGCAATAAAGGCCCCATACTTCGCACGATCGCGCCGAGAACTCCATGCCTTATGCAGTGCTTCGAGTGCGGGTAATGCGAGGTGCAGGGTGGGTGCTTGATCTGATGAGAACGCTTGTTGAGCGTTGTCTGCGTGCTAAATGTGACAAACAATCAGTAATGACGAAGACATAAGGAGTCCAGGCTTACCGCGAGAAGGTTGTTAAATAGTTTGAGTTCATCCCACTCCTCAGTATCGAGCCGTAGACTATCTATCCTCTCGCACTTCGCAAGGTCTTTCTCATCCCTTCCGATTTCATAGACAAAGGTATTGACGATCTAGTATGAAGTATCGCTATGTCAGTCAATACAAACAGCATGATGACAGTCAGCGCACCACATCCCCCATCGACTCAGCCCGTGAAGTCATGACATATGTTGATGACCAGCGAACAGGCATGTCGACCAGGAGTTGACGAATTGGCTTCATGTTTGCATGTAGTTGAAGGTCCGCAACAACTTGTTTGCGTTTTGCTGAGGAACGCGCCTAGATAGAAGGCGTCAGAAACGGGGTCCCGGTGAGTCAGTGACAGCAAAAGCGTAAGGGCTACCTTGACACTGATGGCCCGCACAAGCCCTACTACGTCACGCCCATTGTCACCCATGAGGTCGGCATCGGGCTCAGCTGGATCGTAGTGCTTTGATTTGCTATGCGTCAAGATAAAAGCCTGTGTTGCAAGGTTGATGATATGGGCCAGACATCTAGGAGTCATACTTGTTAGGGATAGAAGACGGAACCGAGGTGAGACGCGCACCGAATGCGATCTGCTTTAGGATCAAATGTCCGTCCTGTCTGTGCGTGGATACGCTTCGCGAACTCTTGGAGCATAGTATTGTTGTTTGACGCGTTGTCGCAAGTTACATGGCCGATCTACATCTGCACATGAGCGTTGGTTTGGGACGTATAAGTGTGACGTACCTTGTGCGCGATTCCCAAGCGTGAGACGATCTTGAACAAGGCCTGACCCAGTCTTTCGCCGTTATGTGTGTTGTTCAGCTGTGTAAATCCAAGAATTGCGGTCTGGAGTTCCCATTGACCATTTGTCTCCTCTACCCAGGAACCAGTGACCGTAAAGTAGCCATCGGCGTTTGAGGCCTGCCATGCATCGCAGGTCAAGCTGACTTTGCCGTCGCTCTGGGCCAATTGTCACTGTCAGCAAGCTGAGAATACAGTTGACTAGCACTAGTGTACTGTGAGTCTCTTGCGCAGCACAGTGAGCTGCATCTTGAAGGTATCGATAATCGCTCGGCGAGTTTGACGGCCATCGGGAATCTTGACATCACTGGCACTTGATGCCCGCGCAGCAGTGTGGATCATCTTCTGGAATGAGGGGTGCTTAAACGCTTGGATCGGCTGTAATTAAAGTTGTACCAGTATCGCTGAATGATAGAAGCGCCACTCACCTGGTCGGTCGATACCAGCCATTCTATTGCCACTTCACAAAATAGCTTATCCGTGTACGGTATTACACTCTCCCTCGGTGGCTTCTCTTCAAGGTGGGGATCAAGCCGCTGTTGTGAGTCCATCTTAGCTGCCTGACGACGATTTTTGGTGTCCTTCGGTAACATGGATTGGAAGTCGTTTTCAGTGGCCCACTTGAGATACGCCCCCTACAGTAGGATGAACCGATGAAGTACTTAATGACGCAGAAATTGAGGAAGGATAAACATACCTTGTGAAACGATTCCATGTGTCGCCGGCAAGTGGTCACATCAGCAACAAGAGATGCTGGACGTTCTGGAGATTTCTTACTGAAAATCCAGGCACAAGAGGTCAACGAAGGAACCATTTCCACGATAGTATAAAATACTCACGAACAAATGGAACAGTTATGGTAATTTTTGTCTTTCTTGACAAAGGTTGGTGTGAAGAAATGATCGACGTCGCGGCTTCGATCCTTCAGTGATACTTTGGGGGCATCGGAAACTGACTGAACATCCACGTCAATGAGAAAACCATCTTTGTCAACGGCATCTGATCGTCGAAGCGCAACTCTGCTATCTGGTGAAAGATTAGTTTGGTCGACGATCCGAATCACAACAGCTTGCCTGGCTTTGGTAACTTCCGAGTCTGTGATGTGTCGTTTCTTTCTTCATCGCTTTCGTCGAGCACAATCGAGTTTCGTGATTTTTTGCTCCCTAGGTTTAAGATCAGTTATCGTAGACAGCCCAAACAACATACAACGTACGATGTCTAATCGGGCTCAGGCTGTGATCACCCGAGTGGGCCGAGTCATCATCAGACTCAGTTGTTGGGCCGGCACGCTTAGAAGTTGTGGGTGGTTCCGGAGATGGGGCTACAGTTATTTGCGGCGTCCTCGTCGATGCCAATGAGTGGTTATCTAGTCCAGATGTTTCTTCTGTTGATCTTGTCGTATGACTCGTATCTTGACCTCCAGCAGGCTCGGCAGCGGCAGCCATCCGTCTTGCAGTGATAGCATCTCTGTGAGAGCGTAACTCAATGTCTGCAACATTTGCTGGGTCAATGACTCTGCTCGATGGATATTGTGTCCGCTTTGAACGAGGCGGCGTCAGCGCTGGTGGTGCCGACAGAGCAGGCTTCGCCATCAAAAAGTTACCTTGTGCTTGGGTCCGACATTCCTTTTTGATCATGGTGGCTTGAAACCTTGTTGAAAACTGTATAGTTGGTTAGCTGTAATGAGGTGAGGACGGAGAACAGCCCCAAGCGCTGTCGGTGCTGGAGAGAGAGGGCTGGAGAGCACCCTGGATAAAGCACTGGAAAAAGAAGAGAAAGAATATCACAACTCGTTATTCTCAAATATTACGCGTTGAGGACATTGGGAGAAGACGTCGGGTCACAGTTTGGAAGGGCTCATGAAAGGCTTTGTTAGTTATCAACCCACCACCGCACAAGCATGGTAACAGGAAAGGTAACATAAAAAAGAGTAAACTGACAAGCATGACGCGCTTTTCGAGGACGATGGGATGGTGCTCTGTCGTGTCCATTAACTTACTCCCCTACTCGTTGATCGATCCCCCTGTGTGTGTCGGCGCATGGACGTGTGATCAAGACGCCGACGGTGGACAAGGAGCAACAGCAGCCTGGTGGGAGCGGTGGCGGGCTGAGCTCGGTGATGCTGGAGATCCATGGCGCGACAGTAGACCCGGAGCGGCGGCTCAAGGCGATAGAGGCGAGCCAGAGGAACTGGGAGCGGGAGCTGGCACCTGGCGGACCGCGCGGATGAGTTTGAGGAGGAGCTGAAGGGCTTCGTTGGTGGGAAGAAGCTCAAGATGACGAACGGGGCAGAGGAGGTGGGGCGTGTGCACCAGGCCAAGAACGACTTGTCGCTCAAGGCAATGTTTGGGGCGGTGCCTGCGCTTCCTGGCGGGGCCTCGCCAGGGCAATAGCCTCGTATACCTTCGTTAGTTTATTGGTTGGGGCCATAATCTCCTCCAGTCGAAATTCTGTGACAGATGTTAGTGAGTTCTTCCGCCGTGGGAATGAATATGCTCACAAGACTGCCTCCGAAATCCTGAAGTAGCGAGTGAGTGAGACCCCCGTTCATGGCTAGGCTAAAGTAGAACTCACTATTTCACAAACAGGAGTCTGCCCACAGCAGTGTTGCTCATATCGCGAAGGCGTTCCTGTCGGGGCGTACTCAAGTTCGAGTTGAGCAATGGACACGTGCCTCAGCAAGTACAACACCTCGTTTGTTATTCCATTCCCTTTATTAGGTGTCACATGTACAAATCTCAATGACAAATCTAGCTACTGAAAGCCCGGGCTCAAGGGCCTGGCTCAGGCTTTCTATAGCCCAAGCTGAGCTGTAGGCCCTCCAAAGCCAGATGCAAGGGCCCAGCTGGGCTCAGGCTTTGAGGGCTTGGCTACCCAGGCTTTAGGGCTTCAGGCCAGGCCTTGCGAACCACTAAGCACAACAATTAAGAGCCACATATTGGACTGCTTTTTCATGGTGAGCTGAGCACCATCTGTGGAGATTGATAAGGCAGTATCTCTTTTGTCATCAAATAGCCCCAATTCCTCATAGTGGCGAATATGATTGTCAGAGTTGGCAAATTCTGACCTCTTCACACCAGCACCCATTGCAAGTGCATCTAGTGTTTGCTTCAAGCATTGATCCCTATGGCGCATCTCATGGGATGTCTCTGCATTGGCATAGTATGCCTGAATAATGGGAGTGATAGGCATGTAGAGCATGGTTGCTCTTGGCTTGGGTTTGGCTCTAGAATTTTGTTGTGGTTTATAGTGTGGTTCATGGCAGTCTTTGTATGAGCAGGTGGACTGGGAATGAGAGTCTCCAGTATATGCCATGCAGCTTTTAGGGCACATATCAATGAAGGATGGGGCCATCCCTGTAAGATCTGAGGCCAGCTTCCTTATTTTATAAAGGCTGAGAATTTCCTCCTTTGTGGCCTCTGAAAGCACACATGCATGGGCATTGTATGCTTTAACAGTTCCATGAGACTCTGACCATGCAAGGTAGTGCTGCAGAGACAATGTCTCTGCCCTAGATAAGATGCGCTGTGATGGTGCTGCAGTGGGGCAAGGAGGGAGTGTGTATCCATTTAACAGCTGGTTTTGGAGCTGAATGACAACACCAGGCAAAGTGTCATTGCCCTCATATAAGGCTGAGTCATTAGGCTCTGAAGAGCCATCATGATCATCACCACCCATTTGGCTAGCACCAGACTCAGAGTCAGAGTCAGGGCCAGAGTCAGGGCCTTCATAGGGCTCCTCTGGGATGCCAAAGATGACTGAGCTGTCATCATCTTCATCAAACATGTAGTTCATGTCATCTTGATCTTCCACATCCATAGGATCTCTCTCCTGCAAGCCTGAGGGAAAAGAGGCATCTAGTGTCAGAATAAATATATAAGTCCCTAATATATAACGTACCATCATCATCCACCATCATAGCATCATTATCTCCTGATCCTCCCTCCAGAAATGAAGGTGGGGCAACAGAGGCATCAGCTAGATCTAGGCAAATCAGTAAGTGATTAAAGCATAAAATCTGGGGCACTCACTATCTGGATTAGGATATCCTGACCACCTAGATGATCTAGACCCCTCAGCCAGGCTATTGAGGAATTGGGAGACCTGATTGCAACAGTTTTGCACAAAGTCTACATTGCTTTGATGTGCCCCAGATGCTCTAAGATGGTTGAGATGGGCCAGATTCTCCTTAAGGTGAATCTTGATAGTCCTCTCAGTAAGCTCCTTTTTTGAGCTGCACTTGAAGCATGGGCAAAGGTACTTAGTGACTGGGGCCATTGTTGTTGGAAGAGGATATGTGTTTTGAGGTTCAGACAGTAGAAAGTGCACTGATACTACTATACTATAACACAAAGGATAACGCAAAGAAGATAACGCTGTGGTGGCCCGGGCCTGCCGCCGCGAGTGAATCGGTTTGTCAGCACAAGTGGCGACAACAGACAAGTGGACTTAGGTTGAGTTTTTTGTTTGCTCCTTCCTTCACTCCATCAACTTCCTTTACCTCTTCATACACCTGTTTTTCGTTCTCTCTCTCTCTCTCTTTCTCACATCTCTTCTTCCCTCTCTATCTCTATCTCTTCCTCTTCCTTTTTTTGTCTAGGTACACATGTCGTCGGCATCTACATTTGACGAACCTGTGATTGATTACGACGAACTGGCTGGCTCGGACGACATCGGGACATACCCTATAGACCCCTCCCCCTCCTCCCTTCTGCCTTCGGGCGTCAGCGTTGAGACAGTCGCCAGGCTCACGCATGACAAACTTCTTCACAATGCTGAGTTCATGAAGCAAGTCCGTTTGGTCGCCGCGCTGCAAGAACTCCTCGAGTTCCGTTCGAAGACCACGCCGAATGGTAAGTCTTCTCATCCTAATTCTAAACCAACTGATAAGCTCATGTGTTTTAGCCTCAGTCGTCGGTCCCCTGCGTCCGGACTGCTCCACTCGACAGGTTAGGGTCAACTCTGGCGACCTCCCCCTCCCACACCCTCGACCAATGATCCGCCCTGCCCATTATCCAGAGAAGGTCCTCTGGACCCTCGCAGATTGCAAGGTCGACACTGAAGTCAATTCCTCCCCCGGCAACCTGTCCTGACCCCCCATGCTTTGCGCAATCCGCTGCGAAGACGGCACCCTTGTCAACGACGACGACTGGAAGGCCATGCACCAGTCGGCCGTCCTCATTGTTCGCACCCGTATTCTGCCACTCGATGTCACACCTTATTACAAGTACTTCACTGAGCAAGTCGAGAAGAGCAATGCCAAGGGTGCCAAGAAGTCTGGGAAGAAGCCCGGGGAGAGTACCACCCAGCAGGCCAAGGTGAAGAAGACATTTTATAAACGTTTTTTCTTCAAGGAATGGTTCGCTGCTCTCCAAGAGCTCGAGTCTGCTGTCCCTCTCATGTCGCTTTGTGCCGGGTATTGGAAGGCCGACATGACCCTTGGGTCGGTTTTGCCCAACATTCGCATCGATCTCCCCACTCCTGCTACTTCCCATGTGGGGATGTCCTCTCGTGCTGTGACTCCTTCCAATGCCTCTCAGGCTCCTCATTCTCAGTCTTCCGTGCCCCCCCCTGCTCGTTTTCAGTCCTCCAGGCCACCCCCTGCTCCTTGTTCCCAGTCGTCTATGCCTCCCCCCGCACCTCATGTCTGTTCGTCTGTTCCCTCACGTACCACTCGCCCTCGCCCTCGGCCCGTTGCTTCTCGACCTGCCACTCCACCCTCTCCCACCCCTTCCAACTCCTCTCGTGCTGCGGCTTCCCGTTCTGAACCCTCCACCCGTCGCGATTCGTCAAAGGCCCCACAACCATCAGCTTCACGTGCACCACCAGCAAAGAAGGCCAGGACCAAAGGCAAGCGCAGGCACAATCCAAGCCCACCACCGCAAAGTGAGAAGAGGCGAAAGCATGATGACGACGCGGTCCCGGGTACGTCGTTCATTCTTTCTGATTTGAGCCAACTAAATATGTCGACGTAGACGTTGGACAAAGTCGGCCTGCTTTGCCTCGACCCGCTTTCCTCTCGATTGTCAAGTCCGGTGCTGCGCCTCTCGAGCCGGTGAGATTGACTTTCTTTTCTCGCTTCTCAGTGGCTTTCTGACTCCCACTCCCACTGCCCCTGCCTCCTATTCAACCATCGCGCTCATCCGCGGCTCCCCTCAACCCAGGATCAGCAAACCTCACACACCACACGTGCCAAGTCGGCAATGCAGGCTGGCGATTGCGCGACATCCAGGGAAGAGGCCGGCACCGATAATGTGGCTGCCCGGCAGTGGGAATCCTCACCTCTGCCCCCATCGCGCTCGACAACACCTAAGCCTAAGTGTGTGTCCTCGACTCTGACAACACCGTACACGCCTGCATCCTATGAGGAATCACAGGTTGAACCCAACTACGATGTGAGCATATATTTAATCACCTAATAACTAACTGAAACCAATAACATTTGTTTAGGATTTAGACCAAGACAACGGCAACGGGGATGACAAAGATGACAAGCATGGTGGTGGCGAGAGTGGCAGCGGTGACAGCGACGATGGCGATGGCGATGGCGACGGCGACGGCGATGGCTTACTTGCCACTCTCAAGCGTGACGACCTCATTGCCTGGATCGCAGGGACCGACTTTCCGCATCCAGTGACATCCCCAAAAAGGAAGGTGCCAAGAACATCACACTTTTCCTGTCCTTACAAAACGGGCGTCCCCGAACAGCATTCGAGCTCAGTAAACCTTACTCTTAGTAAGCGCAAATAAAACACTTTCTTTTTAAAAATGCTATTTCCTTAATCGTACACTTTGTCTTTAGTCATCAAACATAAATCTCATATGTTTTTTTAAGATATTCACACAACTTAACAAAACAAAACAAAAATATTATTATCTAAGAGGGCTACATCTATTTTTTTGTCTAAGTTGTACTATGGCGTGTGAAAATCGCGGTGTGGGCGCGGTGAACGCGGGCGCGCCAAGACCGTGTCGACCCCGCTGCACGATACGTAGGGAGGCGGGGACGGCTTGCCCTCGTGCGCCCCTTCCCGCACGAAGGGGGCGCCACTGGCTGGGGGCGGCTTGCCCTCGCGGGCCCCTTTCCGCATGTGCCGCACGGCGCGGCCAGGGGGAAGGATGGGGCCGGGGGGTGGCGTGCTCTCGTGTACCGGGCGGCGCGACCAAAGGGGGCCGTGGACGACGGAGTGAGGGGGCGGCATGGGTCCTCCCCTTCCGTGCGAAAGCGGAAGGGTGGGACCAGGGTGGCGTGCCCCCTTGCTGCGTGTACGGGGCGGGGCGGTCACGGGGGAAGGGGAGTGGCCGAGGGCGACGGGGAGAGGGAGCAGCATCCTCGTGCAGGGAGGGGCTGAGGGTGGCGTGCCCTCACGTGCACCCTTCCCGTGCGCGTACGGGGCGGTGTGCCCTTGTACACCTCCCTTCCGCGCGCATGGGGAAGGGTGGGGCAGTCACGGGGGAAGGGGAAGGGCTGAGGGCGACGGGGAGAGGGGGCGGCGCGCCCACGCGAACGGGAAGGGTGGGGGTGGCATGCGTATGGCGGCGCAGTCAAAGGGGAGGGAGGGGCCGGGGACGACGGGGAGAGGGGGCAGCATGCTGGTCCGCCCCCCTTCCGTGTGAATGCGGAAGGGTGGGACCGGGTCGCGTGCCCCTTTGCCGCGCCCGCGGGGGTGGCGTGGTCAAGAGGGCACGCGAGGTGCCGACAGCGACGGAGAGGGGGGGCGGCGCGCCACTCGTGCGCACCCCTTCCACACAAACTGGGAAGGGAGGGGCCAGGGGTGGCGTGCCCTCGCGTGTACCATTCCCCCTTCCCGCGCGTAGGGGCGGTGCGGTCAAGGGGGAAGGGGAGGGGCGGCGTGCCCTTGTCCTTTCCGCGGCCAAGGGGGAAAGGGAGGGACCGGGGGCAACAGGGATAGGGGGCGGCGTCACCCTCCCCGTGAATGGGGAACGGCGGCGGCGGCGTGCCCTCGCACGAATGGGAAGGGAGGGAGAGGGTGGTGGTGGGTGCCCTCATGCGCACCCCTTCAGTGGGCGGCGCAGGCAGGGGGAACAGGAGGGGGGGAAGGAGAGGGATGGCGGGCCCTCGTGCGCCCCCTTTCCGCGCAAACGGGGCGAGGGGCGGCGGGGTGCCCGTGTGCTGCCCTTCCACGCGAATGGGACGGCGGGATGTGGGAGAAGGGGAGGGGCCCGGAGGGGGGGAACGTACCCTCGTATGCCCCGCTCGAACGGGTTTCCCCTCCTTCTCTCCTCCCCTCGTCTACCCCATTCGCGTCGAGTAGGGGACGCAAGAGGGCAGGCCGACGCCCCACATCGCGCGCAGAGAGGGGCGCACGAGGGTAAGTTGCCCACCCACCCTCCCTTCCCTTGCATTGACCGCCGCCGCCCCCTTCGCACGCAGATAAGGGGCACACAATGCCCCTCGGCCTCCCAGGCCCTCCCTTCTCCCCCATCCGCGCCACCACGTCTGCGCGGAAGGGGGGCACACGAGGGCATGCCGTCTTTTCCCTGTCCGCGGCACCCCATTGCGGAAAGCGGGCACACGAAGGCACGTGGCCCCCGCCCCTCCCCTTCCCACTTGGCCGCGTCATCCGGAAAGGGGGCACGCGACCCCCGACCCCTCCATTCCCCATTCACGCGGAAGGGCGCATGAGGCCGCCACCTCCGTTTCCCCTGGCCACGCCGCCCCATTCGCATAGAATGGGGGCGTGCGAAGGCAAGACGCACGGAAAGGGGACACTCAAGGGCACGCGACTCCTCGGCCCATCCCTTCCCCGTTCGCGCGGAAAGGGGGCACGCGAAGCATGCCACCCCCTGGCCCCTTCCCCATTCGCGCGGAAGGGGGGCACACGAGGGCACGCCTCTCCGCGTCGCCCCCACCCCCTTCCCCTTCTCTCTTCGCGCCACCCGGCACGCGAGGCACGCCACCCCCCGGCCCTCCCCTTCCCCCCTTGGCCGCGCCGCGCCGTACACGCGGGGAACGCGAGGGCATGCCACCCTCTTCCCCATTCGCACGCCGCCCCCGGCCCTTCCCCCTTGGCTGCACCACCCCGTATGCGTGGGAAGTGGGCATGCGAAGCGCCACCCCCGGCGCCACCCTTCCCCCATTGGCATGGAAGGGTGTTGCACGCGGGTACGCCGCCCAGCACCTCCCTTCCCCCTTGGCCGCGCCGCCCGGTACGCGTGAGAAGGGGGGACGCGAGGGCATTCGCGCGGAAGGGGGTGCACGCGGGCACGCCGCCCCCTTCGCGCGGGAAGGGGCGCACGAGGGCAAGCCATCCCCGCCTCCCTACGTATCGCGCAGCGGGGTTGACGCGGTCTCAGCGCGCCCGCGTTCACCGTGCCCACGTTCACCGCACCCGCACCACGATTTTCGCGCGCCATAGTACAACTTAGACAAAAAAAATAGATGTAGCCCTCTTAGATAATAATATTTTTGTTTTGTTTTGTTAAGTTGTGTGAATATCTTAAAAAAACATATGAGATTTATGTTTGATGACTAAAGACAAAGTGTACGATTAAGGAAATAGCATTTTTAAAAAGAAAGTGTTTTATTTGCGCTTACTAAGAGTAAGGTTTACTGAGCTCGAATGCTGTTCGGGGACGCCCGTTTTGTAAGGACAGGAAAAGTGTGATGTTCTTGGCATCTTCCTTTTTGGGGATGTCACTGGATGCGGAAAGTCGGTCCCTCTGGATTGCTGCCCACAACATTGAGCCACAGGGCAAGCGGGCGACAAAAAAAGGTATTTATTTCTGTTGCGCATTCGCCTCCCTCCAGAGCTAACCACACCTTTCAGAGATTATCAAGGCGATCATGGCGGCCGCGAAGTCGGAACATCCATCAAAGGAGGATGTCGAGGAGATTATCGAGTTAGTAAGTCTTTAATGTATTCCATTAGGTAGTGTTGGGGAAGTTTGGTCTCAGACCAACCCAAACCTGGTTTGAACCGAACCCAAACCATTTAAAATGGTTTGGGTTTGGAGAATCCTGGCTCAAACCAAATGGTTTGGTTTCTGGTTTGGGGGTCCCAAACCTGGTTCAAACTGAACCAAACTGATTAAGAAAAAATATTTAAAAATATGTTATAAGTGCTCAATCAACGGTTTGGTTTGGTTCATACTGAGTTTGAACCAAACCAAACTCAGTTTAAACCAAATTTGAACCAAAATCAATGGTTTTTGGTCTCAAACAATTTGAGACAAAGTCTTAACTGATGAATTTGAACAAAATCAACTGATTTTGCCTCAAACCAAGGTCTTGAGTGGTTCCTTAAGTGGTTTGAACCAAGTTTGAACCAAACTGAACTGATTAAGGACCAATTTAAAACACTTATTTTTAATCAGTTTGAAATGGTTTGGAACAGTTTGGTTCAGTTTGGAGCAGTTTGGTTCAGTTTGGGTTCAGTTTGGGCAAATTCTAATCAGTTTGGTTTCCGGTTTGGCCAAAATGGCCCCAAACCAAACCAAACCAAACTTCCCCAACACTACCATTAGGTACACTACTGATTCGCTTTGCAGCACCAAGCCAAACGCAATGCGAGGACCGCATAGGTGCAGTCCTCTCATTCATACTGTGTCATCCTCCCACGTCCCACACTCGTTGTTTCCGAGGTGTCGTGCCGCCGTGCGCTGTTTTTTGTTTAAGAAAAAATATATGTTTTTGACTGAAAATAAGTGGTCATGTGATCTGAAGAGGTGAAAGAAAAGTCGCGTTTTAGTCAATGACAAGTCATTGAAAAGTCAATGATAAGTCAATGGAAAGTCAAGCAAAAGTCATTGAAAAGTCAATGGAAAGTCAAGCAAAAGTCATTGAAAAGTCAATGACAAGTCAAGCAAAAGTCATTGAAAAGTCAATGATGAGTCAATGATAAGTCAATGGAAAGTCATTGAAAAGTCAATGACAAGTCAAGCAAAAGTCAATGACAAGTCAATAGAAAGTCATTGAAAAGTCAATGACAAGTCAATGGAAAGTCATTGAAAAGTCAATGACAAGTCATTGAGAAGTCAATGACAAGTCATTGAAAAGTCAATGACAAGTCAAGCAAAAGTCAATGACAAGTCAAGCAAAAGTCAATGACAAGTCAAGCAAAAGTCATTGAAAAGTCAATGATGAGTCGGTGAAAAGTCAATAAAAAGTCATTGACTTTTTCCTGACTTTGACTGACTGAAACATGACTTTTATAGTCAAATAAAGTCATGGTTTAGTCAATGACTTTTCACTGACTTTTCCTTGACTAATGGTTGACTTTTGAAGTCAAAAAAAACGGTTTTTTTAGTCAGTAAAAAGTCAGTGAAAAGTCAATGACTTTCACTGACTTTTCCTTGACTTAAGGTTGACTTTTGAAGTCAAAAAACACAGTTTTTTTAGTCAGTACAAGTCAGTGAAAAGTCAATGACTTTTCACTGACTTTTGTCTGACTTCCTTTTTTACTGAGGGTCACTTCTCACGAGATTGCACCAGACCAAGGAAACCAAGGCAGCAGTGGGGGCCATCAACGAGCCAAGGGAGGATGGCTGACACCGACTACCACAGCCAAGAAACCCCGATTGCCAGAGTAGCAAGTACATCGAATCCCCAAGACGCGGCAAAAAATTGGCTTGACGGAGTAAGGGGAGCGCCGGACGAGGTGAAGGACATAATCTTCCAAGACCTATGGAATCAGGAGGGTTTTCAGGACGCCTAAACCCATCGGCCTGGGTGAGGGCAATTAATTGTAACTCTGTAATCATGACTCGCTTCCGTTCGCTTCGAATTCCAGTCTCGATTCGCACTAGTTACTCCATGGCCGACATAAAAGGACTCGTTGATTCCGGCGCAACCGACAACTTCATTAGACCCGCATTCGCAAAACGCATGGGATTGGGGTTGCAGCCGTTGGACCGACCAAAGAAAATATGGAACATTGACAATACCGAGAACAAAGCTGGGTCCATCACCCATTTTATTGATCTCGACGTAGAAACAAAAGGAATTCACAGGGTCATGAGATTCCTTGTCACGGACATCAGTGACGAAGACCTGGTGATGGGATATCCGTGGCTCGCAGCCTACGAACCAACCATCAGTTGGAAACATGCCACCATCCATGAGGAAGCTCTACCCATCGTCATCCGATCCATTAATCCTGCCGAGCAACAAACTATACTCGCGGCAACCATGACTCAAAGTGAAGCAGAAGACGTGGTTCACGAGCTAGAAGAAACATGCCAGCTACGTACCACAGCAACTGAACTGGCCATCGCAGCTAAAACCCCTGCCAAAGCAACACCAATACCAGCCCCTTACGAACCCTTCGCCAAAATATTCAGCGAAGAAGCATCGCACAGGTTCCCGCCGTCGCGATCATGGGATCACGCCATTGACTTCAAACCAGGTACACCAGCCAGTATAGACTGCAAAGTATATCCGATGTCACAAGAAGAAGACGGACAGCTCAAAGTATGGCTGGAAGAACAACTTAGACTGGGATACATCCGACCATCCAAGTCACCATACGCCTCATCCTTCTTCTTTATGAAGAAGAAGGATGGAAAGCTACGACCAGTCCAAGACTACCGACGAATCAACGCATGCACCATACGCAACCAATACCCCCTACCACTCATGGCGGAACTCATGAACGACTTGGGCAACGATCATATCTACACCAAACTGGACGTTCGATGGGGCTACAACAACATACGGGTGAAAGATGGAGATGAACCCAAAGCCGCTTTCAAAACAAAATACAGACTCTATGAACCACGGGTAATGTACTTCGGCCTCACCAACTCACCAGCAACCTTTCAAGCCATGATGGACGAGATATGCGCCCCTGTCATAGCAAAACATGAACGCCTAGGCACCATCATACGTGTCTACATGGACGATATCGGTATTGCCACCCACGAAGGTGCTGGCATGCAGGCGCACATTAACGCAGTGTGCGACATCCTTCAAGTCGCCCTAGACCATGACCTGTACTTCAAACCGGAGAAGTGCCTCTTCCACCAACCACGAATGGATTACCTGGGGGTCATCCTTGAAAAGGGGGTGACTCGCATGGACCCGGTAAAAATTTCGGGCATACGCGACTGGCCCCGCCCCACGAAAGTACGTGACGTACGCTCCTTCCTTGGGTTCTGCAATTTTTACCGCCTCTTCATCTGCGGCTTTGCAACACACGCCCGAGCATTGAACCGACTCACCCGCAAAGATACGGACTGGTCCTGGGGGACTGACGAAGAGAAGGCCTTCCAAACACTCAAAGACCTTGTAACATCAGAACCAGTACTGGCACACCCCACACTCACCGACCAATTTGAGCTGGAAGTAGACGCATCGGGATACGCGGTAGGAGCAGTGCTGCTACAGAAGAAAACCGACGGGAAATGACACCCCATCGGATACTACTCAGCCACCCTCAATGAGGCCGAACGCAACTACGACATTTACGACCTAGAACTTCTAGCAATCGTAAAAGCCCTGCGAAACTGGCGACCCTACCTAGCAGGATCCCCCCATAAGATTACAGTCTTCTCCAACCACCTTAACCTCACGCACTGGAAGTCACCTCAGAAGATCAACCGTCGAGTCGCAAGGGAAGTGCTCGAACTAATGGAGTATGACCTTGAGATTCATCACATTAAAGGGACCAACAACGGACGAGCGGACGCACTGTCCAGAAGACCCGACTATGACCGAGGGGAAAAGGACAACGAAGGAGTCACCGTACTCCCAGACAAACTCTTTATTCGGCAGATCACGACCCAAAAAGCGCTGGACCACCAACAAGACGAAAACCAGATACGTCGATAGGCAGACCCTCACAAACTAAAGTGCATTGACGGAGTGTGGTACCGACAGGGAGCACGCGTAATCACAGGAGGGACGGAAGCCATTCGTACCATAATCCAAAATCACCACGACCCACCCACATACGGGCACCCAGGCATCAAACGCACAGCCCGCATCATAGAATGACACTATTGGTGGCCGCAAATGGTAGGACACGTTACGGAGTACGTCAAGGGATGTGCGGAATGCCAAAGGCACAAAGTCAACAATTGACCCACCAAAGCCCCACTAGTGCCCATCACTCTGACACCCGAAGCTAAGCCATTCGAGACCATAGTGCTAGACTTCATTACCAAACTCCCCATTTCACAGGGACACGACTCCATCCTTACCATCACTGACCACAACTGCACCAAGGCGTCCATATTCATCCCGTGCACAGAAGAGATTACGGCCGAGGGAGTCGCCGCCTTGTACGTAACTCACGTGTTTCGGAGGTTCGGACTACCCGCCAAAATCATAAGCGATCGAGACCCAAGATTCGCATCCAAATTCACAAGGGAACTCTGTCGAATCTTAGGAATCTATCAGAACATTTCCACGGCTTATCACCCGAGAACGGACGGACAATCAGAAAGGACTAATCAATGGCTAGTAGGGAATACCACGGGTTGGCCATACCCGTGACGGGTCGCGGGTACGGGTCACGCGGGTACGGGTCCGGGTGGCGATTTCCCAACCCGTGCAAAACCCGTACCCGTGGCCCGGGTACCCGCGGGTAGTACCCTCTTTTACCGTCACCTTGTCAAGCACGCCGTGCAAGCCGCGCCACTGCTGCAAAACACCTTTCTTGTCCACCCTTGTTCCCTGCCCC
Source organism: Lactarius pseudohatsudake (assembly GCA_021525015.1). Lineage (NCBI taxonomy): Eukaryota > Fungi > Basidiomycota > Agaricomycetes > Russulales > Russulaceae > Lactarius > Lactarius pseudohatsudake. The sequence goes on along the minus strand of JAKELH010000104.1, from coordinate 85,121 downwards.
CCGTCTCAAGTGTCCTTTATGGGCAGTTCCTCATTTCGGTTGACAACTCCACCGTCCTCATCTACCTTTATTCGGTGCGTTCCTTATCTTTTTTCTCTGATGGAACGAGACTTGGCTGACGGTCGCTCAGTTCGCCCATATTGTGCAATCAATTTTCGTGTTTCATTTTTGCACCATCCCTTTCCTGGTCCCATCTCCTCCATTTGCTGCCGGTGTCGCTCCGTTTTGACTTTAGTTCCCTGTCTTTGTTTTTCAGGACCTCGCCAGATCTCAAGCGCAAGTTTCCTTACTCATTGCCAAAGAAGACGAAGAACTGTTCTACAAGAACGAGAAAAGAACCTGAAACTGACAGATTCAACGTATGTACATGGCCATTGTCGACGAATACACGAGCTAATAAACCATACAGCCATATTGTGAGGCTCGGGCTCAGGTCGCGAGACAACAACGGCGATCTTATATCTCCAGCGCCGCACCATGATCCCGTTGTTTGTCCAAAGGAACATGCTGCAGCAATCCTCGCACCGGTCGATTGATGGCCCGGATTCATTGTGTAGCCACCATTGCGGCATTGCCCCACTTGTAGGTATGATGTAGCACAGTAAAAATGTACTTAAAGTCGTCGTTTCGCTCTGTCAATCCATACTTCCCTGCTTACCTTTGTGCGCATTGTTTCACCATAATGTCTGGCAACTTCGTCAAAGGGTCACGCAAGCGGAAGCCCACCAAACGCGTCACAGAAAATGGCGATCCTCTTCTCAGAAAAAGAAAAAAAAGAAAGGCATCGACGCCCACTGCTACTCCGTCCATTGCAGACCCTAGCTCCCCTCCCTGTGCCCAACCCCGTGCCCTTGACGACGCCGATGGAGATGACGATGACGCTGCGTCACCAAAGTCTCTTGAGCCGATTGAATTATCGGATACCGAGTCGGTGGTTGTTGTAAGCGAGGACGACGGTGCTGAGCTTGGTAGGTGTCATGTTTGGTTTCGACATCCAGCTGCAAACTGATAAGTTCGCAGATCGACTATCAAAAGAGTGGGACGCACCTATCTATGTGTTCTTCAAGCCTACACCGACAGTTGAGTATGTCGACGGTCGGAAAGCCCACGTATTCGAGTGTGCCGCCCGGCATTGCCGTTCCCGGCGGTTTATTCGGCGATTCCTTGACAAGGGCGACGCAAAGTCAACGGGTAATCTGCGCCGACATGCCAAACATTGTTGGGGCAATGAGGCTGTGGCTGCAGCCGACGCGATGGGGGATGTGAAGGCTGCTCGTAAGGCTCTAGGAAAATACCAACGCGTTGATGGGTCAATTACCGCGATCTTTCAACGTGTGGCAAAAGGAAAAGTGACGTACAGTCACCGCCAACATACCAAGGCAGAGGCGCGGTATGTCTCGTGTCTTTTCAGGTTTGAAGATAGGTGGCTAGAATAAGTTTTCAGCGTCGAGTTCATACGTTGGATCGCCGAAAGTAAACGGCCGTTCAAGATCGTAAACGACCGTGGATTCCGCGCCCTTATGAAGACAGGAAGACCGGACTATCATATTCCATCGGCACAGGCGCTGTCACGCGATGTGAAAAAAGTGTTTGTTCGCGTTCGGGGACGGATCGCTGACATGCTGCAAGTAAGGCATGTGTTATATCAACGCAATTTGCGTGCTCACCCAAGACACTAGGAATACGATGGCAAACTAAACTTTGCCACCGATGCCTGGACCTCCCCGAATCACAAGGCGTATGTTGCGTTTACCGTCCACTTTGAACGCGAAGGGGAGGCAGTGGGGATGCTCCTAGACATTGTTGAAGTGCCGAAATCACATACTGGTGCCAACCTCGCACACGCATTTGCCAAGGTCCTAAATGACTTTGGGATCAGCGACAAGGTCAGTATACTATCTGATAAACTGAAGCAAGGTACTCATCTTTGGGTAGATTCTGGGCGTCACCGCCGACAACGCGTCCAGCAATGACACCATGATCGACCACCTTGGTGTGCTACTTGACGACTTCCCCGGCCCTGCAAACCAAACGAGGTGCTTCCTTCACATCCTCAGCATCGCAGCAAAATCAGTCATCAAACAATTCGACCTACCGAAAACCAGGAATGGTGAGGTGATGGATGACACCGCGCAAGGGCTTGACGAGGAGGAGTGGGGAGAAAACGAAGACCAAGATGAAGGCACAGATGATCAACCACTGGATAGATGGGCCGATCTTCAAAACGGATTGTCAGAAGAGCAAAGGAACGAGATCGACTTGAGCGTCCAGCCAGTGCGGTCGGTGCTGACCAAGGTGGCTGTCACGTTACCTTTCCTAGCACAGTTTGGTTGACTAACTCGGAACGCAAGTTGCGCAAATTTGCATACGCGGTACAAAAATCGACCACTAAGCTCCTCCCACAGTGGCACGACACCCTTTCTTCCTGTCGTTTATCTCGCCGTATGATGCCTCGGGATGTTTCGACTCGATGGAATTCGACGTTTGACATGCTCGATTTTGCACTCGAATTTCGCCTGGCGATTGACGCAATGACCGCAAAGCGTGAACTCGATCTCCGGAAATACGAGTTAACCCCTGTGGAATGGGGTATTGCGGGAGAACTTAGGGATGTTCTGAAAGTATGTATTCACTTTTCGCTTTCTATTCATTGCTAAATCATCTTGCCGAAGATATTTAAGGACGCAACACTCTTCTTCTCTCGTGGAACCCCAAACCTCGCCAGCGTCATTCCCGCAATGGACCATATCGACAAAGTCCTCTCCACCACGTCTAATGATTCCCATCAGTTCTCTCCTCCCATCCGCGCCGCCCTAGTCATTGGCAAGAACGCGATCAACCGGTATTACAACAAGACAGACCAATCTGAGGTTTACCGCATCGCCATGAGTAAGTGCTCTTCCTATTCGTATATTCCGTTTTTAATGTCTGTTACTGTGGACAGTTCTTCACCCACGACACAAGCTCGCCTACTTCAAGGCTCAGGATTGGGAAGAGCCCTGGATTGAGACTGCGTACACTCTTGTCCGTGAAGAGTACGATCGTTCATATGCCCCAGCAAATGCCGACACCGACGCCGACGACGACGACGACGACGAATCGGGTTCCGTTACTGTAAGTTTTAGCTCTTCTCCCTTTTTTTTCTGACTTCCTGTCCCCAGCAGCCGTCATCCTCATCAAATAATATTTTCGACAATTTACCTGACCTGGCTCCGACTTCGTCTGACCTCCGCGACGAACTTGATCGCTACCTTGCCACTGACACGGAAGACGTCAAAGACGGCCTTTTATGGTGGCACAAGAGACGTGCTACCTTCCCTCGTTTGTCCCGCATGGCTCGGATTTATCTTTCGATTCCAGGTAAGTCATTGTTTCTCTGTTTTCAACATTACTCACACTCTTACACTTGTTTTAGCAACTTCGATCGACGTTGAACGCGTGTTCAGTCAAGGTCGACTACTTCTTTCTCATGTCCGCGGCCGCCTCACCGTTCAATCGACACGTGCACTCTTGTGCCTTGGCACATGGAGTGTGCTCGGCCTCGTCAAGGACAGTGATATCAAGGCGTGTCTTGGTTCGGACAACGTTTGTGTGGAGGAGGAAGAGCTCGCCGAAGATTGGGATGCCATTATCAGGCCCAGAGTTAATGTTTAGAGGAGTCGCTTTACCCAGATTGTAGTGTGCGCAATTTCAGGTGGTTTGTTTGTCTCGTCCGCATGTGTGAAGTCATCTGTTTCGCCGCGTACCGCCTAGCCAGCTACGGGTTAAGGGTAACCCGCGAAACCCGTACAAACCCATCATACCCGCCTGGACCCGTACCGCCTAGCCAGCTACGGGTTATGGGTAACCCGCGAAACCCGCCGAAACCCGTCATACCCGCCTGGACCCGTACCCGTATGCACGGGTACCCGTACCCATAGTCGCGGGTACGGGTTTCGGCGGGTACGGGTACGGGTCGCCCCAAAATTACCCGGGGGTGACCCGTGGTAATCCCTAATGGCTAGAGCAATACCTCCAGTTTTGGACCAACGAGCGCCAAGATAACTGGGCGCACTTCCTTCCTATGGCGGAATTCGCGCACAATAACTGGCCCCACGAAACCACGCAGAAGTCCCCATTCCTACTCATGATGGGATACGACCCACGCGCTGATTGGCTCGATAAGCCGATGCCCATTCCACAGGTATTCACACGCCTTCAACAATTCCGAGAAGCACGGAAGAACGCCCAGGAACTGATCAAAAAGGCGCAACTACTGTGGGTCAAACACCGAGATACGCCAAAGTACCGGGAAGGGGACCAAGTATGGTTAGAAGGGAAACACCTCCGGACCAATCAACCAACGGCTAAACTGGCCACGCGAAGACATGGACCCTTCCGGATCATTCAGGTACTGTCACCTGTCAACTACCGGCTGGAACTTCCTACCCAATGGAGCATCCACCCCGTGTTTCACACCGACCTGCTCACACCATATCGCGAGACACCCATGCACGGCCAGAACTTCACACGCCCACCACCGGATCTTGTGGGAGGCGAGGAGGAATACGAAATCGAGCGGATCTTAGACTCGTGGCACTTCAGCAGAACTAAGCGGTTGCAGTACCTCGTGAAATGGAAGGGCTACCCCGACTCGGACAACCAGTGGGTCAACAAGGCTGACATATTCGCTGACGAAGCTATAGCGGAGTACGAAACGAGTCGGTCAAGAACAGTTATAAGCGATGCGAACGACGCTAAGTCTTCCCCATCACCTCACACTGGACTCCTCACTCAACCAACAATGTCTCTTCCCACTGCCACCATTGCCTCCTCTCTCGCTACCCACGGAGTCGACAACCTCACCCACCAAGAGCTCGCTACGGCCCTTGTCAACGTCACCGCCATCGAGGACGTTGACAACCCAGACGCACCCGCCGAGTACTGGCTCTTTGACAACGAGGGATGACGCGTCTCCACCGCCCCGTACTCCCTCGAAGAAGTCCAACAGCTTCGAACAGCTGTCAGAGGCGGTGACAACGCCTCGCTCAGCCCACTCCCAGTACGTATCGAAGTTCGGACCGAAGAAAGCGAAGACAGAGTCAACTCTCCAGTGGGAGGCCTGGATGGCCAGCCGCAACTGGCGATACGAGGCCGCCAAGTGGTGAGATCATCAACTCACGATGGCAGCGACAAGGAGAACACGGATCCTCATCAGACGCCAGTGGTTCACCGAGATGCTGAAGAGGCAGTGTACGCCGCCGTCGAAGGAGCCCTAAGGGCGTACTACCCAGCTGAGCAGCCGTTCATCATCACCGCAACCAATTCTGACAACCCCCGCGAGACCCCATTCGCATGCGACACGACGGGTCGCCCCCTCTATTGAGGCGACGTACGCGTCGACGTCGAAGACGCCCCACACCCCGCCGTCCGCCTGCGGTACTTAGGCAGCGGCAACAGGGGTCAGCCGCCATGTGTGTACAAGCACAACCGTGGGGAGGACTTCGTCCACTACCCCATCACCGACGCGCAGGGAGTCACGCGTCAGGCCACCTTCGTCCAGGTTATCCTGGGACCCGACCTGCAAGTACTCGCCCTCCTAGCGGACAGCGAGAAGGTGTACACCCGACCGCTATACGCTGACCTGCAAGTGCGCGAGGCGGGCAAACCCCATTACGCCCCCGAAGACATGTACGCCTTCGTCGGCGGACACAGCAACCAGCACCGGGTCGACCGTGCAGTCAACGAGCTCAAAGACGTGAGTCTGAAGGCCGAGCTGACCCACTACCGCACCTACAAGCACAAGGCCGAGCGGATGGAGCAGCGCCTTCACGCGCTGGCACAGGCGCTGGGTGGGGTGCAGGGGGAGCTTACCCACTCCAAATTCAGGCTCGAGATGGCCAACATGTGGGACAGGATCACGGAGGCACAGGAGGGATGGATGGGCGGTATCAGACCCACTCGGCGACGCGGTCGTCGCAGCTGAAAAGGGGGTGATGTCACGGAACGACGAAGTGGACACTTACTGTACGGCAATGACTGCCTGAGTAAGTTGTAATTAGTCATGGACTCGCATCAGTCAGCCATAGTATCACATGCTCGAGTGGTACTATGACTCATTACTAGTAGTAGTCGTATTAGGGTTCGAGCTACTTACGCTACTCGACGTCTCGGTTCAAGGGGAGCTTGAAAGCTGCCTCTATACATGTATAAATAGTATAGCGCAAAGACCAAGAATCGCCATCTTGGTCTTCTTCAGAAGCCACCTTCACTCTCCTCTTCGTGTGTATTCTCCCTCTTCTCTTGCTTGTCTCCGGTTGAGCAAGTTGAGCAAACGTAAAGCCTGGTAGATCGAACTCCAGTGCTCTCAAGAGTCACGTGCTTCGAAGAGCCATGTACTACTGTCCAAGAGGACTTTATCCGCTAAGTCGTTTACGCCCTTTCGAAGTCCAAGTCGGACTAAACGCCAGTGGCGGCGTTACAGTAGTTAGTTACAAGTCAGCTAAAGAGATAAACAAAAAATACTTAGCTTTTCCTGGGCCAAAGCAACGCGGGTGACAATGCGCAATGGCGGTTGTTGACACGTTGCAGCACTAGTTGGAGTCTGGTCCAGCGACCTGCATGCCTGGCGAAACCCGTGAACGCATGACACCAGTCAATTCTGTACCCGACCCATACTATTGTTAGTCTAGTGTTGCAAACACTTTTATAGATACATGCATAACTCTACATCAACACATCTGATAATAATGATTATTTTACCAATGGAAAGCCCACCCTCTCTGCTACAAAATGGTACCCTTGATCATACAAATATGTAGTAGTTAAAGCCCTCTAGAGAGGGTCTTTTGAGGGGTTATTTTCGGACAAGGTGTTGCAATAGCTGTAATGATTAGTCATAGCGGAGATTGGTGTTGCATCTCTTTGGTTGGTTTTTTTTTGGTTGTTGCATCACTAGACTAATGACAGTACCCAGACCCCTGGGCCATACCTGGGCAGGTTTGGAAACCCCTGCCAGACACTAGTCATTGAACCCAAAATTCTGAAAAGTGGACTGAAGTCCAGTCTTTAACTGGTTTAGACCAGTTTTTTCCAGTCATAAGACTGATTGAAAAGGAGACAGACTGTGACTGATGACTTCCGAAAATTGAAAAACTGTGACTGCAGTCCAGTCATCATCAGTTAAAGTCCAGTCAGCATCAGCAATCCATGATCCTCTATGTAGCGCTACAGTAGCGCTACAGTAGCTCCATAGCATCTGTAGCAGCATAGCAATGTTTATGTTGTATGTAGTTCTACTGTAGTACCAGGCCTACTACCATAGTTCTACTGTAGTACTAGGCCTACTACCATAGTTCTACTGTAGTACTAGGCCTACTACCATAGTTCTACTGTAGCACCAGGCCTACTACCATAGTTCTACTGTAGTACCAGGCCTACTACCATAGTTCTACTGTAGTACCAGGCCTACTACCATAGTTCTACTGTAGTACCAGGTCTACTACCATAGTTCTACTGTAGTATCAGGTCTACTACCATAGTTCTACTGTAGTACTAGGTCTACTACCATAGTTCTACTGTAGTACCAGTAGCATCCTGCAGGACTATTGTATTATGCGCGTAGCGTGCTGATTGGGGAAAATAAAATCCGGCCCGAAATATCGGGCTTTTCGGTCTCGGGCTTCCATACGCGTTCATATTCAGTTTGGTACTATATTTATATTCGATGGGTTGGGGTAATGCAAGTAAGGTAAGATAAGAGTCCACAAACGACATGCAACGACGAGATATATGATGAAAAGAAATATAAAAAGCAATAGCACCGGCTGCACCCCCAGTGATCTGTAGCGGTATGACACCTCGCTACGCTAGACTCAAGTTGAAGAGTGAGTGAACTGTAAGGGAGCACACTCAAGCCTAGCACGGAGATAAATCACGCGCCGAACGTACAGTCACAGTGGAGGGACAGGGACGTGGAGTCTTTATTCAAGAACTCAGGCTGTCAAGAATATCACACTGTGGTACGCTGAGTGGAGAACCAAGAGGACAAGTTAGATTGGGGAGAGTAAGGGAATACAGGAAGATACACACCTGAGTGGAGAACCAAGAGGACAAGTTGGTTCCACTCAGGACGCTACAGGAGGGTTTATATACACTACTGATGCTGACTTTGAATTGAGTCTAAACACTATTACTAAGTGTACAGTAAGACTCCGTGACTCAGAAGCTGACACGTCGTGTCTAATAATAGTGCTATCTATTGTGCTGACTGATGCACTTGTCATAGCTGCTGACGCGTCTCCTTATCTGCTGAGTAAAACCTAATACAGCGAGTAAGCGTAAACTACTAAGCATATTCTAGAACATTCTAGAGTCTTCCATCCTTATCTACCAATCATGAGAGTCCGTATATAAAAGGGAATGTGACCGGATTAGGTTGTCCTGTTAAGGATACAACTGTCCCAGGGTCACGTGCTTGAGGGTGCACATGGTGGCATCATGTGACTTACAAAGTCTCGTACTTTGGCCCTTTATATCTTCGCTCTATAAATCCGTAAAAATACAGAAAAATAGGGAAAATAATACGCGTCCATGACATGATCCTCCTCGTCGCACGCGCCGCCAATATCCGACTCCACACGGCCAGGAAAACTCAATCAAGGTTGACAGTAAAGGAAGGGGCGGAAGTGTTGCTGCGTCGAGCCGAGTTCTGTTCACTGACAAGGCAAAAAAAAATATAAGCACTCTTGAAATGGGAAAGACGACGCCGCCAACAAACCGCCCTTCTTTTGCGATCCGCTTCAGGAGGGCCAGGAGCTTCCTTCCGTGGTATTCGTTCCGCATTGTTTCCTTGATCAGATCCATCATAGCGATGTAGACCGGCTCATAAACGCGACCAGTGAACTGGATCGGCACCTGAATACCTGACTCCCATTCGGAGAGACAGTTGGAAATCTGCTAAATGAGATAAAGGCGATACCTCGGAGGGACGTGCATACACAGGTACAGGCCATAGCGAGAGCAGATACGGGAAGACGCGCGAAATGATCGGGGAACAAGTTTGAAAGACAGTCCGATTTGCTGCTGTAATAGAACCGCTTGCAGAGTTCTATGATCGCTGGGTGCGCGAAGTTCTCCGTGCGTTGCTATTCAATAAATTAGATTTGGGCGAATGTGACGCAAGGGACTTACATTCTTGTCGAGCTCGGGTCTCCTTAAAAACCAGGAGCCTCTGATTATCGCTTGCACGGCTTCAGAAATCACTTGCTGTTCTTGTTCGCAGTTGTGGCCAAAATCCAAGCGCGGTTCGAGTTCCTTGCTGAAGCACTTCTTGACTACCTCTCGTGCCACGTTCTTCATACGCCCACGGTAGGTGGAACCATCGTTGAGGACCTAGTAATGACAGCAAAGATAATATAACTGACACTCACGAGGATGATCATGTCGTGCTTGTAAGTGCAGTAAATGGCTGTAAAATGTCGGCGAATGAAACAAGAGTTAGTGAGAAAGAAGGGCGTACGGTCATCGAATCTCGCCAGTTCTCCATTCTCGAGGTGTCCGATTGCCTCGAGGATACATCCATGCGCGCTTCGAAGGCCATTTCTGTTGCGCTCTGGAAAGGGGAGCTTGCCCTCAGCGTGAATGACGAGTCTATTATAAGTTTTGGCGGCGATGAGCACATCGCGCCAGATCCCAGAATAGAAGCGGAGGTGAGTGGGTTTGGCGAGTTCGATTGGCTTGAAAGTACGACCAGAGCAGGGCGCTGGGGCCCTATTGTTGTCACTTGAGTCGCCGTTGTCCTCAGAGGAAGTAGCAGTGCGGTCGCGACATCATCACGAGTGTTGCTTGTGCCACCCAGAGGCTGGCCTGCACGGGCAAGAAGTGCATTGGGATCGGGTGGCCTAATGGCCCCATTTTTTTGTTGGTGCACTTGGAGCACGCTCTGTGAACCTTGGCCTTCACCTATCAGTGTCGTGGCAATAAACAAAGTTCAGAATAACGAACCTGCGTCGTACTCGTCAACATCTTCAGGACTCACCAACTGGGACCTTTGATTCCCATGACTGGTGAAGATGGTGAAGGGTTGATCGCCAACACACCGGCCCTCCTGGCTCACATGGGGCTGGATAAGTTCGTCGTGTTGAGGATGTGGGTCTTCTTCTGGGTATTAGGACTGGTAATAATATTTGTCACGATCACGTGATATGCCGCGTCACTTATCGGTAATCGGATTGACACGTATCGGACAGCGCAACACGCCAGCGAGGGTCTGTCTCGCTGGCGCAGTTATGTTGGCTAACGCCTCGGAAACATAAAACCGTAGTAAACCCCAGTCTCTTGTACGACCTGTATAAATACAGAGTAGACTAGCTTGTATTCGGTAGCTAGTCTTTGAAATTCCTCTTGACTCGTATTCCACTGCCCACTCCCCCAACTCGCCTGCAAAGGGAGTGCCTCTATCTGTAAACCTCTGACCGAGCCCTTCTCGCGCCTTCCCCGAAGTCGCCTCGAAGCCCTCGGCTATCTGATTAGTGCCCATTGGGCCGACGACCCGTCAAGGTCATAACACAAGACTAGCTCTCTACTTACCGACCCTACGCGGTTTCCGCGCGTAGCACGACCGATCCACCGACCATCGCAGACACGCCTGACACTGCGATCCGAGACGCGAAGAAACACAGTATATTCGTAGCGCGATCTCCAATCGAAACAAAGTGGCTAGTCTCGTAAACGCAGACGAAGTCCCCGAAAACAACGACTGGGTAGAGGTATTTCGCCGACGGTACGACGACCTCCCAGCACAAGTCAAAGGTGTCGTATACTGGCACCAAGCGGAACAGTACGGTGTCCTAGACCGACGTCCCGGGTATCGTGCTCAATTTAAACGCATCTTCCATTACGTCGAGTTTATAAACCATTCGTGGTACATCTTGGAAAAGCGAGGTGACGAATTCGCCACACGCAGAGAGTTACGAGTACCCCGAACCAACGAATTTGGACTCGGTTGGTGGAACGACGAAGACGAGGAAAATCCAGACAGACGCTCGAATATCCCCTCAGCGGAAGTCGACCCTGTAGAGCAACTTGTTGCTTCTCTCGAGCACCTACAGCCCCTCGACGCTCACACAGGGCGGACGAACTCCGACGACGAGAACGACGCGATCGCCGCCCCAGTCAGCGTGACCCTACCCACGTTCCCGACCTACGCAGCAGTCAGTATCACCGCCCCGCCGATAGCTGCACCCGCAGTCATGGCAGCACCGCCACCGTTAACGGGGGGTCTCAAAGGGATTGCCCCAACAGTCTTCGCCGGTGACCGCGGAAAGAGCAAACAATTCCTACGGGAATTCCGTCAATACAAGCGGAACAACCGTACTCACGAAATGATGGTTAGCCCCTACTCACGGGTAGGACTCGCGCTTTCCTTCCTACGCGGCAACGCAGTAGACGATTGGGTCGACGCCTGTGAGGCCGCCCTCGACGAAGCTCTCACGCGGGCGACCAATCCGCTACTTGAAACCGACGAGCAGTTGTGGACCGCGTTCGAAACGGAATTCAAAAATACGTGGACCGACATGATGAGCGAGCAGAACGCCTACCAGCAACTGATGTCGCTCACTATGGTGGGCGACGACATCGACAACTATATAGCCAAGTTCGACCGCCTGGCCTCGCACGCCGGGTGGGACGCTACAGCACGAGGAACCATCGAGTTCTTCCGCCGAGGGCTCAAGAAAGGGCTCCTCGTAGCATGCCTACGCAGGGCTAACAGGCCAAAAACAATGGAGGAATGGCGCGCGGCCGCCAGAGACGAGGCCCAACGATATCGTGAAATCGCCGTCTGCATCGGGAACGTCAGCACCAAACACCCGAAAACCGGGCCAACCTCAGACACCAAACACGCTACCCGACCGTCACGCAATAACGACGTGGTCCCGATGGATGTAGACGCTATCACCACGGGCGCCCCGCCCAAACTGCGTTACCCCGAGCGACTGACACCGGAAGAAAAAGAGAAATGCCAGAAGGAAGGGAGGTGCTTCCGATGCCAGAAGCAAGGGCACATGTCCCGCTTCTGCCCCTCAAAGGGAGCGCACCGACCCGCACGCGCCAACGAGGCTACCACCTCGTCGGAAGTCCCGCAAAAACCCGCGGGGAAACCCCTCGAGCCCATTGTAATCAACGAGGCCACGCTCCAGGCACAGATCCTCTCGCTGAGTAAAACCGCGAGACAAAACATGATCGCTGCCCTCCTCCTCGAGGGAGATGTCGAAGAACTCACCGACGATGAGAGTCCCAGCATCAACGCCATCACGAGTACGTCCACGTCCGCCCTCACTATTGCGGTTCCTATCACAGGTCGCGATCGAACGGACTCGATCCCCACGCTGCTCGACTCGGGCGCCAGCGACAACTTCATCGATTATCGTGTCGTGGGGCAACTCAAACTGGATATGGAGGGGGTACCGGCTAGAGAAGTGCTGAACGTAGACGGGACTGTCAATCAAGGAGGGGGACTCACGCGCAAATGTACCGTAGCGTACCAACAAGGCTCGCAGGAATCAACGATGTCGCTCTACGTGACGGACCTCGGTCGACCCAGGGTGATCTTCGGCTACCCTTGGTTCCAGACCTTCCAACCAGAAATATCCTGGAGCGAAGGGAAGCTGATCGGCGACACCATACGATTAGCCCGAAAAAGAAAAACCGAGATTGCCTCCATTGCACAACAGTGGGCGATGCAAGCGAGGACACAAACCTCCGACGTCCTGATCCCCGAAGCTTACCAAGCACACGCCATCGTTTTCTCGGAGGAAGCCGCCAAACGGTTCCTGCCGGCCCGAGAAGACGATCATGCTATCAAACTCAAACCGGGAGCACCCGATACGCTGCCCTGTAAAATCTATCCACTAAACCCCACCGAATTGACGCATCTGGATGAGTTTCTACAGGAACATCTGGCAAAAGGGTACATCCGCGAATCCAAATCCCCCTACGCATCGTCATTCTTCTTCATCAAGAAGAAAGACGGAAAACTCCGACCCACACAGGATTACAAAGCCTTGAACGCGCTTATGGTACGCGACGAATACCCGATACCACTGATCTCAAATATCCTGGATTCGCTCGGCGACAAAACCCTCTTCACCAAGTTCGATGTACGGTGGGGTTACAATAATATCCGCGTCAAAGAAGAAGACAGCTGGAAAGCCGCGTTTAAAACCCCACGCGGCACGTTCGAACCGCTCGTAATGTATTTCGGGATGACTAATTCGCCCGCTACATTCATGCGGGCGATGTTCCGCCTGTTCCGCGTCCTGCTGAATCGCTTCCCAGGCGAACTATACGTATACATGGACGACATACTCATCGCCACCACGCTAGACTACGAACGACACCGCCTCATAGTCAACCTCGTCCTCGCGACCCTCGCCGCGGAAAGCTACTTCCTGAAGCTCTCCAAGTGCGAATTCGAGAAACGCGAAATAGACTATCTCGGCATGACGATCCGCGAAGGGACTATTCGCATGGGCGACGACAAGGTCAGCGGGCTCCGCGACTGGCCCCGCGAGCTATCCTCGGCACGCCAAGTACGCAGTATATTGGGCGTGCTGAACTACCAACGACCGTTCATCCCGGGATTTGCGGCCATGGCCCGTCCCCTGAACGCGCTCCTCAAAAAGGACGCCCCGTTCGTCTGGACGCCCGAATGCGCTACCACGCTCACTAATCTCATTGACATCGCTTGCTCGCGTCCCGCGCTAGCCCAGCCAGACGCCGCGCGACCCTATGAATTGCAAACGGACGCTTCTGCATACGCGCTCGGTGCGATCCTCACGCAAATGGACGCACGAGGGAAGCCGCAAGCGGTGGGTTATTTCTCGCAATCCCTCACAGCGGCGGAACGAAACTACGACGTATATGACCGCGAATTCCTCGGCCTGGTGCGGGGACTCGAGCACTGGCGCCACCTCCTCGTTGGCGCGCGGCTCCCGGTCACAGTATACACCGACCACGCCAACCTGCTCCATTACCGGCAACCGCAACGTATCAACCGCCGCGTGGCTCGACTGGTCAACCTCCTCGCCGACTACGACCTGCGCCTCGTTCACCGCCCTGGGGCCCTCCTACAGGCCGACGCCCTCTCGAGGCACCCAGCCCATGCCCCAGATGTTGAGGACAACACCGACGTCACCGTCCTCACCCCCGATCTGTTTATTGCGGCCGCGTCGCGGACGCTGACGTTGGACGATCGCTGCCGCGTGGCCCAGTCACTCCACTCTTCGGCCCTCGAGTCGCTGGCGCAACGTGCGCGCCTCGTTCTGTCGGCCGGCCTCTGGTGGCGCGACGCCCGCTTGGTCATCGTGGACGATGTCGACCTTAAGCGGGGGGTAATTTCTCTGTTTCACGACTCACCAACGGCAGGACATCCGGGTATCGCGAAAACCCTGCACCTGATACAGGGACACTACTGGTGGCCCCGCATGAAAGGCGACGTCGAAGAGTACGTCAAAGGTTGCGCAAGCTGCCAAAGTACAAAAGCACTCCCGGGCAGACCAAGACCGCCGCTCGTCCCTATCAGCCATAATCACCAGCAACCCCCGTTTACGGTGATCGCGCTAGATTTCATCACGAAATTACCAATCTCGAGAGGGTACGACACGATCCTCACGATCACCGATCAAGCATGCTCGAAAGCCAGCATCTTCATCCCCTGCAATGAAACGATCACCGCAGAGCTCGTAGCCCACAAGTATATGAAATACGTTCTGCCGCACTACGGGCTCCCCCGGCGAGTAATATCTGATCGAGATCCACGGTTTACAGCCTGGGTCATGCGAGAACTATGCGCGAAACTCAGTATTCAGCAGAACATTAGCACGGCATACCATCCCCAGACGGACGGACAATCCGAACGTACGAACCAACGCCTTGAACAATACCTACGGATATACGTAAACTATCAGCAGGACGATTGGGCTGACTGGCTCCCGATAGCACAGTACGCGCTCAACAGCTGGCGATCGGATACCACCCGAGTTGCCCCGTTCGACCTCCTGCTCGGGTTCGTCCCAACAGTACACCAACCAAGGACCACAGATTCGTCGGTCCCCACTACGACCGCAAGGCTAGAACAACTCCAGAAGGCCAGAATCGCCGCTCACGAAGCCATGACACGAGCGCAAGCCTCATGGGTAAAAGATACGCGATACTCTCCGTATCGGACGGGAGATAAGGTCTGGCTCGACGCCACTAATCTACGCACGACCCAACCCACGGCAAAACTCGCCCCAAGAAGGTACGGGCCCTTTACGATTGCCCAGAAGCTGTCCGACGTAACATACCAACTCGTTATCCCGAAAACGTGGAAGGTGCACAACGTCTTTCACGCGAGTCTGCTGACCCCGTATCGAGAAACCGCTCTTCACGGGACCAACTACGCCGAACCAGCTCCGGAACTTATAGACGGAGAAGAAGAATGGGAAGTCGAAGCGATCATGGGAGAACGACGCCACGGACGTGGCAAAGCCACACAGTACCTCGTGCGGTGGAAGGGGTTCTCGCCAGCGCACGATAGTTGGGAAAAGGCGGCCGACGTCCACGCCCCCGAGAAGATAAAAACCTACCGAGATAGTAGAACGACGAACGCAGTCGAGATCGCCTGTCTTGAGACCAGCTCACTCTCACCCATGTCAGCTCCTCCAGCCCCACTAGGGCCACGCGCATTCCCAGCCGTTCGCAACAACGAGCTCACCCCCGCCATCATCCGACAAATCGAAGAGCAAGTACACGCTTGGGCCCACGTCGGGGCAGAGTACGACGCTAGAACCAACACCCCCACCACCAGAGAAGATATGTGGGGGCATAGTACGTATCTCGACGACGACGGGTTACACGTTCGCGTGTCTCAGACCCGCACCCGCCGACGAAACCGGCTCCGGTATGAAGCTGCGCAGCGGTTGCGCGCCGAAGAACGCCAACAAGAGGCCCAAGTAGGAGATGCACAGAATATCCTGCTCGGCGGCGATGCCCTCGCTCACGGCGAGCCAGTCGACCTCGGCCTGCCCGAAGCAGACATCGACGATGACGACCAGGTCCCGGGCTCTGGGTGGAGACGCGCACTCGTCGACGAACCGTACCCGATGGACATCCCGCTCGTCGGAGGGGGGCGCGGTCACGCGCGTTACCTCCGGTTCACGCTCGACGCGGAAGGCCGACCCACGGTGCTGGGCTCAGAAGGTGCGGGACGACCAGCATACAGTAGTGGGCTCTACGCTCGTCCGCAGCTGCGGGAGCTGCACACGCCCGACGATGACAGCCTGGCCCTGTACGACTCGCACCACGCATCTCGCCACGACATAGACCTGGCGCTTGCGCGTCTCGGAGATCCAGGGGTATGCGCAGAGGTCCTACGCTATAGGGGATCAGCACGTAGGAAAGAGCAACTGCTCGGACAGATGCGAGACCTGGAACGGCGGTGGACCGACTGGGTAGGGAGGGCGAGAGGAGTGGACCGCCGCCTCAAGGAAGCTAACGTCCCATCGAGGCTCGCGGCGTTCCTCCCCGACCCGCTCCCCAGCCTCCTCTCGCGTGTCGCACTAAACTACGAACCCAACCTAGACATTCGCATCATGGCGCACGCCGATACCGACGACGGTCCATTGATCGTCCCGTTGCCCGCGCCACCGATCCCCGCACCTGTACAACCGCTGCCACCCGCACCACCAAACGTAGCCGAACAACCGCGCCTCGCAGGGGACGAACAAGCCTATCAACACCCCCCGTGCGCTTACTGCGCATCCGGGGAGCACCTGTCGTTCGAGTGTCGCCAGCCCCACGGTAGATGTATGAGGGAAGCACGCTGCATAGTCCCCACAACTCACGTCCATCGTCGCACGTACTGCGAATGGCAGGAACGAGCCGCCGCGCGCCCTCTCCCTGTCCCCGCGAACGAGCCACACAGCCACCGTTACCCCCTTCGTCCTACCCCGTACCGTCGTCGTGTCTCTACCCCAGCACGATCCATGCCCCCGCCGCGAAGCCCCCCGCGCACGCCGCGCGACTCCGGGGATACGTCCACTACTGCTCCACAGCGTCGTCCAACGACGGCTCGACCTCGCCCCTCGTCGCCATC
Organism: Lactarius pseudohatsudake; assembly: GCA_021525015.1. NCBI lineage: Eukaryota > Fungi > Basidiomycota > Agaricomycetes > Russulales > Russulaceae > Lactarius > Lactarius pseudohatsudake. The sequence goes on along the minus strand of JAKELH010000104.1, from coordinate 68,005 downwards.
CGATGCCGACGACGACCGCATTGATTGGCGCCGCTATCGCAGCCATCTCGACTGACGGAGATCGTTCGGGACGAACGCGGCAAGAAGGGGGCGTATGTCACGATCACGTGATATGCCGCGTCACTTATCGGTAATCGGATTGACACGTATCGGACAGCGCAACACGCCAGCGAGGGTCTGTCTCGCTGGCGCAGTTATGTTGGCTAACGCCTCGGAAACATAAAACCGTAGTAAACCCCAGTCTCTTGTACGACCTGTATAAATACAGAGTAGACTAGCTTGTATTCGGTAGCTAGTCTTTGAAATTCCTCTTGACTCGTATTCCACTGCCCACTCCCCCAACTCGCCTGCAAAGGGAGTGCCTCTATCTGTAAACCTCTGACCGAGCCCTTCTCGCGCCTTCCCCGAAGTCGCCTCGAAGCCCTCGGCTATCTGATTAGTGCCCATTGGGCCGACGACCCGTCAAGGTCGTAACAATATTGGTAAGAAGTTCATCATTGCTTACCTGGGCTTCTAATGGCATTGCGATGTAATGTTGGAGACCTGATGTTGCGATCGGACTCATCGGTACGGACTGCGGACTCGTGGGGTTCTGACTACCCTAGTATTAGTCAGGGACAGTTGTCTCAGTCAGCCTCGGACTAGTTATCACATGTATACAGTACGGACTTGACTCATACCTAGGACAGTCATAGTAGGGTTCGAGCTACTATTGCTATAGGGTACCTTACATTCTGGAGGAGCTTCAAAGCTCCTCGTCAACTGTATATAAGACTGGCAGTACAAAGACCGAGCTCCCTAGCTTGGTCTTCTTGAATCATCAGTCCAATTCTCGTCTCATCCCTTCTTGTCTGTCTCCTCCTCTCTCTCTGCCTGCTGGTGCGTCTGGCTCTTGTAGAGCAGATTGCCCGACAACGTATACGCCTGGTGGACTTCGCCCCAGTGCCCGCACTGACTACGTTCCTGTTCAGGACGTATATCCATATTTGCTAAGTCGTCCCTCGCATATCAAGCCACTCTGTCATCGCTCAAGTCGAGCACCGTTAGGACGGGCCTAACGTAACACCTGAGGAACTGCTGGGCCTGCCTCTCGTCCTCATCAGGTGAAGCCTCATCGATATTAGGTTCTATCATAGATTTGTAAGCGACAGGAGGCTAAAAAAACAAAACAAAAAAAGTAGGAGCTGACCAGGTCCTAACAGGGAACGTGAATGAGAAATATACGTATATGATGACCAAACGTACCATCCTCCATTGCATGGGGAGCCACCTCTCTGTCGTCCACACCCGCATCACCTCGAGCACCCACTGCCTCGTCAGTGGGGTCCACTCGTGCGAAGCCGAAAGTGGAACCAGGCCCGCCTTGCAGAAGCGAGGGTTTGAGGGTATCCAGCGACAGTGGGGGGTCATTCCGGGTTGGCTGATTAGTCTAATATTAATAGGGACACAGGAGTGAGGACGGAACGGTAACCTACAGTCACAACCCGGGCTTGGCTTTTTTTGGCAGGTGCCATCGCATTCACAGACGCGTCGGCAGGTGTCACCGTATTCTTGCATTGTTTTGCAAGTTGCGGCTCGAGGTCTGGACGAATCTGGGCTGCAGTAGCAACAAGCCGAGCAACGACACCTCCTTGGCCACGATTCGAACGTTTTGGTCTCGGAGACGTGTCTGGATGATGAGGAGAGATACACGTCGAGCCAGTCAGTTCCGGATCACCAAAGGAACAATGGCTTACCGGTAAGTCGGGAAGCCTTCGGACGACGTGGGCCTGGGTCGTCGTTTTCTTCCACTCTTTGCCTCCGAGCCATGGTGAATGCAACGAGCAAGGGCAAACTTTGACATGACAAGTGTTTTATAGGATCACGTGTGTACAGTCGCTAAGAGTAAAGTAAGTCAACCACACAGATTTATCGACTACAAAACAAAACAATAAAAATATTTAATCCAGTCGGATGGCAAAGCTGAGAGCGAGCTCTGGAATTGTAGCAACACGGTATTCTGTTGGGGGTGGTCAATGAATAATGGTCAAAAAATATCACAACGAAAAGGATATTGCATACAGTGATGACTATAAATCAAAGAATGCCTCGAAAGTGACCGTTCCCGAAAGACATCGTCGAAACCACTCTTCCTGAGTATGAGTTGTGCTCTACCCACTCGATAATCTGCCTCTGTCAATCGAGCTTGAGCCTTTTGGAGATCCAGCATTGCCTGCTGTAGTTTGGACATCGCAGCTTGCACCACGAGTTCGCGCTTCCATTGCTCGTCCACAGCGTCTGAATAGAGCGATGACGCTTCTTCATAGTTTTGGATGATCAACTGTAATAATGAATTCAGAATCAGTGAATCACTGTAGAAAAAAAAAACCTACGTAGTCATTTCCCTGGCGACTCTCTGTATCTGTAGTTGTGAAAGACATGGACGTTGGTGCTACAGACTTCTAAGTTCCCACGACTCATCGACTCCGCAACTATGCACTGCCCGCAATGTGACCGCAAATTTCGAAATAGAAAAGCTCTCCTGTGTCATATGAACCATCCTTTTGGGTCCTGCCATAGCCACTTTCAAGAGGTTGTAAATCTTGCAGACGAACTTCAGAGGTATCAAGAACGACGGGGCCAACGTCGACCCATTCCGACTTCTCTGAGTCCCGAACCCATGGATATCGACGTCGACACAACACTGGCAGCTGTGGAGGATCTTCAAGAAGATTTCCAGAATGTAGATGGCCCGGGTAAGCCTTTCATTCAGGAATATGTGGGAGCAGTGAGGGAATACGGGCGTGGTACAACATTTATGCAGGGGTTCGACCGCGACCCATACTCACAAGAACGCAAAAAAAATCTCTATTATCCATTCGCATCACGGGGTGAATGGGAGATGGCTACTTTTCTGCTTCGTTCCAGTCTCAGCGTGTCCTCAATCGATTCGTTTCTGTCACTAGAACTCGTAAGTGTCATTTATTGTCTCGGGTCCCGATCTGACAATGTTTGGCACAGATCAATGGGTTGGGTCTATCATTCAGAAATGCCAAACGACTACGAGGACTCGCGGAGATGCTCCCAAAAGGACCAGAATGGCGATACAAACCATGTGACATGTAACGTTTCGTTCTGGATGTGGACTCTGACTCATCGGTGGTGACTTACGAGTGTCAGAAGTACTTAGTCATGGACTGCGCAGCATCAGTCAGCTGTATGATTTGACATGTGATTGTACGATATGACTCATTCCTAGTAGTAGTTGTATTAGGGTTCGCTCTACTTACGCTATTGGCTAGTTACGATTCAGGAGGAGCTTGAAAGCTACCTCATACATGTATATAAGGACTCGTATGAAGACCAGGATCCGCATCTTGGTCTTCTTCAAATACCACTTCTAGCCTCGCCTCTTATACAAGGGATCCTCCCTTAGTGAGTCCCCTCGTCCAGCATATCCCACTCGGATCCCTGTGACATTCGTCTGGCCTCCGGCTACCCACGTGTCTGACCAACCGTGTGGACAGTGTCCTATCCAGTAGGCGCTCTCTGTCATCAAGTCTTCCTCTATCACAACGAACGCGTCGCTAAACCTTTCCATCAAATCTACGTGGTGGACCACGAGTCGTGGGACGAACTCAAAGTCGTTCAATCCCCGCCCATCAGCCTTCAATTGGGAGAAGACCTCCACGGATATCTGGGACCAGAGGACCGTCTATTCCCTCATCCCGTTGACATTCATACTACTTCCGCCAACAGGAACTATTACCTCCCACGAGGATCAGCACGCCAGCTCGCCTAAGTCAGGCAACGTCCGTGGTAGACGTTACATGACAGCTCTTATCCTACGAAGAAGGATGTTGCTTTATTCTACCGCGACCCACTCAAATGCATACAATCCATCCTCTCCAATCCTCTTGTGAACGACTACATCAGGTTTACTCCATTCCGCGTGTATGAGTCAGCAGTCAGTGCGATGCGAATCTACACCGAGTGGTTGACTGGTGACGTTGCGTGGTCCATGCAGGTACGTTCCTTTATTCCACGTCATCCATGACTACGTTCCTTACATTCCCGCAGAGCCAGCTGCCGGATGGGGCCACTCTTCTAGGGATCGTGCTATCATCTGACAAAACAAACATATCTGCCATGACCGGTGGATGCATGGCCCACCCGCTTCTTATGAGCCTTGCAAACCTTCTCATGGATTTCTGTATGAAAGGGACGAATCATGCGTTCCTTCTCCTTGCGCTGCTCCCTGTCCCAAATTTCATTCACAAAGACTCAAAAACCCGTGGCGTCTTGGAGAATCGCATGGTCCACGAGTGCTTGGACTTCATCTTAACACCGCTCAAAAAAGCCGCCCAATTCGGTATCATGATGTCGGATCCACTAGGATCGCTCCGCTATGTCTTTACGCCCCTTGCCTCATATATTGTAGATGTTGCAGAGGCGATCGTACTCGCCGGTGTTGGCGGGAAAACTTCCCACGTGACGATGGCAAGCCACAAACAATTTGGCGACCCCTTCCAGCATGAGCCCCGAACCGCTTCGACTACTCTTGCCCAACTACACGCCCTTGAGGCCAAAGTGAACCCTTGGTGCCTTGAGATGTACATCAAGGAAGCCAAGAAATTCCGACTCAATGGCATCCACCAGCCATTTTGGCGTGATTGGCCACTTTCAGAACCATCAAAATTCTTGACACCGGAACCCCTTCACCACTGGCACAAAATGTTCTGGGACCATGACGTGAAATGGTGCATCCGTGCTCTCAAAGGTGCCGAAATCGACTACCGATTTTCCATCCTCCACCCACACACAGGCTTCCGACAGTTTTGCAAGGGCGTATCCAAGTTGAAGCAGGTCACTGGTCGGGAACATCATGACATCCAGCGTTACCTCGTGGCGGTCATCGCGGATGCTGTGTCCAAGGATTTCCTCATCGCCGTTCGCTCGTTGATGGACTTTCGGTATCTCACACAGGCACCTGAGATATCTGAACAGGATTGCGTCAGTATTGACAATGCGCTTCAGGGTTTCCATGATCACAAGAGCTCAATCATATCCGCTGGTGCCCGGACTGGGAAGGGTAAAAAAAAAAAAAAAAAAAGTCATCAACAATTGGTATATTCCGAAACTCGAACTTATGCAAAGTGTCTCCTCCAGCATCCGCGAAAGCGGGGTAGCGATTCAGTGGACTGCAGATACCACAGAACGATGCCATGTCACTGAAATCAAGGTCCCATCGCGTTCCAGTAACAAACAGGGATACGAGTCTCAAATCTGCCGCTACCTCAATCGCGAGGAGAAATGTCGGAAATTTGACTTGGCTACCTCCATTCGCGAGGCCAAGATTGACTTTCGCTCGCTCCCCGATAACGTGAATCGCGAATACCCAGACGACGGCGACGGCGACCTGGATGGTCTATCCGAGAATCCGGAAGGACCGGAAGAACCTCTACACATCAATACGACGGAAGGACTTCTAACGCATATTCAACCAGTTGCTCCAGTGTCCGGGACTACTCGAAGACACGCAAACTACTTTGACCTTGCGAGTTCCCTGAAGCAGGGCTTATACCCGCGTGCACCGCTGCCATTTCGAACTGTCGTGCATGGTAATACGGCTTTACATCTGAGCCGAGACCCGGCCATGAAGGCGATGTCTGTCGAGGACGCCATGGCCATGTTCAACTTACCAGATCTACGGGGAGCACTAGCTGACTTCTTGGTTCGTGCTGATGCTGGAGATCCTATCTGGATTGGTGGTCGTAGGGTTGCCGATAGCGATTCCCCCCTACCCTTCCGAAACCTTCAAGTCTGGACGAAGGTACAATTACAGCACCGTTCGTATTATGCGCCAAATCACATTCTACCACCTCAATCAATCAATGCCTCGCCACCGTCTGGGCCCTGGCCCTGTGGACATTCTGATGTCGTCCTTTTCAATATGGACCACAACAAGGTCTGGCCGTATTCTGGTCTTGAAGGTACATACATTACGTTACGCACATGTGAACCCATCCTCACTGACCCATGGGATTTGGTTCAGGGCATCGTATTGGCCAACTACGACTTATATTTCGGGCTGTTCCGTCCCAAGCATTTCCGCCATCTTCTACTGACTTGTTCCTTTCCTACGTTCAGCGGTTTGATATCGTACCCCAGCCAAATCCCGTTGCCCCGGCGCAAAGGGGCGTATATCCCCACCCATCAACTGGCATGTACCTCCTGAAACGTGCTCGGCGGAATGACGGAGCAATTATGGGAGACGTTGTCCCTTTGGCCCAACTCAGAGCTCTTGTTAACCTCGTACCGCGGTTTGGCAAGGAGGCCGACAAATGACTGACGAAGGAGACGGCTTTGGAGTACAGTTCAGAATTCTGGTTGAATAAGTATTTTGATAAAGAACTCTTTTACGCCTTAAAATGATTTTAGGTTGTTTGTTGCTTGTCCTTTCCGTCTTCCTCAGTGCTACCACTCAATTTACATGACCACCTCTAAGTGACTCAAACGTCGCGTGTCCAGCGGCATCCATGAACATTATTGTTCGAGGCACTGGACGAACACCGCAGACGGGATTGGTTTGTTAATGGTAATATTCTCCCGCGCTGATACAAACTCAACTTTTCCCGGCTGCCTCTCCAACTTCTACTCTCGTCTTCACTCGATGTCGCACCTACTCATATTGTGGGGCTCATTATATGCCGCACAACCTCAAATGAGGGAACTCCTCGACGTGCGCATTTCAACCGTCTAGAGTGGTTTCTAGCGCCCGAAGGAGTGGAAGTTGCTCGTCCTCGGTACGTCATTTTTTTTTCAACACGCCTTCGTACTGACGAGCTTGGCAGGCAGATCGGTTTTCACACAGAGCGCGGAAACGCGAATCCGGCGTCCAGCCACGCCACAGTTGATTTTTTTAGGGGGGACAAAACCCACATTACAACACATCACGTCTACCGCACAGATGAAGGCTATGAGGGTAAGTGCGCCATTATATGTTTTAATCAAGCTGATATTTGCTCCCATCACTAGGCTATAAAAGAAAGTACAAGAAAAAATCCAAAAACCGTCGCCAATAGGCCGGCAAAGATCTATCTCTATTTTACATCTTGAATACTATTACTATTGATGCTACCATACTTTTTACACGCGGCCAGAGTGGCGTCACGACGACCGACAACGCGGCCACCGCGCGTCATAACGACACGAGAATGCGGCCACCACGCGTCACGATGACACAACAACGCAACGTGGCTACCACGATGACACAACAACGCGATGATGCAACGACGCAACGACACTACGAAGACGTGACCACCGCAGTGATAATGATAGCAGCGACGCGACAACCGCGACGAGGGGTGGAGGCGGGGCGGGACCACGGCAGAGGCTGGGATTGCAGCGGTGGTGGTTATGCTACTGGGTTTCCAATCCTGTTCTACGCACGACGACGAGCTACACGATAACGGCGCGTCACATCTACTCGTCCGCGTTAGGGCTCCAACTATTTATATTTATAAACCATTTATGAGGGTTTATAGGGTTTACTATTTATGTTTATTTACGGCTTACTGTGTATACACTTCATAAAGGTTTATAAACAGTTTACAAAGGTTTTGGCAAGAGAATGGATGCTATTGGCTCACAATAGCCCCATATGGTGTTATAAGCCAATTAGACTTTTTGGCATTAATTAGGAACTCTGATAGCTGGTGACTTTGTCAGGCCTTGTCCATTTGCCTGCATTTGCCACAAATTTCAGAGTTTAAGTATTCTCAAATGTTTCTGTTATAAATTGCTCAAAATCCATTATAGACTCACGGTGAGTGTCACTCACCAACACATATTTCCTGTCATCATTATTTCCTGTCATCATATGGATGGCCTGTGACTTCCTGGCTATTCCTGGGGCAATGGTGTCAGTTGAACGTCTATTCTTGAAGTCCTGTCATCTTTGCACAGGCCAGCGCTCAACTTTGAAGGCCAAGACTCTCACAGAGGCCATATGCACCAAGGAATGGCTGGAGGAGGGTCTTATGAGGTGGGACTGAGTGCTCTTTTGGTGTAGACATCATTTTTTGTGGTTCTGAATATAATTTGGATTTTTTTTGGTTTATAAACTGTTTTAAACTGTTTACATGGGTTTATTTACAGTTTATGTTTATTTACGATTTCTCTGTAAACGTAAACTAAACAGTTGGAGCCCTAGTCCGCGTGGTGCGTCACTCCTCCTCATCATTCCTCTTTCCAAACACAACGTTGACCCACGACACGACCAACATGGCGCCAACGACTGCGACGACTGGGCGGTGCTGACGCTGATGAAAAACGTGACAATCGCAGACTACAACGACGATGACCACGACACGACGACCACAACCACAACCACAACAACCACCGCGACCACAACCACCACAACCACAACCACCACAACCACAACCACCACAACCACAACCACCACAACCACAACCACCACAACCACAACCACCACAACCACAACCACCACAACCACAACGACCCACAACGACGGAACTGCAACGACAAGATGATGACCGACCACAGCAACAACCGCAACAATGGCAAGGCGGCGAGACAATCACGACGACAACGAAGACCCCAACAGCGATGGCGACTGACGACGACCGCAGCAGCAACTACGACGACGACGACTGCAACCGGCATGCCACGACCATGACGAGAGGTAGATACTGTAGTAACAGTGTAGTTTATATTTGTTACATTGTATCACGGTTGTCGCGGGTCCTGCACCCCCCTGACTCAAAAAATGGGAGTTATTTCATCGTGCATGCCTCTGAACACAACTTCTTACAGATATTCACTGTTAGGCTGTGTGTGAGTGCGGCATGTTCGGAAATGCGAAAGGTAACAGCCCAGTTCTATATTTGGATAAAATTCACCAAATTGGTAGTAGGCAGTAGCACTACAGTAGTAGGCCTGGGTACAGTAGCACTATGGTAGTAGGCCTGGGTACAGTAGCACTATGGTAGTAGGCCTGGGTACAGTAGCACTACAGTAGCAGGCCTGGGTACAGTAGCGCTACAGTAGTAGGCCTGGGTACAGTAGCACTACAGTAGTAGGCCTGGGTACAGTAGCACTACAGTAGTAGGCCTGGGTACAGTAGCACTACAGTAGTAGGCCTGGGTACTACAGTAGAACTATGGTAGTACTACATAGAACATAAACGTTGCTACTACCACCTATGGGTCACTATGGCTCTATGAGCACTACTGTAGAACTACTGTAGAACTACTGTAGAACTATAGTAGAGGTCCAAGGATTGCTGATCTGGTAGCTTAAATTCCAGGGTTTGCTACAATGCTACCAAGTCTCTACCATCTACTACCAGCAACTACCAGCAACTACCAGCAACTACCAGCAACTATGGTGTCTACAAACATCTACAGTCTCTACTGGTTTACTACCCAGTCTCTACCAGCCTACTACAAAAGTCTACAACCATCTACAGTTGCTACAGTGTCTACAGTGTCTACCAAGTCTCTACAAGGATTTTTTGCGCAACCCAGGGATTGCTGATGAGGTCTTCAGTTTTTTTCCAGTCTATAGGACTGGACCTCAAAGCACTAGTCATGGACTTAGTAGGATCAGTCAGCCGGATAAGCTCCGGCGCATGTGATTGTGTACGATATGGTTCAGATCATGACTCACTACTAGGATAGCTGTACTAGGGTTTGCTCTACTTACGCTATTGGCTAGTAGTACTTGAAGCGGCGCTTGAAAGCCCGCGCGCATCTGTATAAGTAGTTCACCTGTGAAGACCAAGAACAGTATCTTGGTCTTCTTCCAATACCACCATCTTCTCCGCATCTGAAGCTAAGGGGAATCCTTCCCTTTAAGTGAGTCGTCCGGCATATCCCCTTAGACCAGGGATCCCGTGACTTATCCCGAGTCCCTCTCTGGGCAGTGGACTATCCGTTGGACGCTACCTATCACCAAGTATTCCTGTATCGCAACGAACGAGTAGCAAGACACTTCCTAGTATTCTACGTCCTCAATCACGACTCGTGGGACGAGCTCAAGGTCACCACCACTCCTCCGATCAGGCTACAACAGGGAGACGACCTCCACGGATATCAAGCAGGACCAGAAGACCGTCTCTTCCCGCATCCGGCTCATCACCCTACTACTCCAGCAAACAGGAACTTCTACCTTTCTAGGATCGTCACACCACAAAACGCCTAAGTCAGGCAAACGCCCATGGTAGACGTTACAACCGCCGCACCCACAACACGTCGACGACCACAGCGACGATCAAGACGACAACAGCTGCAACGTCAAGAAGTCAACGATGATGACGATCGGCCGCAACAACAGCACGTCGACAACCACGACGACAACACATTGACAGGCAACGACAACACGACGACAGCCGCAACACTAGCATATCAACAACCACAACAACGACCGCAACAACAACTCAACGAGTCGATGTCAACATCCACGATCTACGACAACAACGCGTGACAACGGCGACTTTGGCTGCAACGTCGACACATCAACAACCACTGGCACGACGACCACGACGACTCGTCGACAACGCGACAGCTACTACCACGACGCGTTCACGATGTCGACCATAAGTATATATTTCCATAGACACTGTAGTACTAGACGACTTGTAAAGTAGTACAGTTTTTAATACATACATTTACCAGTTGCAGTCGGTCTTTGACCAGTTGCAACCGACCCTGGACGAGCCAGTTTAGACCGCAAAGACCGGTCTTTTGAGAATCCGGCAACCGGGTAGGACCAACTCCAAGTCCTGTCGGCTCGGTCCGGTTTTGGGGCTCAGGGATGAACCGATGGATTGGTCCCGGTCCCGGTCTTTCCAAATTAGGCAAAAAAACCGGACCGGACCGGACTTTCAATCACTAGCTGACAGACCAGCTGAAGAATTTCAGTGCAGACCGGCAGGCGGGGCCCTGAGCCTCAGGGATGGGATGGGTGAGTGTGTCTCCCTCTCAGTGGTGTCAGACGCCTAGAGTTTCATGGAGCGTTGCATGTCATCCTCAGTCTGGTTCGGGCAGCACGTAGGCGTCTGGTCCAGTTTCGGGCCTGGAGAGTGTGCGGGTCTCCTGCAGAAAGGTAAGAAAGTGGAGGTCATTTTTCTTGTGAGAGGACAAGAGTTTGTCGTAGAGGATGATGTGGCCGTATTTGACCACTCCAAAAGTGTGCCACTCGAAGTAGAATTGTTGGCAGTGATATAGCGTGTGGGCGCTGGAGCGAAGTGGTTCCCGCACGGGCATCACAGTGATTCCGGGGGGTCCGCTGGCCTGAAGCGGGCGGCGTACGAGCTCATGAAGGCGTGGTCTACCGCGACCTGGAAGGCCGTGGAGGTGGTGCACCTCGAGAAGAGGGCCTTCTTTGTCTTCTTCCCTTTGTCATCTCTCTCGCACTCAGTTGCGGCCAGCCATAGGGGGTGGTTGTCCGTCTGGTGGTCTGGTGAGCGTGAATTTGTCCGCGAAGCTGGCGATCCTGCGTCCTGCGCGGATATCCCCCTGCCTCTTCTCCCACTCTGTAGCCCACTCCTGGTAAGCCTTCTGCCTCGCGCGGTCCTTCTGGAAAGCCGCCGATTGCACGCGTTCGACCCCTCTTGGAGGCGTGCGTCGGCAGGCCTCGGTCGCTTTGAACCCAAAATGCCCTTAGTCCTTAGGGGGAGCCACCGCTTCGAACCGACCTTAGGGGGGTGCAACGCAAAAAATGCTTCGAACCCTCCTTAAGGTCCTTTCAACGGCGCTCTCCTTGGCGCCCTCCCCCGGGCAAGGTGTACTTTCGAATCGTGCAATCGGCAGCGGGTTGACCCCCAAAGGCGCAAACGGGGTCTTCGGGCCTCAAGCCGAGTGGATACCATTGGGGCATTTCAAAGGGGCGAGTGGAAACTGGAAAGGGACCAGCGGTTCTTGACGACACGCCCATTCTGCGGCATTTCTGCCCCGCAACTTGAACACCGGCGTGAGCTGAGCAAGGAGTCACTCAGGTTGACTACGGCGAGACGGATGGGGGTCAAGGACTCGCTCGCACGAATCTGACGCCCGCGTTTGATAAATTTGATGCATGTGATGAGTATGTAACGCAGTCACACTCGTCTTCTTCAGACTCGGAGCAGTCAGGCCCAAGTGAGGCACATTTCACGCTCTACAGTAAGTTATGCTTTCCGGTGTCGAAGCGGGCATGATAAATAATCATGTCGCAACTCAACGGAACTGAAAAACGACTCTGCAGTCTCTGCTCAAGACTCTGCTTGTCCGTGTCATGGCCCTACGTGTATATACATACGAAGCGTATGTGAGGCCCTTAAGACAATCCCAATACTGTGAAGGGAGAATGGAACTAAACCAGTATGCAGTCCTACAATGCAATGCCAGCGTCACTACTGACATAACTAGGGGGAAATCCCTCTGCGTGAAGTTGTTGTATTTCATGCCTCAAGAAGTTGTTTTCCAACCGGAGTCTCTGAGCTTCAGATGAAGATGTGGCCGCACCCGCCACACCCCCAAGCTCACCCCTGTCCGTGGTGACCGTTAAAAGAGGATTGGACGGCTGTCCGTCCGTAGGTTGGGAACGCGGACCGTTTGCCAACGAGCGAAGGCGCGCAAGCTCCTTGTCTGACAGACCAACAGGGATAGTCACCGCACCTCGCAACGGGAGCGGTGAATCGTCCCGGGAAGACGGGCGGTGGAGCAACAGTTGCTGCGAATCGGTCTGAGTTCCTGCGAGATGCAGCGCTATCGCAGTCCCTGTTGGGTCGAACGGCGTCACTGTGACCTCTGACACAACTTCGCTCGGAAACGAGCACTCAGCGGATGCCAGTGTGCGTCTGTGACCTCGTCTCCGTTGACGCCATACTACCAAGGCAATGGCCCCAATCGCGAGTAAAGCCGCGACGCCACCTATGACACCCTTGGCAACCACTGACAGGCTGGTGTGCGGTATTGATAATGTCCCAGTCGCCGTGGGATCGACGACGGGTGCTCTGAAAAAAAAAGTGTAAATCGGAGCCCCGAATACAAGGTGTTTGCCCTAAACGAACTCGAGAGCCAATGGCGCATACATTGCACCTTGTGCAGGGCTAGTAGACAGAGATGCGGAAACATCAATTAGTACCCAACAAAATGCAAATCCCGAGGAACTTACCTGGGTCCTCCCAAGATAGTTGGGCGAAGGTCGCCTTGTCCAAATGGGGTGAGCGGGTAGGTATACTCTCTATTGTGAACCCCTGAAATAAGATTTGTGCGTTGATCAGGATTTGGCATCATGGCCGCCGCAAACATGCACCAGCCTAAAGTCACATCAACTGAGGCAATTACAACGCATAACTCTACTGACTGGATCCTGGCCTGAAGTTACCGGAGTCGAGGTTGTCAACTGGCAAGCCAGAATTGCTGAAATTCAAAGTCAAGTTGTTATTGATGAATGTACTTTGACCACCATAGACCTGGAAACCGAGTCGGACGAATGTCAAGATAACGCAGAAATCAGCAGACACAGACCGATGATTCGACAACGCTGGTGTTCAGCCAGACGTCGGCAAATAAATTATAACCCAATGTCCACGAGCCCACTTGGTCGTATATTGCAAGTAAGTGTTTATCACTTGTCAGCGCAAGGCTCTTCCATTGAGCGTAAAGACTCGCAGCTGTACTCTATAGGCTGGTCAATTTCGCTACACAACATCCAAACGATCTACACGAACAGAATACTTGTCGACATCGGCATCCCGTTTGACAATTGAGCTCATTTTAGACATAGCTTCGATAGCAATGATACCCTTGATCGCCAGGTTAGTTTGATTGTCGGCAGACAGTCCATCCGCAGACGACCTGTGTAGATAATCATTCAAGTCGTCGGTGATAAGCATTAAAAGAGACAGCGCACTGATTGTGGACCAACAGTGTCGCGTTAGACAGATAATTAGCCCAGGGAATCAGTAGTGTATCATACTGTCCGGTTTTGTTGGTCCTACAAGGGTTCCAACTTGAAAGAGGAGCACTGCACGTACGTATCTGCTTATCAGGCCAACATCTCCACTTGCACGAGCGTGGGCATAAGTCATGATCAACATATTCCCAGAATCTTTAAAGCGAACGAGGAATTTGTCAGCGATATGCAAGACCTGCTGGAGAGGTACGAACGTTCTACTTCTTGATTGTGTGCAGAATTATTGACTGCAACATCGGGATAATTCGTCCCTTTGCGTTCTCAATAATCAGTGCTTCGAATCTAGTTTCTCCGGTTCTAGGACGCACCGATATCGGCAGCAGCGTACGGGTAGGTGTATTTTTGGGATGCCTGAAGCTGAAACAATGGCTTGAGGAAGAGTCCACCTAGACCAGGATCAATGTACATGAACGCTGGGAAGGTCGAATACAACGTCTCGACGGCATTGACCCGGCTTGACATCGTCAGAATCGGTCTCCCACCCAACGCACACAGTTAACTCACTTTGTGTTCGATCCACCCATATTCCTCATAAACGCCATCACATCCGACTTGTTGAAGTCACCATCTGCTTCAATCGCATATGTCAGGTGAAAGCTGCCATATACTTGTGCGGTCGCGAGGGATACCAAATCCCAAAGTGGTCCAGAGATAGGAGAAGGATGCTGGAGTATCTTCAGGTCGAGTGCCTGGGCTCTCGAAGAGGCATTGGCGAAATCACTGATAAAATCAGCCTTATACAATAATATGAGACAAGTCGTACATCAACGAATGTGGATGCGGACCAAGATGTCGCCCTTGCCACCATATTTGTCCTGGTAGAGCAACTTACGTTGCTGAGTGGCTCCAGATAGGTCCGTGTAGTTGATGTTTAGGTTTACGTCGTATCCGATAACCGAGATGACGGGATCCCGCGTAGCTTGGATGGTGCCAAGGTCGCGTGATATGGCGAAAGTTGTCGAGTCATAGTCACGGGCCGTGTCATTTATTCGATTCATGTTGCCCAAGACCCCATTAAGTTGGAATAATTCACGGGGAGCTGAAGCCTCAGATATAGTGGTTGTAATGTCACCACGAACATCCTGAATCACCAACTATGAGGGAAAGAATGCAGATCGCACCGTGACCACTCACCGACTGCATGCCATAATACAATGTGCCCCATTCGGGTTGAGGGTGGATGGCATAGTTGAAGTGACCATCGATAGCTACAGTTCCAGCTGTCGGGTACTCCCAAGCCAACTGGGTTGTCCCTGACGACCATCCTGCAGCGACTTTGAGACGCAATGGAGCGGGAACAACAGCTTCACCCACCTAAGTTGAGATCCGAATACACCTGCATCGCATGAGCTGTACCATCCCGAGACTCTGCAGTTAATGTCATGTACGAGAATGGGATTGATTGCTTGACCCAATCTCCGGGCTACGATGGAAGTGTGAGATAATCCTGGCAACGACGGGTAACTCAAGTCCTGAGTTACCTCGATCGGGTTCAAGAAGGTGAGAATAATTTGCATGGGTCCGGCTTCTGCGATGAGCTTGGTCTGGGTAGGTGAAACCACCACGTTGTTGAGGTTCACAGTTGTGTTTACAGTAGACGCATTTCCCAGAAACAAGTAGGTGATACTGTCGACACGGACGAGGACGACAAGGTTAAGGACCTAAAGTGCGGTCAGCTTTGGTGTTATGCCGAGCGAGGATTAACGCACATCCAGGCTTGGATCCCAGCCAGAACGAGGTTGTTGGACATCGGAAAAGGTAGTCGTTTGAGATATTCTTTGGTTAGACGGCTCGTCGAAAAGGTAACCCCAATAGTTTAGGTACGGTGAGCGAACGAAAAGGGGGATTGCCGCGGGATAAAACGTCTGCTGGGCCCTTGCATAATGAAAAAGAGAAAACACGAGGCCCGAGATTAGCAGGTGAATCATTTGCGGGTTGTCGCCTGAGTCGGCTCTCGATGGTGAAGAAATATAGCGCAGGGAGGTGGACAGGTGGTAATCTCGTCGCGCAGAGAGGCACAACTTGAACGTTTGGCCGTAACCAACATCGAGTAGAAATATAGCACCCGTGGCAGAAGAAGAACGAGGACTCGGATTCTTTCCAGCAATAGTCACTTCGCTCGTCACGCGTAACGAGCAGGAATTCCATAAGAGCGCTGAGTTATGTACTGTATGGCGTTGCCAACGACCCAGCAGTTTGTATGATCAGAAGACAGAAGGAGCATCCATCCAGTGCACGCGCGCCCATGACCTTCTTTGTGTGTGGGACAAAGATAGAGACGCCCGAAGTAGCACTAACACTCCGCGGACTAAAATTCTGTCTCCCTTGGATCAGGAGACGCTATCAGTAGAGAAAGCCAAAGGCATGTGATGGATAGGAAATTCAAGTTGCTAAAGTAGCGTCGGACGAGGGCTCCCTAGCTGTGGGTTCCAAGTAGTTCGGCCCGGGAAGTTATGGATTCGCATATTAGTATTGAGGTACTAGTAGTTCGGCACGTCTTTACAGTAGATTTTTAAGTATGGGTGACATACAAATCTAAACCCCACAAAATGTCGGGCCATCCGCATTTTCTCCGAGGCCCTCGGGCCTAGTAGTAGGCACTGGCACTGGCCGGACAGTTGCACGTTGCCAGTCAGACGCCGATCAGGCTTTTTGGACCCCTTTCGAGGATAGGCTAGGCTGGTTCAGGCCACCAGTCGGCAACTCATGCCAGGGCTTTGCCTCACTAGAAACGATTTTGCCACTCGGCGCTCAGCTCTGAATCGTGGATCTCCGCTTACGCATGCTCAAATGTCATACCTTCGCAAGTCTATCGCAAGGTCGCAAGGCCTATTACTGTTGTAAGGGCCTGATCACGTATGATATATGATACTTCGTGATCCATGGGTTTCGCGTGATACTCGTGTGCGTTCTCGAAAAGCTGCTTATCTCCGAATGATGTCATAGTGTGTACTGTCCCTGACCCTTACCCGGTGTTCGGACAGCACCTGGTTGTCGGACAGTCGAAGCGTGACAAACAGACAGCCAATTCTCATTCTTTGCAACACAATACAATTTTCATCTTAAAAACACTTGGAGCATGTTAAAAGTGGTACTGGATGGTGCATGCCTGGGATCAGACAAGAGAAATTCGAGGTGTCCGACAACCATGTGCTGTCCGAACACTGGGTAACGGACGTTTTTTTTTTTTTTTTTGATCCATTTTATTACTGGGTTATAGGGTAACGGACGTTTCGATATCATTTCTGTCAAATTCTTCAGAGCAGTCCCAAGTGAGGCGCGTTTCACATCGCTTGTTGGGGTTAAGGCGGGTATAGACTCATATAATTATATTGCTAGTCAATAAGAATCCGAGCAGGAGAAGTCGAGCGGCGCTACCGCGTTTATGATGCATGCTCCCAGGGCCGCTCCCCCCACGTGGCGGTGCCTCTTCTTCGGCTCGTCGCGATACGTGGGCGTCAGTGCCGTCCGAGGCGTATTCGGGTCCTCGTCATCCAAGAAGCCTTCGTGGAACCCAACCTCGACCCCAGTCGCGCTGGGGGATCTCGCACGGAGGCCCGTGTGCTCGTCCGGCTCGTCCTCATCGTCACCCTGTTCACCAAACGCATCGTACAGCTCTTTCGTGCGTGGGCCGCGGCAGCCGCGCGGCAGTGCGCCGAGCGCGAGGTCGTCGCCAGGCAGCGCGCTGTGGTCATCTGCGCGACGGCGCCGCGCGGCCCGCCTGCAGAGGAAGACAGCCGCCGTGAGGCCGAATAGGAGGACTATGCCGGCAGCGCCAAAGACCCATCTCTGGTTCGCGACCAGTGTGGATATGTCAGAACCCGTCGGCGGTGGGCACCATCGTCCCGCTGGGGGTTGCGCTGGATGATGAAGAGGGCTCGGCGGGATCCTCGGCGGGATCCCCGTTCTCGAATGCGGGTTTGTCTGCCTCGCCCTCAGCCTCGCCGTGATTTCCAAGGAGGCCTCAGTAGGCTTGGGATGTGCCTTGGTCGTGGTGCTTGTGTGGTCACCCACTGGTAGTTCATTGGGACTTGGGAGGGAGGGCAAAACTTTGTCGAATAGGGATATCTCGTACTCGCGTGCGATGGATGCGTCGATCGTTGAAGGAAAGAGCGAGAGCTGCCAGCCAAGGAAATGACCCGTTCGGTCTTTAGTCTCTCCAGTCAAAGTCGATGAGCCATCTCCGACTTGCACCACAGGGGGCTCGAGCCATGCCTGAGGTTTTACGAGCTGCCAATTCTGGGCAACCGTGACGAATTCGTACCCATTGAGGCGGTCGTAGCCATCCTTGTATGAAAAGAGCCTACCCGACGCGGTCTTATCGCAGTCGGGGTCGTTTATCATGTTGATGGCCTCAGTGGTGCGTATGGTGAGGTGCTGAAGCTCGCAGAGAGTGAGATGGCTACATGATACTCAAAAACTGCCGTCTTGCGGATTTGCCATCAGAAGGACGTACCATCGAACAGAGAGTGCGAGAGTATAGACACCAGTTACGGATTTTTCCGGAAGGGCCCGCGCAGGCTCCGGGAGCGCGATGACCAAGACAGTACCAAGACGAAAGGGGGTGCCTTGTGGCGGGCGGGCCGCACGCGAGTTGTACTCTCGATGGTGGTCATTCGCGCGCGTGTGCTCAGGTCTCAGACCGGGCTATACCGAGGCCCAGTTGATGACGACGATGTAAGAGGTGAGAACGTTTGTCACCTTTTTGCGGAGACCGCTTTCAGCTCAAAGCGTAGGACGGGCCGGCCTGGCTGTTGTGTTGCGCTCCCCATCTGCCCATTTTTCGTGTGATATGTCCGTCGCGGTGGCCAGGGTGACGCTGGTGCCCGTGACCGGTAACGTTGTGACAGACCGTACCTGGCCCAGGTCAAATACATTCGTGGTGACGCCCCCGCTGGCCTGGTGTACCCGTGCACGTCTGGTGAGCGTGCATAAATCGGATGCTTTGTATTAGTCGCTCTGCCCACTACTTGCTCCCCTGCTGTGACTGTGAAGTGACTCTACTCAAGACTCTGCTTGTCCGTGTTATGGCCCTACATGTATATACATACGAAACGTAGGCTATGTGAGGGTCCTAAGGAAACCCCAATACTGTGAACGGAGCTAAACCAGTATGCAGTCCTACGATGCAATCCCAGTGTCACTGGCATAACTGGGGGGAAATCCCTCCACATGAAGTTGTTGTATTTCATGCCTCAATAAGTCGTTTTCCAACCGGAGTCTCTGAGCTTCAGATGGAGATGTGGCCGCACCCACCACACCCTCAAGCTCACCCCTGTCCGTGGTGACCATTAAAAGAGGATTGGACGGCTGTCCGTCCGTAGGTTGGGAATGCGGACCGTTTGCCAGCGAGCGAAGCCGCGCAAGCTCCTTGTCTGACAGACCAACAGGGATAGTCACCGCACTTCGCAACGGGAGCGGTGAATCGTCCCGGGAAGATGGGCGGTGGAACAACAGTTGCTGCGAGTCGGTCTGAGGCCCTGCGAGATGCAGTGCTATCGCAGTCCCTGTTGGGTCGAACGGCGTCACTGTGACCTCTGATACGACTGCTCTCGGAAACGAAGGCTCAGCGGGTGCCGGTGTGCGTTTGTAACCTCGTCTCCGTTGATGCCATACTACCAAGGCAATGGCCCCAATCACGAGCAAAGCCGCGACGCCACCTATGACACCCTTGGTAATCACTGACAGGCCGGTGTGCGGTGTTGACGCTGTCCCAGTCGCCGTGGGATCGGCTGTTATTAATACGACAGGTGCTCTGAAAAAAAAAAGTAAATCTGAGTCCCGAATACAAGGTGTTTGCTCTAAACGAACTCGAGAGCCAATGGCGCATACATTGCACCCTGTGCAGGGCTAGTCACGTAGACAGAGATGCGGAAATATCAACGAGCGCCCGACGAATGCAAATCGCGAGGAACTTACCTGGGTCCTCCCCCCAAGATAGTTGGGTGAAGGTCGCTTTGTCCAAATGGGGTGAGCGGGTAGGTAGACTCTCTATTGTGAACCCTCGAAATAAGATTTGTGCGTTGATCTTGATTTGGCATCATGGCGGCCGCAAACATGCTCCAGCCTAAAACCACGTCAACTGAGGCAATTACAACGCATAACTCTACTGACCGGATACTGGCCCTGGGTTATCCGCGTCGGAGTCGAGGTTGTCGACTGGCATGCCAGAATTGCTGAAATTCAAAGTCAAGGTGTTATTGATGAATGTACTTTGACCATCATAGACCTGGAAACCGAGTCGGACGAATGTCAAGATAATGCAGAAATCAGCAGACACTGACCGACGATTTGACGACGCTGGTGTTCAGCCAGACGTCGGCAAATAGATTATAACCTAAAGTCCACGAGCCCACTTCTTCGTATGTTGCAAGTAAGTGATTATCACTTGTCAGTGCAAGGCTCTTCCATTGAGCGTAAAGACTCGCAGCTGTACTCTATAGGCTGGTCAATTTCGCCACACAATACGCAAAAGGGTTGCACAGACAGAATACTTGTCGACATCAGCATCCCGTTTGACAATTGAGCTCATTTTGGACATAGCTTCGATAGCAATGATACCCTTGATCGCCAGGTTAGTTTGATTGTCGGCAGATAGTCCATCCGCAGAGGACCTGTGTAGATAGTCATTCAAGTCGTCGGTGATGAGCATTAAAAGAGATAGCGCACTGATCGCGGACCAACAGTGTCGCGTTAGACAGATAATTAGCCCAGGAAATCAGTACTGTATCATACTGTCCAGTTTTGTTGGTCCTACAAGGGTTCCAACTTGAAAGAGAAGCGCTGCACGTACGTATCTGCTTATCAGGCCAACATCTCCACTTGCACGAGCGTGGGCATAAGTCATGATCAACATATTCCCAGAATCTTTATAGCGAACGAGGAATCGGTCAGCGATATGCAAGACCTGCTGGAGAGATACAAACGTTCTATTCCTTGATTGTGTGCAGAATTCGTGACTCTAACATCCGGATAATTCGTCCCTTTGCGTTCTCAATAATCAGTGCTTCGAGTCTAGTTTCTCCGGTTCTAGGACGCACCGATATCGGCAGCAGCGTACGGGTAGGCGTATATTTGTGACGCCTGAAGCCGAAGCAATGGCTCGAGGAAGAGTCCACCTAGACCAGGTTCAATGTACATGAACGCTGGGAAGGCAGAATACAGCGTCTCGACGGCATTGACCCGGCTTGACATCGTCAGAATCGGTCTCCCACCTAACGCACACAGTTAACTCACTTCGTGACCAATCCACCAGTATTCCTCATAAACGCCATCACATCCGACTTGTTGAAGTCACCAGTGCCATCTGCGTCAATCCCATATGTCAGGTGAAAGCTGCCATATACTTGTGCGGTCGCGAGGGACACCAAATCCCCAAGTGGTCCAGAGATAGGAGAAGCTTGCTGGAGTATCTTCAGGTCGAGTGCCTGGGCTCTCGAAGAGGCATTGGCGAAATCACTGATAAAATCAGCCTTATACAATAATATGAGACAAATCGACCATCAACGAATGTGGATACGGACCAAGATGTCGCCCTTGCCACCATATTTGTCCTGGTAGAGCAACTTACGTTGCTGAGTGGTTCCAGATAGGTCCGTGTAGTTGATAACTAGGTTTACGTCGTATCCGATGACCGAGATGACGGGATCCTGCGTAGCTTGGATGGTGCCAAGGTCGCGTGATATGGCGAAAACTGTCAAGTTATAGTCTTGGGCCGTGTTATTTATTTGATCCAGGTTACCCAAGACCCCATTGAGCCGGAATAAATCACGGGAAGCTGGAACCTCAGATATATTGGTTGTAATGTCACCGCGAACAACCTGAATCACCAACTATGAGGGGAAGAATACAGATCGCACCGTGACCACTCACCGACTGCATGCCATAATACAATGTGCCCCATTCGGGTCGAGGGAGGATGGCATAGTTGAAGTGACCATCGACAGCTACCGTTCCAGCTGTCGGGAACTGCCAAGAAAACTGGGTTGTCCCTGACGACCATCCTGCAGCGACTTTGAGACACAATGGAGCGGGAACAACAGCTTCACCCACCAAAGTTGAGATCCGAATACACCTGTATCGCATGAGCCGTACCATCCAGAGACTCTGCAGTGAATGTCATGTATGAGAATGGGATTGATTGCTTGACCCAATCTTCGTGCTACGATGGAAGTGTCAGTACATAATCCGGGCAACGACGGGTAACCCTAGTCCTGAGTTACCTCGATCGGGTTCAAGAAGGTAAGATTAATTTGCATGGGTCCGGCATCTGCGGTGAGCTTGGTCTGGGTAGGTGAAACTGCCACGTTGGTGAGGTTCACAGTTGTGTTTACGGTAGGCGCATTTCCCAGAAACAAGTAGGTGCTATTGTCGACACGGACGAGGACGACAAGGTTAAGGACCTAAAGTGCGGTCAGCTTTGGTGTTATGCCGAGCGAGGATTAACGTACATTCAAGCTTGGATCCCAGCCAGAACGAGGTTGTTGGACCTGGGAAAAGGTAGTCGTTTCAGATATTCTTGGGTTAGACGGCTCGTTGGAAAGGTAACCCCAACAATTTAGGTACGGTGAGCGAACGAAAAGAGGGATTGCCGCGGGATAGAACGTCTGCTGGGCTCTTGCATAATGAAAAGGGGAAAAGATGAGGCCCGGGATCAGCAGGTGAATCATTTGCGTGTTGTCGCCTGAGTCGGCTCTAGATGGTGAAAAAATCTAGCACAGGGAGGTGTTGATCTCGCGCAGAGAGACACAACGTTTGGTCACGATGGATGGGGGGTTTTGACCAGTAACATTGGCCGTAACCAACGTCGAGTAGAAATATAACACCTGCTGTGACAGAAGAACGAGGGCTCGAATTCTTGTTAGTAATAGGTAATAGCCACCAGGATGGATTATAAAAAAAAAGCCCCCAGGCTTCGCTCGTCACATGTAACAAACAGTGATTCCATAACAGCGCAGAGCTGTGTATGGCGTTGCCAACGACCCAGTGGTTTGAACGATCAGAAGATAGAAGGAGCATCTGTGCACCAGCGGCTCGCCCGCGCGCCCATGACCACTTCTTTGACGTGGGAATATCAGAGAGAGACACCAGAAGAGCATTTTTACTCCGCGGACTAAAATTGTGTCTCCCTTGGATCAGGAGTAGTGGTTTGCGGGCTCGGCTTCAAAGCCCAAGGCCAGCCTAACACGGCCGTCTGAAGCTGGGACGGGACTGGGAACGAGAAGTGGATCCTGGGAGGGCTCGTGGCCCAGTCTTCACTTTTGGCATTCGGCTCCCACGTCCCAGCTTCGATTGTTGGACGTGCGTCCTGGGTTCAGGATTCCAGATGCTCGCCACTCTGTATCTGCGCCTGTCAATGTCCACTCCGGATCCTTCGGAACTATCTTCCCTTCTTGTGTGTATCCACCACCCTTCTCAACTTCATCCGTCCATTCTACGCCTCTGGATTTTTACTTCAACTTGTTACACTAACGTTGCGTTGTAGTACTTTTTCATCCCTCACGAATCACCCTTGCGATGTCCACTCAACCTGTGTAGACGATAGTCCCAACTGGCAAAAACACTGGCCATTGACAATACCGGTGTGGGTTCCAAGTAGTACGGCCCGGGAAGTTATGATAGCACTATTGAGGTAGGGTCAAGCCTGAGGGTAGACGGCGAATGGCTATAACTTATCCAGTTCGGCACGTCTTTACAGTAGATATGTAACTTATGGAACACACAAGTCTAAACCCCCCAAGATGTCAGGCCATCATTTTTCTCCGAGGCCCGAGGAGGCACTGGCACATGGCACTGGTTGGACAGTTTCACTTTGGCGATGGCACCGTGACGCTGATGCTCCCGATCTGTAGCAGAATTCAGGCTTTTTGGACCCCTTTTGAGGATAGGCTTGGCTTAAATGTCGGTTCAGGCCACTAGTCGTGAAGCCCCGGCAACTCGTGCCAGGGCTATTCCTCACTAATAGAGTCACTATGATAAAACGATTTTGCTACTCAGTGCTCAGCTCTGAAATCTGAATCGTGGATCTCCACTTACGCATGCTCGAATGTCATACCTCTCGCAAGTCTACCGCAAGGTTGCAAGTGGAAACAAAGAAAGTTCTAAAATCATTGAAAGATTTAATAAAATAATGTTGTAAGGGCCTGATCGATGCCTGATCCTGATCACATACTGTATATGATCCATACAGTAAGTTACGATGGGAGAAAAGCTGCTTATCACCGAATGATGTCATGCATCACTGTCCCCGGTATTTGGACAGCACCTGGTTGTCGGACAAGCGTATCATACAGCCCAATTCCCATTCTTTGCAACACACCTGGAGCATGCCTGATTTTGTAGGGATCAGACTAGAGAAAACACTTGGGTAAGGTCGAATTGCATTCTCTGCGTTTCGATACCATTTCTGTCAAATTCTTCAGAGCAGTCCCAAGTGACTCGGAGGCGCGTTTCACAACTTACGCTTGTTGGGGTTAAGGCGGGTATAGACTCATAAATAATTATATTGACTAGCAATAAGAATCCGAGCAGGAGATGTCGAGTGGCGCTACCGCGTTTGTGATGCATGCTCCCAACTCCCATCTCCGCTCCCGCTCCCACTCCCACTGGGGCTAGCAGCACCCTCACGTGGCGGTGCCTCCCTCTTCTCCGGCTCGTCGCGATACGCAGGCGTCGGTGCCGTCCGAGGCGTATTCGGGTCCTCGTCTTCCAAGAAGCCCTCGTGGAACCCGACCTCAACCCCTATAGCGCCGGGGGATCCCGCACGGAGGCCCGTGTGCTCGTCCGGCTCGTCCTCGTCGTCGCCCTGCTCGCCAAACGCGTCGTACAGCTCTTTCGTGCGTGGGCCGCGGCCGCCGCGCGACAGTGTGCCGAGCGCGAGGTCGTCGCCGGGCAGCGCGCTGTAGTCCTCTGCGCGACGGCGCCGCGCGGCCCGCCTGCAGAGGAAGATGCCCGCCGTGAGGCCGAAGAGGAAGACGATGCCCGCGGCGCCAAAGACCCATCTCTGGTTCGCGACCAGCGTGGACATATCCGAGAACCAGCCTTCGTCGGCGGTGGGTACCATGCTGGGAGCTGCGCTGGATGACGAAGTAGGCTCTGCGGTATCCTCTGTGGGATCTCCGTTCTCGAATGCGGGCTTATCCGCCTCGCCTTCAGCCTCGCCGTGATTTCCCGGGAGATGCTCGGTAGGCTTGGGATGTGCCTTGATCGTGGTGCTTGGGTGATCCCCCACTGGCGGCTCATTGGGACTCGGGAGGGAAGGCAGAACCTTGTCGAATAGGGATATCTCGTACTCGCGTGCGATGGACGCGTCTATCGTCGACCCAAAGAGAGAGAGTTGCCAACCAAGGAAATGGCCCGTTCGGTCTTTAGCGCCGATGTCGGAGACCCGGATCGTCCATTCACCGCGCGGGTCCTCATCCCTTTGTCGCGTTCAGCATTGAAGCCCGAAAGGACATATGGAAGACCCACCAATGCTTGACACTCATGAAGCGCCACGCAGGATATCCATCCTTGTTCGTGTCAACAAGGCGGCGAGCAGCGAGAATGCTCTTAACGCCGTTCGGACTTATGACCTCGACCTCGACGTCACCGCGGCGGTCGTGAGTAATCCACACGCGTACGGTGAGGTGTTCTATAGACTCCAAGTTGCTCCGTTCTAAATCTTCCTGGGTTATGGTGACAGTGCTCGTGACGCCACCAGGGACGATAGGTAGCCCGCCACTCATCTCTCCGGTCAAAGTCGATGAGCCATCTCCGACTTGCACCGCAGGGAGCTCGAGCCATGCCTGGGGTTTCACAAGCTGCCAATTCTGGGCAGCCGTGACGAATTCGTACCCATTGAGGCGGCCGTAGCCGTACTTGTATGAAAAGAGCCTCCCTGATGCTGTCTTATCCCAGTCGGGATCGTCTTTATTGATGACCTCGGCAGTGCGTACGGTGAGGTGCTGAAGGTCGCGCCAAGTGAGTTCGGGGCTATACAATACTCAACAACTGCCGTCTTGCGAATTTTAGTATCAAAGGGACGTACCGAACAGAGAGTGCGAGAGTATAGACACCAGCAGCGTTGGGTGCGGCAGCTGAGGTACCACCGTGGGTAGTAGCACATACAGACTTCCCCTTATCGGTAGTCACCTTTTACAACCACGTCAGCAAGGCACGTATGTCCAACCGGAACGTGGACGTACGATGTGGTGGCCACTCCCCGAGCTATAAGCCACGACAAGGTTTGCGGCGCAGGCTTCAGAATAAATAGGATGGAGTCCCTTGTAGTCGATCGCAGCGACCGTGATAGAATATATGCTATTAGTATACCCGTCGAAGTTGCACTGGTCGCCGTACGCGGCGCCGTTCCCACTAGCAAAGACGAAAATAGATCCTTTCCCATCGCGACCATTTTGGATGCCGTTCAATATCGCGCGCTGGATAAGATAGCTCGGGCTCTCCATGGACTTGCCGTCGTCCGGCGGGCCCCATGAGCAGCTATAGATGGACGTGTTCTGGTAGTTGTAATTGAGCGCGGCGGCCTCATCGACGTCTGAGATGGGGCCGGAGAGGATGCGGATTCCCGCGACTTTGGAGTCGTATGCGATACCCACGCCACATACGTTATTTTTAACCGCGCCGACTTGGCCGGCACAGCGAGTGCCGTGGTGATCGTCGAACAGCTTTGGGTAGGGGAGGGCCTCGTGGTCATTGAAATCATACGAGCCGGCTTCCCACTGTGAAATACGGTGACTCAGGCACACGCGCGGAGGCAGATGGCGGTGCGATTTGAGCACACACTCACAAAGTTGTCGACGAGGTCCTCGCTCTCGTAGTCGAGCCCGTCATCCACGAACGACGTGACGACGCCGTGGCCCGTGATGCCCATGTCCCACAGCCTCGTGACGTTCATGATGTGCTCGGGGAACTCCTCGTTGACCAGATGCCATTGTCGGGTGAACTGAGGGTCATGGATGTCGAGCTTGTCGATGATGGCCTGCGCAAGTGGATGCTTCGATGCATCGTCGCCGTCGCCCGGTCGTATCGGTGGCGGTGCACGTTTTACCCGCTGACGCAACTCCTGGCGGGAGAGGTGCGACACGGAGTCGGCTATGCGGCGCGCGGCGTGGGAGTCGGAGTCCCGTGGATACCGAGAGCTGCGGAGGGCAGCGAGGCGGGCCACCACATGGTCTCCTTCGCTATCGCGTTTGCTGAGGGAGGAGGAGGAGGAATGTTGTGTTGGAACGCGGACCACCCAAAAGTTGTCAAGCTCGCCTGCGCGCTCGACAACCTGTACGCCTAGCCTTCTAGCGACCTGTGATAGCGAGGGGCCGACGCGAGGGTTGTGTTCTAAAACATAATAGTCGTGAGTATCAAAGGAATGCCTGGTAGCGTGGACGGCGTGGTGGGATAATAGAGCGACGAGGAGAGCAAAAGACAGCCGCATGACGAATGGCAGCAGCCAAGACAAGACGCTCAACAACCCTTGCCTATCATAATCACGTCTCGATTATGTAATAAATCAACAGCAACGGTCACGTCACATCAGCGTCGTGTGATCGTCAACATGGTACAGTACGGTACGAACGCCGGTGACCACTGGCCGACCAATCAGGTGGCGCTGAATGGCAGGCGTAGCAGTGCAGTGTGTGATGGACAGCCCCAATCCGATCATGCTAACCCATATGCAATAACATCATCCTCGACCTGCCAACTCTCTATCATGAATTCGCGCACTGGAACACTGGCCGCGAGTGTTCTTCCCAAGCTATTAGCCGCCTGCACTGCTTCCAAGTTCCCGATGTAACCAGCTAGGCGCTTGCGGACTATCGCCGTGCCGCCCGCAACGTCATCAGGAGACAATCCCCTGAGTAAGCTGCTCTGCTCGTACGGAGGCACATTAGCTGTGTGCTCGGCACGTTAGAGAAAACAGCGTACATTGTGGTCCACTGACACGGTAATCTGTGCATTCCCACGCTCGTCTTGCAGTCGGAGGAACAGGTGGAACATACTCTCCCACCCCGGCGACTCCCCTTCAGGGGCAGTGCATGTCATGCACACGTCCATACTTTCAGGCACCCTACGACCACGTTCCACATCTCAATATCATCTCTGCCATTAAATGAGAAACAACTTACCGTTCGGAGCAGCCTTTGCAGCAGCGAACGACGCAGTCTTTCAACTGCAAGGGAAATGTCCCGACAACTCGCGCACGAACCTGGAACTTGTCTGCGGGATTACTGTTCTTGAGAATGCGGGCAATGGTGGTGAAACTCTCGGTCCGTTTCGTCACTGCTGCCTTTTCTTCTTCCCACCTTTTTCTTCGTCTGTACAGTGACGAGGTCAACGAAGCCAGAGAACGAAAAGAGAGAGACCGGATGTACCGAAATAACTGTTCCAGTTCCTCATTGGGGTTGTTCGCGTTCAGTTTATGGATGAGACGATCAGGGCCCCCGATCCTACCAACGACCCTTCCCACACCCATGACGCGTTCGATCAGTCGCATATGCTTGACATTGAAAAACGCCCCGATGTCCACCTTGTCAGCCATTTTGCTCTGCGGGCCCTGTAGTTCAAGGGTTACTATCCGTCCCTGGAGCTCGCGACTCCACAGTGCCGTCGGCGGTGTGGCAAGATCACTGCGTTCAGTGTAGTCGGTAATATACAACAGGGACGTGCCCGTCGCATTATACTCTGCGTGAATGACCTGTATGCTCTACGCTTAGCCTGCAGGTTCTTAAATGAAAAGAAGGCCCTACTTCGACGGTACAATCGAAGATGGACTGGAGCTCAACTTCGTTGAGCAATTTGTGCGGGAACACGTGTGGATTCGCATCGTTCTCTTCCCACGCTTTCTTCCGCCTGGTAAGTTCGTTCTGTCAGCTTAAGCGGGCCTCCGAGTCGGAAGAGTACGCACTGCAGCAAAGCCTGTAGGTGGTGATTCGTATCTACATCAGTAACGGAAAGCTTCCGTGCCTTGGCCGCCTCCGAAAAGGACCCCTCGATATAGCCACCGTTGCTGACTTTCATCCGTACGTTGTCCAGCGACCAATAGTCGCCCGGCTTCATCTGCTGAGCCAGCGCGACGGCCTCACCGCGCCACATCTCGATACGGAGCACACGGTCGGCGAGGGACACGGGGCACCACTCGCTGCTGTGCTCTGCGAACGTGCCTGATTTGGACGTGTAATCCGTCACGTAGATGCTGTGAATGTCGGAGACGTGATTTGCGTGCCCATGCAAAACCTGTTCCCCTTTCATCAGGTTGCCAGTTCGTAGATGTGGTGAATAGCGCATATACCTCTACCGTGCAGTTGAAGTACCCGCGCGGGTCCCGCCCGGGGTCTGCATCACGGATGAGCAGATGCTGCCGGGAGACCGTCTTCCTCTCCACGGCCGTAATTGCCCCCCCTCCGATCTGGACAGCTGTACCTTGGCGCTCGGCACGAGTCCGTTGAACGGCGGCCCACCACTTGACCAGTTGAGCACAGTACTCTATCTCGAGCGGTACTACGTTCCACACGGGCGGGTTATGAAATCGAATGTTGGAGAGTTCGGGATCTGGTTGCAACACTTTTTCCGCAGCGGGGTCGTAGATGGCCCACTGCATCGTGTTCGAGTAGCAAGTGCCGGTAAATTTGTCCTGCCACTGTCCAATCTGAGGCATCTCTTCAGTCCACCTACTTGCCTTAGACGGTTATAGACATATGGCACCTTGACTTGACGCAACAGGACAACATCACCTCGTTTTGGGTTCGGGAGCCACTTCTCCAGCCTCATGAAGCAGTTGAGCTTCATGCCTACACCGTCTGTGTAAAGAACTCCACCGAACGAGTCAAGGACGGAAGGATCCAGCAAGGAGAAACAAATGCACCAATCTGAAGAAGCTCATATTGTGAGTGATCAGAGAGAGGGCTCTCGAGGTATAGGACGTACCGCCAGTGGTGGCTCTCGTTGGCTCTTTCCCCACAGAGGATACAACTCCAATGACAGACATTTTAGCTTTATCCCTGACTTGAGAGAGAGCAGTGTACGCCCACTGGGAGGGAACGTCGTCATTGAGCACAATTATCTCGTACTGAACACCTACCCCATTGACAATGAGCCCCGCTCGCATGCTCAAATCCGGATCATCCCCACTGAGTTCCTTCGCATCCTTGGACCCCGATTGCGCGTTTGTGACCAACTCCGGTGGCGTGTCCTCTCTCGCGAGGACGGCATCCAACTCTGTCCGGCTGTCATTGCTCCGACACAGGTCCTTGTGAACTTCTTCAGTCTTGACAACAGCCAGGGCAGCAGGCACGATTTCGGTAGGTGAAGGAGACTTCGCCGTCGCGGAAGACAATTTTTTCTCATCTCTTTTCTTCCTTCGCCCCGACTTTTGCTTACCCGGCTGAGGGCATCTCAACACGGTGCCGCCGTCGCCATTATGTGGATCGGAAGAATTCCGAGAAGGGAGGGCCGACGCAGTTCGACACACGTCGGGTGGCGCCTCCCCTAATATCGAATGTGCGATGGTAGCTGAACCAGTAGCGGTGGGAGATTCTGGGGGAGATGTAAGATCGATGGGGGCTAACTCTTCATGGGAAGGGGTCGTCCTGTATGCATACGTCGCAGCAGAGCGATTCTTCACTCTTGGGGTCGACTGCCTCCGGGTCGGTAGGGCTGCACTAGCTGTGGAAGATTCGGCATTATTTGGATGATCCGCGTGAGTCGGGGATGGCGGAGGGAAGGAAGAAGAGGGGCCGGATGGTGGCAGACTTGAGTTTCCAGAGGCGGGGATAGCGGCCTGCGAACTAGAGGCGCTCCCCACCGCGTCAAGGTTAGTGTCTCCTGGAGGCGGCGTAGAGAACCAGTTGGTGTCGGGGGTGCCAGCGTCTAGTGCATGTCTTCGTTTTTTGGCCTTGTTGATGTCTACTCCGAGAAAAATGTCACAAACTCGGACGAACAACAGCTGAGCACGTACTGGATCCCGGCCAGACATTAAAAAGTTTTTCCTTCTCTCCCTGAAGGCCGGCCCTCGATACGAGCAGGATTGTGATGCCCTCTCGGAAGCGGAGGAGAGCAGGAAGATGGGACGCAGGACCCGAATGCGGTAAAAGTTGGGCCCCTTTGAGCAATATATGCAGTTGGTCGCCCACGAGAAGTTCGAGCCTCTTTTGAAGCTTGTCTTCGATGACGACGTCCAGATAGGCGGCCTTCGCGTTCGAGTCCCGACGGATGTCGACCGTGTACTGATTTTTGGCGGGATTCTTCGAAAAAATGCGTCCTACAATGTAACTCCCGGGAGCGTCGACGTCTCCGTTGGCTATATCTGAAGCGCTTTTGCGCGAGAGGAACAGCCCTGCAGAATCTGGGCGGGGGCGCTTGCCTGCCATTGACCGGATAATTTTGACGCGTCGAGTTGACAAACACGTGCACTCTTGGCACCAGTCAAGATGACATGGATGGGACATCTGACACCCTTACATCATGGAGTCACTACCCACTTTGTTTCGTCGCTCACTTTTAAATGTCTCGAAAGCGTCAAATCTACCGACTATCCAAGATGAAACCCAGGTAAGTGCTCGTTTCCATAACACAGTTTATGTTCAAACTATCCGCTTAGGATTTAATAGACGCGGCACTGGCGGATTGCCGCGACTCGCGTGCACGCGTCGCACATCTTGCGCTCTTCAGTCCCAACGAGACTCTCGACGACATCTCTACTCAAGATCTGGTATACTTATTTGTTCCATATGTCCTTGCAGAGATCGAAAGCAGGGCCCGCACAACGGAGAGGGATGATCGCCTGGCACGCCTGCGTGAAGCCGAGGTCTGTCCGTCTCGCGAATAGGACACATCGCATTCACACGCCGTCGGCAGGAAGGGTTCACAAAATTCGTGTCGGATGTAGAGCTATACGAAATCGCGTCCGAGTCCGAGCGCGAGTTGTATGCGAAAAACGCCTCCTCCATCGCCGATCCCGCCAGACGGCGGGAGACAAAGATCAAGCAGTATCGGGCTGAGAAGGAGATCCGCGCTCGCATCGAGGTAAAGCAAATATTTCATCCGCACCCTCATGCGCGCAGCGACAATGTCCTCACCGCTCATTCACAGGCCGTCGCCCAACGACACAGCGTTCCTCTCCCACCCTCGGATTCCTCCCCGACTAACTTTGACCTCATTGCCGCCCTTCTCCCACCCGCCCCTGCATCTTCTGCCCCAGGCCATAGCGACGAACAGGACGACGAGGACGAGCGGCGCGCAGCTACCCTCCTCCTACTGCGGCTGGCCTACGCGCAGGCGCAGGCGCAGCTCGCGAGCATCGCGCAAGAACTCGAGCTCCTGCGCTCCGCGCCGCCGCCCCCTCCACAACCCGGAACATCAGACCGCGCGCACTCGTCGTCGTCTGAGGCGGAGCACGCGCTGTGGAGGCTCGATGCGCCCACGCGTGCAGTGGGACGACAGGGTGGGCCATTGCTTGACTCCGCCGGCAAGGTAGTACACGACCTGTCGCGATTTTCGGATGTCTCATTCTTATACGGATGTGTCGTAGCCGTTGCAGCCGTTCACGATATTACCCTCCGGCGCGAGCGGCGACCGCGCAAGGCTGCAAGAACAGGTGTTCCAGGCCGACCACCGCCTGCCTACTATGTCCATCGACGAATACCTCGAGATCGAGCGGCAGCGCGGTAACATCCTCACGGGGGGAGGGTAAGATGCTCATCCCATAATTCTTTACTTGGACCATCGTCTCATGAATGTGACCAAAGACCGCAATCTGCCGCGAAGCCGACATCATCAGAGCAGCTCGCAATGGACGCAGAGCAGGAAGGGACGGCGTTTGGTGACGCCAAGTCGGAGGAGAAGAGAAGGAAGGACGAGGAATGGGCAAGATTTACAGATGACAATCCTCGGGGTGCAGGGAATACTATGAATCGTGGATGAGATCGTATATGTGTGTTATAGCAGAATCGGACTTCGCTCCCCTGGAAGACTGTATCTATCCTGGAAAAAAAAGCGGGACAACGTGCAGTCTCTAGAGACGCGGGGTGGGGTGTACTGTAGCAGGGATATAGAAAATGGAGGAAGATACATGGCCTCAACATTGACACTGCGATGCTTCTGGAACCTCGTTTGCTGGTGGTGAAGTCACATCGATCTCTGCAAATCGCGCAGAGTCGTCAGAGTGGCGGCAAACGGTGATTTGCGTCCAGGGTAGACCTACTGGCGTTCTGTGCATCTGCGCTCTGGTTTTCTTTCTCCATCCCAGGTAGTGACATAGCGATTTTTTTGAACAGGCTTTTCACATTATGGCCTGCCTTTGCTGATGTCTCCATGAACATGATGTTGAGACTTTGCGCCCTGGCGGTGGCTTCTTCCAGCGTCACCTGCCTGCGACACTTTAGTATGTATCCAGTCGGCGGTGAATTCGTGGCGTACGCACCGTTTGTCTGAAAGGTCGGCCTTGTTCCCGACAAGTACGACCATGACATCGTTCCCCCGCTCCGACCGCACGTCTTCTATCCATTTAGAAGTAGAAAGGAAAGACTGGCGATCTGAGAATGTGTCATTGTCCACGTGAATATGATGACGGCGGGTGCCACCCACTTGTTATATCGAATACGACAATCGCAACGGTAGAGTCTCGAATGTATGATGGAATCAAGGACCGGAATCGTTCCTAATTTTGCATGGGTAGCTTAGAAACACTGGTATCCAATACACAGAGACATACTTGTCCTGCGGTATCCCATAGCTGTAGCCTCACAGTCCGATCGTCAAGGTACAGTGTTTTGCTGAGAAAGTCGATACCAATGGTTGCTTGATATGTATTGTCAAACGTGTCATACATGAACCTAGGACCTGACACTTAGTAGCCGCGGAAGCGAGACAGCTAAGACGCACCGAGTAATGAGACTAGTCTTGCCGACGCTCTGGTCGCCGAGTAAGACTATCTTAGTACGCTTGAGCGTTCCAGTCGAGACTTCTGTTGTGGGAGATGTCGCAGCAGCCATGTCGGAGTTGTGAGTAGGAAGGAGAAGTGTCGGTGTCGGTGAGCGTTGAGGAGGTGTCAATGAAGTGGAGACGGG
Organism: Lactarius pseudohatsudake; assembly: GCA_021525015.1. Lineage (NCBI taxonomy): Eukaryota > Fungi > Basidiomycota > Agaricomycetes > Russulales > Russulaceae > Lactarius > Lactarius pseudohatsudake. Next base: position 33,986 of record JAKELH010000104.1, on the reverse strand, counting down.
TACGCGTAACAGGTACCCCGAGTTGTGTTTGAGTTTGTTGACGCCCTTTCCGATAGCACGTCGCGCCGCGAGCGCTCCGGGAACAAAGAATCCCCATCTGGATTTGGTAACTCTGATAGGCGCAAACCATAACGATTAAAGTCTGGTTTCGACGTCGTCGCTCGTCTACCCATCAATCTCTGAGCCGATACGTTCGTTGGCTCGAAATGAAGTTGGTGGAGAAGTTTGAGCAAGCTCGAGGGCCTTTCTACACTTTCGAATTCTTCCCACCCCGGACCGAACAGGTGAGCCCGACATCGTAACATCGAACCTTAGTGGGGCCCAATCGAATCCAGGGGTTCAGCAATCTGCTCTTGCGGATCTCTCGTCTGGCCGATCTAAAACCACTTGCAATTAACATCACATGGGGTGCGGGCGGCTCGACTAAGAATCAGACTCTCGACCTTGCGTCGTTGACGCAGAGAGAGTATGGAATCGACACAGTGATGCATCTGACTTGCACGAATATGATGCAAGGATCTGTTGACGATGCCCTTAGGGTATGTCGTTCTCTACGCGTAATGTATGTTCGTGTGACTTGCTAAGGTGCCTAGGCCGCGAAAGAAATCGGCATCCAAAACATCTTGGCTTTGCGGGGAGGTTCGCTTGACACGGGCGGTGAATTCCCGTAGGTACTGATTGTCCCGCAGATCCTCCGAGAGGAGAAGAATATTGGATCCCTACGGATCCCCGGTTCACACATGCTCTTGATCTCGTAACCTATATCCGGTCAACGCCGGAGTTCTCCGAAGCTTTCTCCATAGGAGTGGCAGGTCATTCTGGTGCCCACGTCGATACGTTCGTTCCTGACCTCTCATAACCGTAGCCTATCCGGATGGCCACGCCGACGCTGTGCACAACGAAGACGAGGAAATCGAGCACCTGAAGGCAAAAGTTGATAGCGGGGCGGATTTCATCGTAACACAACTATTTTACGACGTCGATAACTTCCTTCGGTGGCTCCAGAAGATCCGCGCACGCGGTGCGTCACGTTCCTGCTGGACTCACCTACCCACGCGCTCATCATCCGTTAGGCATAACCGTCCCCATCATACCAGGTGTCCTGCCCATTCAAACATACGCGTCGTTCCTCCGGGTCACAAAGCTTTGCGGGACATATATCCCCGACGCGATCCGAGCAGATTTAGAGCCCATCAAAGTATTGCTAACCTCGCGCGAAATTCCTTTGAGATGTACTCACCAACGCTTGCTTTACCCTAGCACGATGACCAGAAGGTCAAGGACTACGGGGTATCGCTTGCCGTCAATATGGTACGGCGTCTTGTAGACGAGGGCGGACTGCGCGGTTTTCACATTTGCACTCTCAACCTCGAGAAGAGCGTGGAGAGGGTTCTGGAGAACTTGGGATGGACCCCACGCCACGCGAAGGTGCAAAACAAATTAATAGCGGTGAGCATTCGTGACGGAATGTGAATGAGTTGGGGACTAATGAATGTGCGTGAGATAAGGAGTCGCCCGGGTCAGCCGAACAACCCACGGACACGAACACTGAACTGATCGTCACCCCCGCAAGCGCAACCAGCTCCGCGACCACCGGACTTGCGGCGCACGTACCCAAAGATGGCGACACGGGCAAGGGGGAGGCCAACTACGCTGCCACATGGGACGAATTCCCAAATGGCCGCTTCGGCGACGTCAACAGCCCCGCGTTCGGCACCCAAGACCTCTGGGGAGGCTTTGGCCGTATCGTGAGTGCCATTACCCTGTTATGCCCCGGTTTACAAAAGTCGGTCGCACAGCCGCCGATAGGTTCCCGCCCTAGTACGCTTGCGGACATCACAGCGCTGAGTCTGCGCTTCCTCCGTGGCGAGATCACCTCGTATCCGTTCTCGCCTGCACCTCTTTCCAGCGAGTCACAGCTGATCCTCCCCCACCTGCTTCGTCTGGCCAAGAAAGGATGGTGGCCCGTTGGCTCGCAGCCTGCGGTCGACGGTCTGCAGTCGGACGACGGTACGGTCGGCTGGGGCCCTGCCGGTGGGTACGTGTATCAGAAGTCGTTCGTCGAGTTCTTCGCCAGCGAAGATATCGTGGAAAGGTTGGAAAAGGCGATAGGAAAGGTGAAAGGCGTCGTGGATTTCTTGGCCGGGAACAAAATGGTGAGTACGCTGCCAACCATCCCCGCTGCGGCGGCTTACTATGTTTGCGGAAGGGCGATCTTAGGACGAGCATGCAAGCTACTGAGCGAAATGCGGTGACGTGGGGTGTCTTTCCGGGGCAGGAGATCGTTCAATCCACGATCATCGAGCAGGAGTCGTTCATAACATGGAAGGTGCGTACCCCTCACCTTGTCCATCTGGACTCTCGGTTGATGTCGTCCGCAGGAAGAGGCGTTTTCTATCTGGACCAACTGGGCGTCTCAGTTCCCCCCAGGTTCGCAAGAGCGACAGCTGCTGGAAGGCGTCAGAGATACCCGTTGGCTTGTCAACGTCACACATCACGACTTTAAGGACCCCGATGCGCTATGGAGGTTTTTGTTCGAAGACATAGGCCTGGACGACCCGAGCCTGATATAACAGCTATTCGTACGGCCAGGAGGGTCTACATGTAGCATGGACTCGACTTGCGTACACCGGAAGCTATGTATGATAGGCGTAGGAGGGCAGAGTCGACAGCTTGGTCGGCAGGCGCACATTGAATGCTGTATGTCCATCGAGCCCACTTGACGAGGAAATGCAGCATTTTTTACACTTACATTGTCTTCTTCTGCATATTTTCGACGTTATTCAAATCAGATATCCTGTGCGACACTTGGCGATACTGTGCAAGAACCCGTTCTCTGTTGTTGTTTGCCTGCGGACCACAACCGTACTTCGGGACTAACCGGCGGTGCCATTAGATCCAAGGTTGCCATGCCTTCTTCGAGTCTGCATGGAATTCTCACCATCTTCCGTCCCTCTTCGTCCGTGGTAACTATCTATCCAAATTGAGTGGCTATGAAAGGCGCAACGGGCTCCGCATGCATCGCGCGCTAACTTGGGGGAATATGCGCGCTCGTGCCAGTGCGCTATGAATGCCAGAAGCAATCCCAGACGTGATTATTATATGTCCGACCGCGAACCGCACAATGCGTGCGGCCACGCTGGTGCAACGTGGATCAACTGATGCCGAATGGAAGTCGTCGTACGTACTGTAGTTGTTTATCCCACCAGGTGTTGCTGTTCTAGAACGGTAACTGTCGCGCACGGAGTTGGGGGCTCAGTACTTCACGGACGACGGTGCCCCAAAAAATGCATGATGATTGGTGCTCAGTGATTATTATTTTTCGCCTGATACCTTGCTGTAGGTTCTCTCAGGCTTGTGATTAAGGATTGCAGCTGGTCGAGTTGCTCAAGACCGTTGACTTCTACGGAAAAATTCGGGGGTGATCGCGGTACCTTTGCATCGTTTGTTCTCCCTCTCAGGGCTATGCTGACATTTTTCCGGTGCGTGATATCTCTCCTTCAGATGGCGGATGTGTCACGGAGGCTGACGACGCCGACAGCCAGAAATGCGAGTTTACCAACGCCCCGCAGATGTCGAATTTTGAAGCACTAGACTTCCTCAACCAATCTTCTCAGAAAGTCGGATTCTGTGGGTTCACTTTATTATCCAAATGGTCCCAAGGACGGTCCGCCGCTTTGTTGAGTTCCTCTAGTCGGACGTCGTTGGGGATACATGGAACGCTCGGACAGCTCATCAGACATCAAATCCATCGACGAAGGCGAGCGATGGACGAACTTCCGCACTTGGCCGAATGACAGGCTGATGATTCAGAGCCTTGTTTTTCAGAGCCTTATTTTCAGCGCGTTCTCTAGAAAAAAAAATTGCTTTAGACGCGTGCCTCGCACACTATCGAAGCTTCTGGTCGGCACAGAACCGCCCGGCATCTTGTATATTTTTGCGGACAATCACCGAGAACCTATGTGTCCACACCTCTCCAAGCGCCTCTCAAATTCGGATGATATACATCACGGTAATTACGAGCCAGTGTAACCCCCAAACTCACATTATGAGTCACACAGCACGTCTGCGCGTTGAGATAGGGTCACGATAGGAGAAGTCTCAGTGTACACAAGGGGACGGCGTTTTTGGTTTTTTGAAGGGGAAGGCGTTTCCACGGTCGGTCCGGTGCTAAGGCTTCTGAAATTAGATAACTCGTATTTCTTGTCCCCCTTCAAGTTTCCCTTCTGGGTACTAGAGGGACGGCATGGACGGCATGTGGAGGAAAGGCTCTCGCTTAGGAAGTGGCTTTAGGAAGGCTACAGGCAGTGTTAATAGGTTTGTCGACTCGAACCCCTAGAAATGACTTGTGCCTTTCTTCACAGCCCTGGCCGCAGGCGGATAGCGGATATGAGCGACCCAAAAACATGGACCTGCAGAGTTCTCCAGAATGGAACTCAGTCGATGGCGCCAATCGGTGCCAGGATGTGCTCCGTAGTGACATAAGGAGAACTTTATATTGATAACTTAAGGCTACCCTTCGGTGCCAGTGGCCATCCCCACAACCGAAACCCGATGCGAGGAGGTTCCCTTGTCATAGTTATCCTGAAGTTTCCGGCGTTACCACCGCATCGGCGGAAGCAGGCCTTGGGTGTTTTCGCACTTCTTGTCACTTCCAAACCAAGAGAAGAGGTCGCCATGCGAAAATGGAGCGTTGCAATCACCTGTCGTGACGGGGTGAGTAGCTCGAATCGGCAGCGGGTCGTTGTTTTGAACGCTCTTGTAGTAAGATTGGCCTTTACTCGAGGAACAGGCAACTGAAGCAAGCCAACTAGCATCGCCTCGTCGATCAACGAAATGTAGAACAGGTACTGCTCTGGACAATGCTTACTGCCCCGCCAAGCACTGGCAAGTGGTCGACCCGAAGACGATATTCGAGCACATCACCTAGCATTCTCATTCTAGAGAATTTTGCAGAGGGTAGCAATGGATCCGTAAAGATTTATACAAATGCCATACAGAAGTTAGTGAACAGAAACGGTTTACATGGAGGGAACCTTTCTGAAGACTATGGTGAGATGGAGTTCATCTTGGACCTCATAAGCGACCCAGCAATCGGATAGTTTCCAAACTGGAGACGCTCCTTGGTTGCTTGGCGCCGCACTTGTCCCCGGGAAGGAATGCGAAAGATTCGTTGCGAAGTTCGACAATGGCTCTGCCACGAACGGGAATCCAGTATGGTTTATTCTGCCTTGCCCAAACTGTCCATACGGGAATTGCGGCTTCGATGAGTGAAAGTATGAGCGAGGAACTGCTTTTGAATTTATGTTGGGGAAACTAACCGGCGGATATTCACCACCACTCCACGGTGGAGGGGCCTCGATTCCAAAAGTTCCGGTCGTATCATAGTTGAAACCATTCATCGAGTTTCCCCAGTATGTGCCATTGTCACGTCCAAACTGCGTTGGAGCTATGTTTCTGGAACCGTCCTGCTGCACTTGCCGTGAGAAACATACAAGACTAGAGTGATCTCTGATACATACAATAAGAAGTTGTGGACCGTAGTGCGGTGTCATACTAGGTTGGGGTGTGTAGTTGGGCTGATCCGGCACTGGCATGCGGTGCTGAGGGCTTCTCACAACTCTGGCAGTAGATGGCCCACGAGCGTATACCGAATCATGAGCCAAGTGATTTTGCGTATGAGAATGGGTTTGTTGCTGTGAAGACGTAGGCGGCATTTGTTGTTTACCGTGACCCATCGCACTTATTTATACTTTGCCAAATGCCCTATTACCCAGTATGGGAGTTGAACTGAACAGGAATTTCAAACACGCTGATTAACCCACATCGTAAGTGATAGTGTCACGGCAGAAAGTACACCGTGACCATGATTATCGTGAAGGAACGAATGGCTGGCTCGGTTAGATCAGTCTCCCGTAGAGGACGGGAATTGCGATTATTGGGGGTATATGGGCCGAAGTGTTTCAACGCGTAGAGTGTCGCCCTCTCTTGGAGAAACTTCCCAACGAGCGCAGAACCTCGAAAGACGTGCAGTGTAGTGGATATGCACAGCCCCTGAAGCTGAAGCAGGGCTCCGCAAGCACCACCAAGCACTGCTGAGCCTCTGCCCACGTAGACCTCTCCTATTTGTGTCAAACCCAATGAGTTGACCTCCGAGTCCTTGAATTTGATTGATCACACACCTGTTTTTTGTGACCAACCTTGCTGGTCAAAAAACAAGTACGTTAGTATGAAAGAAGGTTAGCCCCTTATGACGCAGAAGGGCGGGTCTATAGGGGATGCCTATCATGCGCACGTGAACCGCCCGTTTCCGGTACATCGCATGCCGGCGTAAAGTACCGGTTATTTCCAGTGAATACGATACGTTATCGTCTGTCCCTATGGTGCCATCACTTTATCGATTTGCTCGCCGGACCACTGGCAACACAACGTTCACTGGAGTAGTAGCCCATGTTAACATTCTATTTGCGCATTACGGCTCGGATTGCCGAAAGCGAACCGCCTTCACCTCCAATGCGGACGTGTTATTGACACGGCCATATTTGAATGCGCTCTATCCTTGGCTCTATCGTAAAACGGCCATTCCGCATTCCGCTGGCGGCGCTCGACTTGACGCTTTCCAGGTTAGGGAACCACTCCATCAGCCAAATTATGTCCCCGTAATTTATATGCTTTTCATAATTTGCCTTGCGGCTCGACAGGCTTCGCGCTCCACACTCCGCGTATATAGCCGGGATATTGGAAGCAGTCACGATGGACATTCTCAGCGCCTGAGGTTCCATTCGTCTGGCTTACACGAGCATTACACCCTTCCAGTCAAATGGTTTCATTGTAACTGGAATAACGCTTGAAATTTTTACACAATCGAGGAAAAGGTCCTGGTACCCACACTCAACCATGCAAAACCGTGACTTTGTCCCGAATTCACCCCCAGCAAAGTGCGATTATTATTCTCTTGCCAGTGGGGATCTACCCCGGCGCACTGAAAGCTTCGGGATCACCAAAGCTTTTGACCATCAAACCCTTGGCATCCGGGACCTGGAGAAACCTTCAATCAAGTGGCACGTTCCTCTATGTCCCGTCTTCGCAGATAAGACCCAGTTCATCGATGACTACGGAGGGCCATACACGATCTCAGTGGCCCATACACGATCTCAGTAGCCCATACACGATCTCGGTGGCCCATTGCTACTCGCTCGCCTGGCTGTATGCAGCTCTTTCTCTTTCTCCAGCGCTTCGCTTTGGTAATGTTCTGGCAGAATCGTGGTGGGTGGTGCTAATATAAATTCCAGATTCACTGGGAACTTCTTGCGATTGGTGAGCTTGACTTCGTGACATCGCTCAATATCCTTGAGCTCGGGCCATAGGTACAAGCAACGATCAATGGCGGGGAATTGGATGGACCTACGCTAATCCGGCTTATGTGCGGCCGTGTGGCATCCTCTCTTGCGCAGTGCCTGCTCGAAAGAGTAGACGGATGGTTGTACCTTGCCTTCGATGACTTCGTCAAACATCATTATTCACGATATGCTCTCAAACACGTCGCGCGTATCGACGTCCCTACTTTCGTGGATCCTTCGGTATCTCAACGACTGGATGCCGTGTCGCTGAGATACGGCTTCTGCACAGTGGGACGCACCCTGGACAGCCTCTTGCGCAGTGGATGTAGCATTATCGTGCTGTTCACACAAGTCAGCGTTCTTGCCGCGATCTTGCGAGAACAAGGGATGGGCTCCACCTTGTGCTTTTTGTATGTGCCCTAACGCAAATGGAGCTCTCAACTAGTAGCCTAGAGGGACTAGGTTTGCCAATCCCCCACTAGGGTGTTGCTTCTCATCTTCATATTTGCTGTAGCATATGCCGCCACAACCCGGGACGGAGACTACGTCAAGATGGAAGGTCTCTCAAGTTGTCAGCGATCGAGAACACCGCCAGGAAATAGTTGTCAATGGTCTTGGTCCCTATCTTTCACGTCGTGCGTTTTCTCCAATCGTGTGCAACAGGTTCATTCACCGTCATGCTACTAGAATTTCTTGAACTTTGTTGTTGCCTTGGAAATCACGCGGGTGAATTTTGGAGCCACTTTCTCATTTACCAGCGTAAGACAAACCATGCGATTCATCTCGTGAAATAGTTTGCTGGTGAACTGCCCGAGGTGAACGGGAGCCTCCAAGGATGTATCTCATCCCGTAGTGGGTCATTCAATATGTTAATGCATGTCTATTCTCTTTCCTTTGGCAAAGCCTGAGAGCGGTAGGTCAGCCCTGTTCTGTCATGTATGAATGGCGTGTTCGTGCCTCCCACTGCCGGTGCTCAGCGCGTCTTCTTGGGTCGGTCACCGCCCGGATGCTACTTCAAAGCTTCAACGCTTGCTTCAACGATACACAGACTTTCCATATTCTAGGACTAAGCAACGACGGCATGCAGCTGCGCTTGATAAGGTTGGGGTAGGGGGGATTGGTGAGGGGCATTGCAAGCATCGATTAGCCGACCCCGCGTAGTTCGACTTAATCCGGTCATGCATCATGCATCATGGGGACAATGGGCTGCCAGTCAGAAAACTCAGAACTCACGTCTTCGCGCTCGCGCTTCTCTTCTTCGCTGAAATCTGATACTTCCATACTTAGCTAGACTTTTATCCCAATAATCCACCGACTTCCAGTTGGGAACCGGTTCTACTTAGTACATACACGCTCCCCCTCGGGTTTCCATTTCGCTTCATACTTCGTTAATATCCGTGTTCTATGTGGCGCGACAAGGTTTGTCAAATAATTCACCTGAGGAACATATACCCCCTTACGTTTTAAACCTCCTTGGGTGAGACTGGTAGGTTCGACTTCTGATAAGATAGGTACCAATGTAGCCCGTACCTACGGTTGATGGTAAATTATTTGATACATTAAATTTTTCTCTCGATCGGGCGCTTACTATAGAAGGCTGTACAACGCTCCTCCATCCTTAGGTCAACCAACCCAATCAAGGTCCCGTGAGTAGCTGGCGCGTGACGTTCTTCTGAGAGGTCGCCGGCAATGGCGGATCCTCCTCTTAACGTGGCCAACTCTGGTACCGGTACGCGGGAGGAACGCGACCGCTGTTAGGATGTCGTTCTCGAGCTGTTTGACCAGCACCAGCACCAGCTTCACGATCGCGACCTCGTTGCGCGACGACGCAGGAATGCCACCGGAGCGTGCCTTCCGCGCGTCCGCGCCGGCGAAAGGGAGATGGAGTGTCGCCGCGCCGGCGCACCAAAAACGAGAGAGAGGAGATCATGGAAAGGTGGTGGTGTGAATTACCACCGAACGATCCCCATCCTACAAGTTTTTTTACCATCAATTCTTTTTCTGTACAATTTACCCCTTGTCTCGTATCTCACTCTTCCATCTCGCTGCCCTTGCCCTTTTATTAGCCAGCCTGACCTGCAGCTTGATTTATTGTCTTGTTCGTCCGTCTCAGCGAGGGGAGATCATTTTCCCGACCGCAACTTTGGACGGTGCAGTATCCCACTCGAGAAGTCCCAGTGCGCTACGAAAAGTCAGCGCGAGAAAATTGACTTTGATTGGAGGAACATACGAGGATGAGTCTGTCCTCCTCCACGTTTCCGAAGCGGTTCGCCCTCTCGTCACATCGGAGGTTATCGAAGTCCAACGCAGATAGAAAAAAGGAGTGTCCTTGACAGCGCGCAATAACGCGTTACTCCCATGGCGCGAATGTATTTACCACTGCCCATCTCCCTCGCAGGATCAAGGTAAGGCCCTTCTCTTTCCAGAAGTCGTTCCCACCACCCAGAAGCTGTCCAAAACCTGGTGTGACAGGTTTCTTCGGTGCAGGGAAGCGCACGGTAATGGTAGTTGGGCGCGTTGGGAATATCTGTGCTAGCACATTGTAGGTGATGGGGATGGGTTTGTTGCCCCCTGCAAAGGAGTAGACACCCTCGGGCGACAAACGTGAGCTCGTTCTCCATTGTCAGCGAAACCACGACACATATATCCGACCCTCACCACCACGCATTGCTCAAATATCTTGGGCGTGGCCACGCCTGTGACTTGATATACAGTGTACATTAGAGTGTATGGCTTCCTATATGAGGGGAGACGTACAGAACAAAGACTCGAAACCGATAAGATCGGCGATAAGTGGGGAGGGACAGATGACAACTTAAAGACGCAATGCGTGCAGACATAAATTTGAGAGTTTTATATGGGTAGAGACGCTTTCTAAGGACTCAGGATGAGATCGCCACCAGTCGCTGTCCTCGAGCCGCCGATTGAGATCAAATGCCGTTGAAGGTCCTCGGGGGCCGCTTAACCACGATTTTTTTAGAAACAATCCGACTTTATCTGGAAATCGACGCTCCGCGAACGGTCCTGAAAGCTGCAGCGCACGGCGCGCGATGGTAATTTGAGGTGGGAATCGTAGTTGCGTATCTGGCGCAGCTGAGTTATCGGCATGTCGCGATGGATTCCCACACTCACGTGATTTACGTCTTGGGTGAGAATCCCGTCTTTGGCCGAGCAAGTCCGAGTCACTAGTCACTGACGACAGCATGCGAGGACTGGAACTTTTCATTGTCGCTACGAGGGACAGCTGAGGAAAATAGAAATGTGGGTTTCTCCAAACTAGGTCTAGACTTAGTCTAACTTACTTCTTCACCTGCCCAACACCTGCCTCCCCTTTGGCCTCCGCACAACGAAATGAAAAGGGATGTTCAAGGTTCCTTGCACTCGTTGTCATTTTGTCAAAAGACTGATTGATTCTCGAAGTGCACAACAAGTGGTCCCTAGACCACTGGCACGACGAATAGACCGGGGAATGACGACGACCTTGGCCTGGCGACTCATATATATATTTAATGTGGACAACTCAAGCTGGGTCAAGTGCCGAACCGATGCGCGTCGGTCGCTGGCAGAAGTTGGTGGAACGGGTGGTACACTGCCATTTACTGTTCGAAGATACTGCCACCGCCGTCCCTGTTGTGGTATCTGTTCCTTGTATACTCTTGGTCATATTGTTCATCTTCTGCGAGGCACGGATACCGACAGCCCGAGGGAGAATGAGCCCCGTTTAATACAAATAGTATTGGAGCGCTAAAGTCCAGCTAGTTCTCAGATATTCTTCTGGTAGGACGCATAACTAGAACAATGATGGCTGGTGCGTAAATTGCACCTCCAGTGCCGAGAGTACTATTGAGTATCAAAACCGTTGATGACTGAAGAGGTTTCGGAGCGGAATAATTGCGAGGCGCGATTCGAAAAAATCATTTGAAGCGACATTTTCGGAACACGTTCGGTCGAGCAAACAAATAAATATTCAAAACGACGAAACCTAGCGCTCTCTCGGCATTCCTGACATTCACGTGGATATCTGGTCAACAACACCCGCTAATCGCTATACCGTGACGTAAGTTTTGGCGTTCGTCCATGACCACGCTTCCTTTAGTTTCAGACACGTTGGGGTCGTGGTTGGTACCACACCAATCTCGTGCCAGTGGCTGGGACATGTGACAACTATCGCCACAGTGCGATATATCGGTACGTCCTCTTGTATCAGTCGAATGTTGCATTTGGCTCTTTCGGGACCGCCCTGAACGTAGACCCCCTGGTCCAGTAGGCCAATCGGACCCAACTTTGGTCCTAAGAACGTCACCTCGGTGGCTCGTCGACGGCGCAGGCGGCAAGGACACTTATTCATAGGAACTTGATTGATCCGAGTCTCCCGCGCGAAGTTCTCAGTGCGCTATACTTGTGTGGATCAAACCTATCGCGGGTCATCTTTTACGTCAGTGCAGAGTTCGCTTTCACAACGACATGTCAGACGGACTCGCATCGTATTGCAGAGCCCCCTTTGGGTCCGTCACTGGTATCCATTGTTGCATAACTGTTTTCCATGCCCGTCGTATTCGGAAGACGTAACCAGCCCAGTGTTGTTCCAATATCACGTAGCACGTCAACACGTTGAGATCAACTGGGTCAGGATATCGCCAATAAGAGCGTCAGTGTTTACATGTGATCACCAGGCGAGGCATTTCTACAGGCGAGCGCGTGCTAAATCCAGAGATTAAATCTTACGACAGAATGTATTTCTTGGCTTCCCGCCGGCCTTTCTGTAGGTAATGGATAAACTCCGCCCCTCTCTGGAAGCGGCCTTAGGAAGAAGGCAGTGCTGTAGGGACCTGGTAAGCTTATTCGACCCCTAGAAAATTCTAGCGCGCCTGTCCACATGAGCCCAACCTCAAGCAAATATGGGCGGCCGTTTGTCCGAATACAAGGTTCGAAGATAAGCCTATGCCGAGTTTCCCGAGAATGGAATGCAGTTTGTATTGCTTTTCTGGGCGACGAGTGTGGAGATCAAAAAAAAGAAGAGCTGTATCACAGGGTAAGTGGCGCTGCCGTCATAACTGCGCCCGATACCAGGGCAGTCGTCGGGAATGGGAAGCACAAGTAGAGTCACCCCCGATTCCGATATCAATTGCAATTCTCGCACCCTATGTGAAGAGGACTAGTCGCGATCCTTTCGTCAAGAAGCTCGGTGAATCACGCCCCTGAGGTGCGTCCAGAATTTTTGGGGACTTGTATGCATGCACGCCACGGCCGCATACGTCTCCGTCGGGTGCGAAATCCGATTTCCTAGGAGTATTCAGATTGCTCGAAGCGTCGAGGTCTTCCGGTCATTATTGTTCGTGTATTACTAATCACTGCGCCAAAGTAGACGAGTCTTGTTGTTTTCACGCGCATACATTCCACAGTATACAGTACTGGTTTCAGTACAGCGGCAAAGGCCGTCGCGCGAAATTAGACACTTGGAGTTGCCGATGCACTGGAGTGTGGAAACGAACTCCCCTGAAGGTTAGCCTATCTTCGGGTAACAGGTGAGAGGCCTTACGCCATGCTTATGTAGCTGACGACGCACAACGTACGACACTTGTGGACAACGCCCACTCGAAGGCACCGCCGGGCGAATGCTCGATCAGAGGCCAGCATCTAACCAAATTAAATTTAGGGGCATTCCGTGCGATGTGATCAATCTGTAGCGTACATACTATGCAGACGCCATACAGAACTAGAGCGCCAGAAAATTTACGGGAAGGAAACTCCTGAAGGCTATGGGAAATGTTGGTTCATTAGTGAAAGGATGAGTAGATAGCCGCCTCTGAATCTGTCGAAGTACGGCCGAAACCAACACAGTTTCCCCTGTAAGCGTCCGTACCACCTCGAGGCTGCATGGAAATTGTGTCTCGAAAAATTCTCTGCGGCGTCATTGGTTGCGTAAAACCAAAAGCGTGAGGTGGAGTTAAGGGTGGGGCCGCATTAGTCCGTGGCCAGCACGGCCCAGGCAGGACTGTGTTCACTGCTCTGACAGGAAATGGTCGGGAACATATCCCTAATTTCTTTTTTTGAGCAACCTTGTGTATAAAATTGCGCTTGCGTAGGCGCCGTCTGCATCAGTCCCAACGAATGGTTGACTATCAGGACCTAGAGGAGCGCGTCTTTGTTTATACCGTGTGACTCCCCGGACATCCTCGTTTGGAATGTTTCACATTATAATAGGATTTCATCGCAGAAAGGAGGCGCATCTTCGTGCCGCCAAGCTATTTCACGTATTGTCTACAGCATGGCTGGATCCAGTTCTTGATCCAGTTAGTTTGGATGGCGAAAAATACCTCACCGTAGCCACGCCAATACGGTGCGTATTACACGTTCCCCATGAAATCGATTAACGAGTTCGGGTTGTGGAAATCTTAAACGTCCTTTCGCAATGTGCAAGTATCTTGCTGGAACGATTGGCCAACTCAGTTCGATTGAGATCCCGCACTGATGAAGTGTTGAAGTTATTGTGAACAAATATAACGAAATGCTCTCACGTGTAGGGTGAGTGTCGTACGATTTCAGAAGTATTTCTAAATGAGCGAACTTGAACTTCGAAGGGCTTTCTGGCAACGAATACGCATGGTCCATTGCAGGGTCCATCTGAAGTACTGAGTCCCACCGCGCTTCGCACTCTCCGCTAAAAATCCCACAGATCTTTTTACCTGAATTCGATGCATCACACGTTAGAATATCGTTGGGTTCCATTGATTGATCAACCACGCACCGGAGTTGTGTCCAACCTTGCTCGTCAACTCGCAATGCAACGCATTCATCTATTCTTCATGTAGATCCGGAAGGTTTGACCTTACCGTCCACACTGTCGATGTCGCCATTGACACAGTATCAAGCGTCTAGGAACAAGACACCGCTATACAACGGTCGAGGCTTGCGCTGGCGGAGGGATCCCCGCCACTGCCACGTCGTCGTCTTCCTCGTGTTAGGGTTGCGTACAGTTTGCAGTGGGCTCGCTCGTGTTGATGCGTGATACTGAGGCTCAGAACCCCTGCCGCTGCATCCTCACCGAGATCCGTGGCGTATATGAATTTTGGCCCGTGTTAGCGGGGCGCCGCTCGCCGCCACGTCATCGTCGTCGGGGCTGAGGCCGCACGGCGCACGCCGGGGTTGCGGCCCGCATAAGTGGAACCGTCCCTGCGCCTTTGCATCGTCGTCAGGGGTGGCCGCTCGCGTCACCCCCAACCCTGCGCTGGCGGAGGGGACCCCCCGCCGCTGCCATGTCATCGTTGCGGTTACGCTCGCATGCGACTTGCAGCGGGGTCGCTTGCGTCGTCGTTATCGCAAGGGTTGTCGGTCGAGAAATTTACGTGATGTGGCTGGTTAACTTTGGCTGTGGAGAGGAGGTGCGGTGGCAGAAGAAATGAACTGTTTGCACGCAGTAGGCCTGATGGAATCGTGGAGCCACGCCCGGGCTCGACTGTATCCGAATTATACACGATTGACCGTGGCTCGGGGGAAGCTCGTGCTACGCGCTGCCAGTGTGGCTGCGACACCACAGTCACGTGAGTATTTCAGTTGGCGATGGACAGCTCCAGACCCGATCTGACCCAGTTCGCCACCGCAGCATGCACTGCAAAAGCGAGCAATGGTGACCTCCTTCTTTGTTTAAGGGATAAAACCACGCGGCAGAGAAGAGATGCATAGAAAATGAGAAAGCGATCACACATAGAGTGTAGCCTGTTGGTGCAAGCAACGTTCATTTGAAAGTCCGTCGTGGTATACAACTTCTTCCCACACGTACCGCAATGTACCGCAATGAGGTTTGTGCTTGGGTTTGTGACCAGATCGTTCGTGTCTGTGCTACATTGTTTGTACCCCTGAGCACTGCTAATTTCCGTTGCTGTGCCCGGAGGAACAGTACATTTGTACTAATACTGTACTAGGTGGGAATCCGCCGTGGAACGTATCGTTCCAGTTTGCCATGAGGTGTTCGCAAGGGGTGTTCGTCGGAATCGTTGCTTTCGACCCTTGGTGATGAACGAAGGAATACCTATTTTTGTTCCACCATGCAAAAGGCCCTCAGACACGATCATTACGTATTCAAACGTGCATTGTTTCGTGCATTGCTCAAAACATGTGCGATCATGTTGCAAGCGAGGCAGACTCGAGAGTCTTTGTACGTACTGTATTTGTTTTACGCCACCAGGCGCTAACTTTACTGTTTCTTTTTCTTTCGGATCCAGTTAACTTTACTGTTCTAGAACCGGTCTGGGGGTACGCCGTATGCCTCCCAGTAATGACCTATGGGTGCCAACTATGGTTCACTGGCAAGCACCCCAAGAAGCTTGTGGATATCCTGCAGAGAGTGCAGGACGAGGGTGTCAAGGTAATCACGGGGGCCTTCCGCACAGCCCCCAGAGAGGCGCTCCTCCACCTCACGCGCATCTTCCTCGAAAAACTCACCCACACATCAGCCCTCAGGCTATACAGGCTGCCGCGAGCATCCCAACTCCTGAGGAGACTCGGGCCGGAATGGTATGCCGCACACCAAGGCGACCTACCCCTGCCGGTAGTGTTGCCGTGAGTTAGAGTCCACACCGGTGTGAACTCTAACTCGGACCGAACTTTCGCAACTCGACTCGACTCGAACCCTCGAGTTCACACCGGTGCAACTCGGGAGTTGTCTCCAAAAAACGCGTTGCAGATATTTCCTTCGTCGTATTCTTGATCCATCTCTGTCCCCACTACCAAAATAACAACCTCATGTGGTCTGTACCAAAATAATGAGTGCATACATTGTATTAACAGAGACTCGGAGCCCTGCAAACGAAAAACTATAGCGTGTTTCGTGAATTTTCTCTCATTTTCGGCTGTTTCCATCGGAATGTCATCACATGACTCACCTGCCATGCGCTGTCGCTGTCCCCCACTCTTCCTCCTTGCTTCCTCCACCCGTCGCTCTGAATCTTGCCGCACACACACACAGTCTCTTTCTCTCTCTCCCTGTTGCTCGGTTTCCACCCTCACCATATGCCATTCATTCTGTACCCTCTTACCTTACAGGCTCGTTTCACATTTGTGTAAATCCTTCTGTATTTAAAACCCACTCTTGTTCCCTAATAGACGGCATTCAGTTGCCACTGTTTCCCCCTGTTCGTCTCGGAAGTCAGACCCAAAGGACATTGCTTCATTTCTCGTCGTATCGTGCTTTCGGGTTCATTGTTCAGGTTGCTCGGGTTCATTGGGTTCTGAGCAAAGAGGCGTGGGAACCTTCTGAATTGAAGGCTTCCCATTGGCTCATGTTTGTTGAACTCCCGAGTTGCACCGGTGTGAACTCCCGAGTTAGAGTTAACGTCGAGTTGGCAACTCGACTCGGACCGCATCGACTCGCGGCAACACTATCTTCAAGTTCGTAAATTTCATTTGTATCCATCACTGGCGTTTCACATGTCCGGGTATGCCACAGCCAGCACTGGCACGCCTCGCAAACTCAGATGGTATACATCACGTCGGGATTGCGCCGGGTGTATTGTCCCGAAACTCACATAGTGTAGTACATCAACGCGTTAAGGTTGATAGGGTCATGATACCAGCCGCTAGGAAGAGAGGAGACCCAGTCTCAATATACAGTTGCGGACGCAAGGCGAAGGCGGTTCCGAGTCTACGGTCGAACGGGTGCTATGGTTTCTGACGTTAGATACATATTTCTTGGGGCCTCCTCTTTCCCTTCTAATTTGGATTGGTAGATAGCATGGGGAGCATGGGGAGGAACCTAGGGAGCGGCTTCATGAAGGCTAGAAGCAGTGTTAGATAACAGGTTCGCCGACCCCTAGTAATGCCTTGTGTACCTTTCATCACGAACCTAGCCGCAGGGCAGATATGTGGGAACAGCCGCCCATAATGGGTGGCTGTTCCTACGGATATGAGCCTATTTTTCCGGATATGGACGTCGGTGTCTGAGCGGCTGTTTTCCATCGACGGTCAGATGGTTAAACCGGTTAAGCCTCGCGGTCCTCGAGAATGGAACCAAGTCGATGGGGTCAATTGGTGCCGCCTTGGATGTTCTCAGCAATTGGTATACCCCTGCACCCCCGATGCGAAAGGATAATTTGAATTTCCGGCTTTACAATTGCGTGCAAGCGAGCCTTCGTACATCTGGTCCATATTGTATGCGTGCCGTTTCCTCTGCCCCAAAGAAAGACCTCCATGCGTAAATGGCCTTGCTGTCAAGAGGGGGCAATCGACGGCGAGTATTGAGCCTTTCCCCCAAGGTTGGCCTTTATTCGAGGAACAGGCGAGTTAACAAGCATCGTCCCATGTCGACCAACGAAATGTAGAATAGGTACTGCTGTTGAGATGTTCCACCAAGCAGAAGGTCGATCTGAAGACAGCATCGTGTCGCATTCTCGTTCTAGAGCATTTCGCGGAGGGTAATTGATCTGCAAATAACATACAGACGAGGCGACATACAGAACTAGTGTACAAGAAGGTTTACGCGAAAGGAACCTTTTTGAAAACTATGGTGAGACGGAGTTCATCTTGGGCCTCATAAACAACCCCGCAGTCGGATAGCATCCAAACTGGGGATACTCCTTGGTTTCCCGGTGCCGCACTTGTCCCCGGGAAGGGATGCGAAAGATTCGCTGGGAAGTTTGACAATGGCTCGGCCATGAATGGGAACCCAGTTTGGTCGATTCCGCCTTGCTCAAAGTGTCCATACTGGAAGTGCGGCTTCGATGGGTGAAAGTATGAGCGGAGAGCTACTTTGAACTTATGTTAGGCGTACTGACCGGCGGATATTCGCTACCATTCCACGGTGGAGGGGCCCTAGTATCATAGTTGAAACCATTGACCGAGTTTCCCCAGTATGCTTCATTACCGTGTTCGAATTGCGCTGGGGCTATGTTTCTGAGACCGTCCTGCTGCACATGCCGTAAGAACCGTACAAGATTGGAGTAGTATCTGGTACATACGGTGGGAGGTTGTGGGTCATAG
The DNA here is from genome assembly GCA_021525015.1 of Lactarius pseudohatsudake. NCBI lineage: Eukaryota > Fungi > Basidiomycota > Agaricomycetes > Russulales > Russulaceae > Lactarius > Lactarius pseudohatsudake. The sequence goes on along the minus strand of JAKELH010000104.1, from coordinate 15,672 downwards.
TGCGGTGTCACCGGCTGGACAGGACGGGGGGGTATGTAGTTGGGCTGCTGCGGTCTGCGGTGCCGAGGGGTTCTCACGGCTCTAGCAGTGGATGACCCACGGACGTATCCCGGATCATAAGTCGAGTAATTCTGCGGATGGGAAGGGGTTTGTTGTCGCGAAGACATACGCGGCATTGTACTACCGAACTGTCGTCTGCAGGGACTCACTGCGCCTTATTTATACTTGCCAAATGTCCTCGTTTAGGATATTGCCCAGAGGGGAGTTAAGCACTTTTAATCCAATTGGTGCACCAATCTACGTTTTGAACACCGCAGGGTCCCGTAAGCCCGGGCAGTGGTACGCCATCCGAGTCTCGTGAAGGAACAAATCACTGGCCCAATTTGATCCGTGTCTCATATGGAATAGGAAATGCGATTGTTGGGCATAGGTATGCCGCGAGGTTTCAACGTGTGGGGGTGCCCACTCTCGGAGAAATTTTCGAACGAGCGCAGAACATCGAAAAGACGTACCGTGCAGCGGATATGGACGGCCCTTGAAGCTGAAGCAGGACTCTGTTCCAGTGGGTGCTACCAAGCATTGTCGAATTTCTCTATTCACAGGAAATCACGATGGTTTTTTTCACCCAGTTAGAACTTAGAACCTCTGAATTGTTAACCTCCTTTGATTGATCACATACCTGTTCTGTGACCAACTTTCTGGTCAATAAAAAGGGCGTTAGTATAAAATGAGGTTAGTCATTTTCATAACGCAGTTCTATGAGAAGGGCGGGTTCTATAGGAGGACTTGATGAATTGGAATTGAACACCAGTCACTGGTGCAAGGTGAGTAGATTACCTATTTTGTGGGCACGTGGCGGGGCGGTGACAAAACGCGCTATAGCGCCCATCTCCGGCGCATCGTGTTCATTACAATCATATCACCCCGGTGGATCATTTCAATATGTGAATGTAGGACAATGTCCTTTCCTTTTGCTCTGGTGCGATGGCCGTGACTGAACGGGAGGTTAATCTTGTTCCATCACCTGTAAAAGGCGTTGCTTACTGGTTAGCTTACAAGACTTTGACCCTAATAATCCTCCAGCTGAGCGCCATTTCTATTGAGTACATGCACGTCCCCACTTCCCATTTCGTTCATATTTCACTAATATCCGTGTTCCATGCGCAAAAGGGGTCACCAGAATAACCACACTCGGGAACCAGTGGCTGGTGAAGTCCGACTCCTGATCAGAAGCCTACCTTGACCACAGGTACCAATGTGGCTACCCCTACAGTTGATAATAAATTATGTGATACATTAGATTTCCCCTCGACCGTCCACCGAGAAGACTTTATACCATGCGCCTAGCTCAACTGACCCAATCAAGGTCCTGTGCGTCCGTAGCTGCGCGCGACGCATGTCCGTTCTTCCGAGACGTCGCTGGCAATGGGCGAATCCACATCTTTATGTGCCCGACTCTGGAACCGGTAAGGAGCCAGCGCGGGAGGAACGCGACCGCTGTTAGGATGTCGTTCTCGAGCTGCTTGACCAGCACCGGCTGCACGATCGCGACTTCGTTGCGCGACGGTGCAGGATGATAGCGCGGGAGCGGGCCCTCCGCGCCGAGGGGAGGGAGATGGAGCGTCGAGTGGTCAGCGGTGAGCGTGTCGCCGCGCCGGCGCACCCCAAGCGAGAGAGACGAGGCCATGGAAAGGCGATGGTGATGTGAGTGCAACTTTGGACGGTGCAGTATCCCACTCGAGAAGTCCCACTGCGTCGCGTCAAGTAAGCGCTGGAAGATTGTCATTGATTGGAGGAACTGACGAGGATGAGCTTGTTGTCCTCCCCCACGCTGCCGAAGCGGTATGTCCTTCCGTCACATCGGAGGTCATCAAATGCCAATGCAGATAGAAAAGAGGAGTGTCCTTGACAGCGCGCAATGACGCGTTGTTCCCACGGCGAGAATATATTTACCAGGTCATCTTGGCCGCCCGTCTTACAAAATCAAATGATTCAGACTAGAGGACTGACTATTAGTTCCTAGATGAACTCACAATAATGAACCGGCCATCAGGCGACCAAGCTACACATGTTAGAGAACCAAAATAAGCGGCATAGCAATCTACCAGTCTAGGGATCTGCAATCAACGACAGAGATACGGAGGCATAAGGAGAATGAATACACACTGTTCTGCCAATGCGTCTATGACCCGTAGACAGCCGTCCTCGGAGATAGCCGCGACGTACTTGACGTCGGGTGAGAAAACAAAGTCTACAAAAGTCGAACACATTTCTCAGCTTTGATTTGCCGATCAAGCAAGCCACACACCAACGACACTGCGCTTCGACACTTTCCAGTGGCTCACAGGGTTTTTGGTGGCTTTGTCCCTGTCGCCTCTCCCGCCTCCTCCTGAGGAACCTGTCGCATTGACAGGATGCCATGGGGGAATTGTGACGAAGATGCTGTCCAATGGGTTCCACTCCCCGGCTGGCGGTGATGAGTCGACGGGAGGAGGAACGGGACCGTTAGATGGTGGGCGCAGGGATGACACCGGGGAAGCAGTTGGGGGCTGTGCGGTAAATACACCGTCGTCGCGGTCCTTGTCATAGACAATGATTGTTCCGTCCGCGTGTGATACGAGGAAGAGGTTCGGAGAGGATGGCACCCAACGTACGGCCGTGCAGGGTGAACTCGATATGCGACCCTGCGATACGTGTCTATTTCATCGAACCCTGGTAACCCCCACTCCCCCCCGGTAATCTTACCTGCTTGTTCAACCGCCCATATCGTAACGAGAATGGGTCTATGACCATGAGTTTCGTGATCGGTTGGAGTGTGTTGAACATATGTACTCACCCAACCATATGAGATCACCAGTTTGGAAACCGATAATCAGGTCCAAGTGTTCGTGGGAAGCAGTGGCATGATTCACATCGTGACACGTTGGATGAGCAGCGAATGCAACGCGAACCAAGGCTTCCTATGGCGGGGGTTCAGTTCGTTCGCTATAATTGAACCATACATACCTTGGCTTTGACACCAGCTTCGACCCAGTAGAGGTTCTTTGAAGAGTTGTAGAACAGATACGTTGCTTCGCCTTGTTTAGACTGTAACGTCTTGGCGAGACCTTCTATTGCTTGCACCCGAGTAATGAATGTCGACGACGTCGTACGCATATTATGTTTCGGATGTGATAACGCCCTGCGCTTGCCGCCCGCGGGCGGGCTGAACAGCCCGTGGTTCTGATCTTGACTGCCCATCGAGGTTGGGGGAGCGACATCCTGTGAACTCCCGACATCGGGCGGGGTAGCGTCCTCGGGCGTCTCGCCGCTCGAAACGCTGACACCATCCTCCCTCGCAGGACCTGGGGTAAGGCCCTTCTCTTTCCAGAAGTCCTTTCCCCCACCCAGAAGCTGACCAAGGCCTGGCGTGGCAGGTTGCTTCGGTGCAGGGAAGCGCACGGTGATGGTAGATAGGCGCGTTGGGAATATTGGTGCCGGCGCATTGTGAGTGACGGGGAGGGGTTTGTGGTCTTCTGTGACGGAGTAGACGCCCTCGGGGGCAACAAACGTGTGCTCGTTCTCCATCATCAGTGGAAAACACGCTTGGTAGCTGGGCGGCTAGGAGCGGAACCGTTACAGTAATGGCGTCGCTCAATTGCTGGTCACGACCCCCCGTCGTACTCGCGAGTGAGGAACGAAGACCGCCCGGATCTTATCCTCCCTCCGTACCCCACTACCATGACCGCTCCTTCTATCGCCTCGACTGCGCGCGCAGCCAAACGCCTGAGCCCTTCAACTGTGCGTGGAACGAATTTCATTTCTCCTTTTTATTTTTTATTTTAAGCTATCGTCGTTCCTATCATTGCCAAATTGAACAGTTGTCGAGGCTCAGCGTCGCACGACGCTGCAACTCAACCGGAGCGGAGCCTCCGCCTGCCGGTGGCCACCTCCCTTCCATTGCCACCTCCAAGATCCTGCGCACCACGCGCGAGACCGCATTACGCACCCCTGGTATCAAGTGGCTGGACGAAGATGGAAACTCACCACTGCAAAACACCATCGGGGGTCGCGAGACACGCAAGATGAACCTCTACCAGGCGGTACGGGATGCCATGGGGTGCGCCATCTCTGCTAACACGTCGTGACCGTTGCTCAAAGCTTTACCAGGATTGCTCTCGCAAAAGATGATACGGCCATCGTCTTTGGTGAGGATGTCGCATTTGGTGGCGTGTTCAGATGCACCATGGTGCGTATCTGCTTCCCTCAGCCAAATACACTTCCCAACCAATCACGTGGTGGCAGGGATTGGCAGAAGAATTTGGTGGGCTACCAAAGTTAAAAGCTTAACCAGAAATGTGACACTGTTGCCAGGGAGGGAGCGAGTTTTTAATACTCCTCTTTCGGAGCAAGGCATTGCTGGATTCGGCATTGGCGTCGCGTCGATGGGTCAAACGGCCATCGCAGAGATCCAGTTCTCTGATTATATCTTCCCCGCCTTCGACCAGGTACGTGGCACCGCCACCTGCTATTCGCATGCGGGTGTGATGTTAGTTTATAGCTGGTAAACGAAGCCGCCAAATTCAGATATCGCAGTGGCGGTCAATTCAACGTCGGACGCCTGACGGTGCGCACGCCAAGTATGTCTGTCGGCCACGGAGGACTGTATCATTCCCAAAGCCCAGAAGGCTTTTTCATGGGCGCCTCTGGGCTAAAGGTACGCCTGCACTCGCATGTGACGGAACGGCCTGTGTAATCGCACGACAGATTGTCGTTCCCCGCTCACCCGTTCAAGCAAAAGGGCTCTTGCTGGCCTCGATACGAGACCCGAACCCGGTCATCTTTATGGAGCCCAAGATCCTCTACCGCTCCGCGGTCGAGCAAGTTCCGATCGACGACTTTGAGCTCCCCCTCGGCCGCGCGGAGGTTCTCGTGCCCGGTGCAGACCTCACGCTGCTTACGTGGGGCACGCCCTTGTACCACTGCGAAACTGCGCTCTCGCTGCTCGCCGAGCCGCCTGCGTCACTGGCGCCGCTCGTACCAGAGGCACTGCGCGGTGCCCGGATAGAGCTCATCGACTTGCGCACTGTGCTCCCCTGGGATGTGGAGAGCGTCATCGAGAGCGTCCAGCGCACTGGGCGGCTCGTAATTGTGCACGAGGCAAGCCGCACCGGGGGTGTCGGCGCTGAGATCGCTGCGGAGGTACAGTCGAAGGCATTCCTCAAGTTGCTCGCCCCCGTGCGGCGTGTCACTGCTTGGGAGTAAGTGCGACATTTCTATCCACTGCCCAATGTCACTGATGAAACGAACCCATGCAGTACGCCTGTCGGGCTGCAGTTCGAGAAGTTCATCATACCAGATGCTATTCACGTTTTAGACGCCGTGATGGAAACATTAGCCTTTTAATGCGTAAAAACATTGTAATGTAATATAGCAGCGAAATTCGTTGGGGTAATGGGAAGGCCATTGCGAATGAGCGGATCCAGCACAACTGGTACGGCGTGCCGCCAGACGCGGAAGGCGCACGGATTCTCAAGTCTGCCAACCAACGCAGAGTCGGGTGTGTGTGTAGGAATAGATCAAGAGGTAGAGCATGTCAATGTGAGAAAGATGTGGAGTCGTCGTCGTGAGCTAGCAACTCTCCATATTGACGAAGGCACTACACGCGGCGTGCTCTCACTTACAACTGGTTCCACACGGTATCTTTGTACGACATTTTCTAATTTGATTTCATAATCATACGGCCAGCTCGCTGCAAAAAGACACCCATACACTTCCTCATTCCAGTATTTCTTCGCCTGTTTGTCTCTGCCTGAAAACGGTACCAGGAGATGAGCAGAACTCGAAACAGAGTCACGTGAGAGCGCACCTGTTTCAGTTTCCCAAGAATATTTTGAACGCCTCAAGGCATCGCAAGATCTCGAGTCTGTTGGGTAGAGGGCGCATCCCCTCGCCGTTCCTGCGAGGAAGGACAGGAACGTAACGAAGGACACGGGTTTCCGTCTCAGGATAAGTGCCAGTCTGGACGGCTTTGCTCAGTGCGGCAGTGACAGTGATTTTATAGAAGATCGGCGTGGTGCCAACCATGGTGAGGCAAGGGAACATAATGGAGTCACGAGTGGGGAGATCAAGTTGGCGTTCTCGCTTTTGGTTGTTTAGCGCAAAGGTTGCAATAGCGTCTGCGATGACCTGGGGCTCCGGATCTATCATGTTCGACAATCTCTTACCCTCCTGCAACAGCAGCAGAATTTCATTGTCGTCCATGACGCAAACGTCAGTCTCGGCGACTGAGTTTTCTCCACAAATAAGGAAAGGGATGGCGTGTCGGATGAAAACGATCCTATTTTCATCGTCGTACCCGAGGCGCTTCAGTAACTCAGCAGCAAAATTGTCAACGGCTGCCTCCTGACCGTCCATCGCCAGGTCTAGGTAATGCAGTAGTTGCTTCGTCCGTTTGTCCGTGTCCGCCGCGTCCTGTCTACTTTCGGTGGCCATGAAACCCGCCAGCGACGGTTCAGTCGGATCGGGGAAGTCGGTAGTCCCAAAGAACACCTCCTTACTCTGAGGCACAACGGCGATGTTGTATGCAGATAGTTCGTTCGCAGTCCAGTCGCTACCAGACCTCGGGTTTCGAAAGAGTTGAGCCATGATTAATTACCAGGAAAGTGGAAGGTGGCGGGCATCGAAGTAACAGGTATAGAGTAATTAAATGACGTAAACATCTCATTTTAAAAAAGACGACACCAGCAGGATTTGAACCTGCGCTCCCAAAGGGAAACAGATATCTAAACGGAGTTCGAATCTGTCGCCTTAACCACTCGGCCATAGTGTCCTGTTTGTGCTAGCTGTTCTGCCACGATATACGTTATCACGGACTGTACAAGAAAGGCCTGACCAACTTCAAACCCGACACGCGATGAGCCTTTCAGCGCAAGCACTAACCCTCCACATATGGCCCTCGAAGTGGGGTCTACCCTCTACTGAGCCCTCCTGTATCGCCGCTGCATTCTACCTCCAGCTCGCGCTTCCGGGACGCTTCTCAATCCGAGAATGCACCAACCCAGACGTGTCCCCCAGCGGTAGGTCAGTGTCGACTCTGGCGCTCTTTCCTTGTGCGCTGACGCAACTCTTATAGGCCAGCTACCATATCTCACTCACGGCCATCACGTTGTCGCGCCCCTCTCCTCCATCATCAAGTATGTGGCGACTCTGCCGCCTACGTCTGTTCCCCCCGTCGTGGAAGGAGACGCGTCTGAGCCCGCGTTTTCCGCCGATGTTGACGTGTTGCTTGACCTTTCGGAGCGCGCACAGCGTACTGCGTGGTTCGCCCATGCCGAATCAGCTCTCGGCGATCTTGTGGTGCGTCCCTTCGCATTACAGAAGTGCCTTGCCTGGTAATCTAAGACGCTCCCTAGGCTTATGCCTTTTACTCACTAACTGAAAACTACGCTGCGGTCACGCACCCCACCTTGTCGTCTTTCTACAAAATTCCACAGTCTTACTACGTGCCTCGCCGTATTCGCCAAGTCCACCAAGTCCGCCTCGAGGCGAATGGACTATGGACTGCCCCTGGGAACGAGCCCGAGGAAGCAAGCCCTAAGCGCTTCGGCGAGAAGGAAGAGCCAAAAAAAGAGGACCCTAAGCAGAAATTCAAAAGTGCTTTTCAGCGCGAGCGGGTGAGTTGCCCCCAGTGACTGCTCAAGTACGGCCAACCTAATTTGATCCGAGGGAAACAGGTCTTAGAAAAGTCGCGCGCGGCATTTGGTATCTACTCGAGGCTTCTAGGCGACAAAAACTATTTCTTTTACGACAGGTGAGCTCTGATAGAGACTTACTCGCTCTCAGTAACCTCACGAGGTCCTCGCAGGCCGACGACCCTGGATTTGGTGCTTGCTGCACACGTCCTTCTCTTGGTCCAAGCACCACTCCCCGACACGTTGCTGTCGTCGCTCCTCAGTTCATCGTATCCCACACTGCTCTTGCACGCCCGTCGCGTACTCGCAATCGCTGCGCCGTCCGCACCCGTACTGCCGCCAGAACAGTATAGCCTGAGCGCTCTCATACCGTATCCGAGCTTCCGCGCTTGGTGGAGTGAGCCGCCTCCCCAAAAAAGTGAAGAGGAAAAGCGCTTCGAACGCATGCGGTGGCAATGGATCGGTCTCGCAGTCCTTGGGTCGGTCGGGTATTGGTTCGTCTGGGGAACCAAACTTCGTTTCGTGAGGTTGGAGGATGAGGATGGGGATACAAAATTGGTGATTATCGTCGAGGACGAGACCGGAGTTGATGATGAGGAGGAGGACGAGGACGGTGTGGATGAGCCTGAAGATGAGGGTGGGGATGAGGATGAGGGCAATGGAAAGGCAGAAGCCGGTTGAACAGTTCCACTTTAAGCTTTCTGTTTGTTTTCATTGCTCGACGACGTCGAAAGATGGCCCCCCTTCGCCTACGACATCCAAAAGGCATTTCGACCTTACAACTTGACTTAGACACGGCCACAGTGCAGGATTTGCTCCAAGCCATATTCACCGTATCCGAAATACCACCATCTGCACAAGACCGTGCGCTTAAACCCGTCCCACTCACTCTGCCATCTCACGTCTGTCCTAGTCAAAGCAGGATACCCGCCGCGCGCGCTCACAGGCGTCATACCCGAGCTTCCAATCTCCAGTCTCGGCCTGGCGTCTGGCGATCAATTAATTGTTAATTATAACCAAAAGTCTGGCTCTGCAGCACCTCCGGGCGCCACGCCTACCGCCTCATCAGCATTGCCTGCAAACCCGCACGCCACCGTCGTCAACCGTCGTGCTTCTCTCCCTCCATCGGCGTCAAATCCAAGGCCTGCAGCCACGGCGCCTCCTGCTGTACAGAGCAGTGGCCCGGATTTTGTAAAGACGGATGGTGGTTACCTCGTCCATCGGGTACGTGCCATGGTCACGATTACACAGAGGGAGTATGTTCTGAAGGCACTCTTATCGCAGATCGTGCCAGATGACAACTCCTGTATGTTTGCCTCTGTCGCGCTGCTTTTCGAACAGAACATGCAGAAGGCGCCAGTAATCCGGCAGGGTACGTCGCCGCGTCTCCGCCAGCGATGCCCTCACGATCCCGCATAGTCGTAGCGGAAGCAATCCGGAGGGACCCGGAGACATGGTCCGACGCCATCCTCGGGTGAGAGCACATCGCGCATCCTCCCAGCCCAGCCTTCAGCTTTCTCTATGCCCATGACAGACGTCCGCGCGACGAGTACATCCGCACCATCCTCTCGCCGAACTCGTGGGGTGGCGCTATCGAGCTCACGATCCTCGCGGCCCACTACCGCACCGAGATCGCAAGCATCGACGTCGAGACGGGCCGCATCGACCGCTTTGGCGATGCCGGCAGCCGCGCGCTGCTCGTGTATTCCGGCATCCACTATGACGCCGCCGTGCTTGCACCCCAGCCCGACGCCCCGTCGGATTTTTGCGTGAGCGTCGTGCCTTCGAGCGGCGCTGAGGGCGAGCGCGTGCTCGATGCGCTCGGTGCGCTCGCGACGAAGCTGCGGGCGAAACGGGCGTACACGAACACCGCGACGTTCGATTTGAAGTGCGAGGTACCGTGATCTGTCCCTCGCCCCGCATATACAGCGTCCTTACGAACGTTATCAGGTGTGCGGGAAAGGGCTCAAAGGCGAGAAGGAGGCACGTGCGCATGCGTCGGAGACGGGACACGTCAAGTTTGGCGAATTCTAGGATATCTTCTATTTCCAACGGAGCTGTGTAGTTCGTAACGAGGAGTGTGGTGCTATCCCTGTATGTTATGTTTGTTCTTGCGCGGGCGAGAGAGCCGTCTAGACTGTCACGACATCCGGGATGATCTCCCCGCGGAGCCTCTCCCGCACCCTGTCAACTTCCTCGTAATCCTCGTTCCTCGGCGGGCCCGCCCCGCGATCTATCCACTTCCACGCGTTCTTCCGAATGAACTCGTCAAACGACCACAGTTCCTTGTCCAGCTCCTCATCGTAGCTGCACCACACGTAGGTCTGAGCCGGGACGGTCTGTACCAGCTCGCTGGCAGCCGGGAGCGGCGGGAGATCGGCCGGGATCAAGCTATCCTCTACAGCCCCGGAGGTCGCGGCGTCCACCGGAAGCGGCGTGAAGGGTCCTAGTGGGTGCACGAGGACCTGCGAGCGGACGTATTCCTGTCTCCGAGGAAGAAGAATAAGTGGATGCAGTATACAAATGAAAGGTGTAGATACGCACGTTGCCTTCAAACATGTCGAGGATGGCGATGTCCTTTGCCGTTAGACCCGACACCAGCGTACCACGGACGCTGTTCTCCTCTGATGTGAGCTCGCGCCCTAGAAGTGCCTTGCTTCGCTCACGAGGCAGGATGGCTGGGTAGTCTGCATCCTGATGTGGGGAATCTGGGTAAGTGAAGGTATCGCACTACGCACTTACTGTAGCATACCTTGACTTTATGCCGGGTGTAGTCCTAAGATCGCTCGCTTAGTATCATGTCGGGTGCGCCCGCCATCGGATTGGGATGGAGACGAACCGATAAGATGGAAGGGCAGATCTGCAGATGGCTCGCGTCGTTGTCTAGTACCCGCTTCAGGATCTTGGGATGCATCAACGTGCCATAGAAGAACGCAGAGGTCATGGCTGGTTGGGAAGACTGAAATGAACAGTACTATGGTATCTATGCCAATTTGGTGTGAGCCGAGGACACGAGGTTGATAACCGACTACGTTATGTTTCATGGGAACAATCGAACCTCACCAGTGCTGCCTCGGTCTTGACTCATCTGCCATTACTTTCTCTTCTTCGTAAGGCAAGGGCGCAAAGAGATCAAAGTCGCCTTGAAAATGTCATACCAGTTCGCTCTAGATCATCACAACCCACGGCTGACATATCTTTCACGGAGCTTAGCATCGCGGCACACTGAAAGGTATGTCAAAGCTTTGCCACGAGTATTCAGCGCATATGATGAATGTCGAGTTAGTGAGACCGGGACTGTTGTTCGGTAGAAACCCAAACAACTGTTTGAACACGGGACGGCCGAGCCATCCCTCATGACCAACTGGTGAGCATCGAAGCGACATTCCCCACGCAGTGTTCAAGCCCCTTACTGTCCCCGAAACACACGACGGACATCGAGTTGAACTCAAAGCCCTTTATGTGATCTTTTCTCCCTTGCTCGTTTACTACTGGTGTGCTCCACATATATGGTAATGCGGGCGACCGCCGGGAACGCCAAAGTACCAAGACACTCCATCTTCCACTTGCCCAGTTCGTTTTTGGCGCTCATCTGGCGAGGTAGCTACAGGTACCCCCCATACTACGTTCTAGATTGGCCAAGGAGCATTGACAGGGCTATCTCTCTTACGGGCCCGGGGTCGACATTGAACGTCACCCTCACCCGCTAATCTCGCTTTCGACTGTGGGTTCAGCCCGAGGTCATGCGGCACTGAGCGCTCGCTCTTTTGGTGGGGCTCAAGTGTTGAACGGTGGTACCTTAATGGGCCCGCTGCATCCCCCGTTGTCTCGCCGCAAATCTCATGGAAGTGTTTGGAACCAATCAACCGTGACTTAAGACATGGTACTGTCCCACAGCTTCTCCGCTACTAGTATCCTAGCTCGACTTACATACTTTGTCTTTCATCTGCTCTTATGAGGGACAATGGGCGTAAGTTCTCAAGACCAAAAAGGACTATGCGTGCCAGTGTCCACTCACCGTGCCGAAAGCGCCGTTAGTCTTTGAATTACTACACTATCACTACAGTAATCACTACTCGTCTCGTCTCGAGCTTAAGTGTCATTCCCGACCTGACGCTCGGGTTCATATGGCCGATCTGTGGGGTCTTCTTCTTGCTCTTCGGGATCCCACTGCCAGGTGTTCGCAATGCACCAGCCTATGAGGGCCGCAATAGTTCCAGCCGCGGTTCCCACAGGAATCCAAATCCTCATCGATGTGTTCTGGAAACTGAATATCAACAACGCGACGAAGAACCCCCAGGCCCTATTTAAACGAATGAGCACTATACAAAGGATAAAAGATACGACCAAAACAACATACGACCACATCAGTAGAGCGTAGGTTAGACTGAAAATGATGGCCAACGGTTCCAGACCAAACCAGCGCTTCTTCATCCCATGTAGATAGTACCACTGGAAGCCAATTAACTAGGAACATGTAACGTCAGAGGGTTGCCACTCACTGCACTTTTGGGATCCTTTGTCATCATGGTGCGGTTACGGCGGATGAGCAGTAAACCCGTGATGATGCTCCCAATGCTAAACACCAATGAGATCGAACTTGTAATCTGAGCAGGAGAGGGTTCGATCCATGTATTCGGAGCCTGATTCGGAGGGGCGTTCGGCACAGGAGGGGTTGGGTACGGAGGGGCGATAATGACACCTGGGATAGCAAGGAACGCGACATTTGCAGCAAGCATCACTGTCGACTGTCAGGTCCCCAAGTGTCAAAATATGCGTGGTCTCGTCTCAGACGGGAAGTCGTGGACTTACATATAGAACGAACTCCGTCCATTCGGAAACCAGCTTTTGCATGAACTCCTTCCAGAGAGCTTCAACAACGATTTCATCCGTCCACACCTTCTCGAGTTCTACTAAATGAATGTCCGGGAAGAAGAACAACATCGGCGATAAGATTCGAACTAGTATCGTGCGCTTGCGACTGCTACCCTTGTAGATGCTTTTGTAGCGATCCTGGCGAGAACCTTTTTGACCGTGAAAGTGCAGAAACTTCCAATGGGCTAGGGATACGACTGCTTAGGAGAGGGGAGTATGTGGGAAGAGAGACACACCATAGAAAGAGAGCAACCGTGCTAGGGAAAGAAAAAGTGAGTGTTTTGGGCTTTGCAGATCGAAATACGACTTCATTACCTACTGAGGCTATTACATGAGGATCTTCTGGGCCGAGACCTACGTTGGGTTATAATCGCAGTCCTGAGATAAAAAAGACGGACTTGCTTTCGGCCTCCTTTATAAAGTCACGCATGGATTCCATTTCGGCCACGGTATAGGGCGAAGTCGAAACTTTGGAAGTCAAGCAGTCTATGAGAATTCAGCACACGATAGCGATGTGAAGGAACAAACTTCTTACCAATACCGCTGCTCAGTAGAGCTCCGAGCAACTCATTCGATGCGTTCTTCGGGAACCTCCGCCAATCGGGGCCCGGATAAAGTGACCAATGTACCCTTCGTTTCGAACATGAGATGAACGCAAATACTAATTTTGAAGTCTCACCAATAGAGGGACTCAAGCCGAAGTTCTGGAATGGATCATATCGTTGATTTGGACGGTATTAATCGACGAGCTGGAAAATACGCACTGACGTGACCCGGTTCCCGTACACCACGCACCTCGCGCAACAAACTTTCTTCGCATTCATAGAAGTCCTGCCAGAACAATGTTTTGCTGACGTGATCGACGTAGTAGTAAGCCCAGACCGTTTCGTCGTCCGTCACCTTGATGATGTCTAAAACTAGGTCATAGTTATCTGTAGGGAGGGGCTCTTTGCGTTCCTTGTCCAAAAGTGCAGCGAATGCGTGAATTTCAGCGCTCAGATCGACGTCGTACATATACACATCAGTGAATATTCTCTTCGTAAATTAAAGTGAGATGCGGGGCAAACGAGTCCAAAATCCACTTACTCGTTCGGTATTGTAAAAATAAAGAGAACCTCCGGGATGCGTGGCAGGTACCCAACCCTCAGGACATTTGGCGTGTGAGCTGGCATGGTGGAATTCCGTGAGCCCTCAAATTGTCGGTAGCCAATTAAAAAATGGATTACTATTGAGGTAGGTCAACTTCCATCGGACGTAGCCTATATTCGCTATGCACTCGTTGTCTAATAAGGTGTAACGGCAGTAGCACTTGAATATATTGAGTGAAGAGTGTGCTCACACGTCGCCCTTGTTCACGTAACGAGATACTTGTTCGGAATGCATGAGCCCGATACTACGCGTTTTCCCATCGGGCCATACCCCTGATGCGTCCACGACCGAGATGGCTACGAAAGACGAAGTAGACGGCTGGGAAAATGAGGGTTGATATCGCGGTTGGTCCGAGGATGAGGCCAAGGGTTCGGGAAAATATGGGGGAAAAACAGTTGGGCTCGAAGGATCCTGTGTAGAGTGTTCTGATCCGGAAGTCGGGGACGGTGACCTTGAGGGTGGGGAAATATTGATATCAATGGAAGATCGACGAGATCCTTCTGAAGTATCTCGCGGGGGTCGCGTGCCGCTAGGGTTCGCCAGTGTACTCGACTGGTGTAAAGGCGGAGGATGTGGAAATGGGGATGGGGACGGAGGCCGGGAGCGATCAAGACGAGGAGCCCCAGCGAACTGCGTCGAGGTCGCACGTGAGTGCGTCAAAGTGAGGGGGTTGTTCAAACGACTAATAGGAAGTCGCGCGCCACTATGTATGCTGTCCGCTATTGAAACATTACTGCCTACGGAGAGCTGTCTGTCGGAGGGTCGTGGAGAGCCACGCAACGAAGATGCACGCGATGAGGCAGGACTCTGAGGCAAGCTTTGCGACGCCATCATCGGACTTAGACGCAAAACCTCTGCATTGCTAGGTCCCAACTGTGAGTGTGGCTCACCAGCTCTGTTGAAATCCCGGCTGGCATAAATTGTGCTGTATTCTTCACACGCCCCCGAAGCCTTGGGAAATAATGGCCCTGCCTGACCACCTGTCTTCTTCGGAACGCCTTTGGGACCAGTCCGGGAGCGTAGCGGCCAAATACGCGTGAGGCCGTGGAGGATGTGCGGCCAAAAGAGCACGCAACGCAGTACGAAGGACTTGAGAGTGTGTCCAATGGATCGTATGGCCCGAATTAGTGCGAGCAGACCCAATCCAGAGCGAAACACTGGCATGTTGTAGGTGAGAGTGTGTGAAGGACCAACGTCAAAAGGGCCGCAACTTCAAACCAAAGAACCCCGTATTCCCATCTTCCTAGCTCCGAAGTCTCGGGGTCTGGATCTATCGACCTGTCAAGGACGACTGATTGACGCCTCCGCTTACAGATCAGAGCGCCAGGGTGTCAGGCCATGTCAGGACTGATTGCAGCCGACCTGCATTTATCTAGGTTTAGATATATGTTCCTTCAAGTCGTAGAGTCAAACGCTGGCGCTTGCACGGGTGGTGGATACTGGCCTGCAATGTTGCTAGAATCGACGACGGGGTCTGCCAGTGGTCTGGCGTCTGGTGTCTCGCGTCTTGCCATAACTTACAGTCGTCAAAACGCTGCATTTTGAAAACGCGCGCTTTATTGGGCGCTTTGAGCTCCGGAGAGACCGGAATGAAGCATCACTGGCATCACCAGTCGACGCCATTCCTCTTTTCCCCAGTGAGGGGATTGCAATATCAGCATTGAATATTGAACGTTTGAACGTTGAACTCAGGACCCTGTGTCAGCGTTGGAGGGAGCCTTCAAAATGGTGCCACGGTTTCCTTTTGGCCCATCTAGAAAGCAATCATATGTCATTTCACCTTGCATTTCATTCACGTTCTACAGTACTCAGTACGGTACTATCGTTCCCGCACCTCTGCAAAAACACGGTATTTCTTTTTTGTAGCTTCAACAACATATCGTAGCTACTTTATTTTGTACATAGTAATAGATACATGTATATCCCACCCAAATCAGATTTTTATTCATTTGTTTCTGAGTCTGTTCAATGTGGA
>JAKELH010001039.1:0-15861 GCA_021525015.1 Lactarius pseudohatsudake | reverse complement strand
GTAACTCCCGGTGATACGTCAAGTGTCAAATGTACTGGACGCATACGACATGCCAGACGTAACAAAATAGTGTCAGAGACATAACTTGTTGGAAGTAAGGAGGAAAATATGGATATCGTTGAAGGTGCGTTGGTAATTGTCCGGATCTCGAGGGAATCGGGGTAGATATCCGAAGATTGTCGTGAGGTATTGGAGGTTCCCAAATGTCACAGGCCTTGGTATCTTCTGCCTCACTTCCACTGAAGGGGTAATCGGATTCGCCGGAGCGCTCTTCCTCAGAGTTGATACAGTAACCTTTGGCTTTCTTGCGCCGTCGAAGACCAGGGGGTGGTTCTTCAGAGATCGCGCTTGACCATGGCGTTGGGACTTCGCACTCCGAGTGCGAGTCGTCTGTTCCTGACGTAACCAAAGTATCAGAAAGGTCATTGTCCCCTAGTGATGTGACGGTGAAGCTTTGCCTACGGAAGGCACGATCTACACCCACCCGAGCTAGCTGACGAGAGTCGGTCGTGTTCGATCAGGAATGGCATGGCCGACTGTGGCGGTCGTAAGCGAACGAGGAGAGAACGCAGGGCTCGCTCTTTTGTGCTATAGATTTTCGTCTTGCAGCGGGAATGCGGGGGACGCTGGATAGGCGAAACACCATCTCTAGAGGTTGGATAAGCACAGCACGTGCAGAGGAGTAAGTGAGGGCGGCGCACGTGCTTCTGTACCCTGCTTCTTTATTGCATCGCCAAGGGCCATCGACGCGGACGCCACGAGGTGGCGACGCTTCCGACTTTTTTTGCTCTGGGACTTGTGCCAGACGTCTAACTTGATTTGAGTATGATGGTGCGCGTGGTGACTTTAGGACGTCAGATCACCAACCAGGGGCACGAGGGTAGAACATACAGAAGCATTATGTCTCTTGATTCGGGTTCTGGCCGTCGACGCCGAGGATGACTTCGTGCTTATGCTGGCCGTCGACCTCCAGGGTGATGATAGGCCGCCAGGATTCTCTGGGCGTAGAATGCCATGTTCTGGGACCGTAGTATAGTCGTCAAGGTGAGACATGGAAATGGGCTGTGTAAGAGAAATTGATACCAGTGAATTGCCATGGTCTGAACGAGAGCAGTCAATAATCAGGGAATAGAAAGAAAACAGAGGAAGGAGAGTTATCATTGGTGTCAAAGTATTTGTCGAACGAGTCAACTCGAATTGCAGAATGCATGTCTTGATGAGTGGTGGTGGTGCGTTCAGTAGAAGAGCATGGTGGAAGGGATGACGCATAATGTCCTGTATGAGTCTGTGAGAGATGACACAGCCACACTCACTAGCCATACACTTGGACAGGTGATCGTACGCTCTATGAGGTGCTGGCTGAGTCAGATCTGGTATGCCCAAAAAACAGAAATCTGTTATGGTTACCGGTGACTGTGTTGGAAGTTATATCTCTGTGTCTACTAGTACTTTGACTCTATAGCTTCAAGTTCTACCAGACATCCGTGATTCTCAGCCTGATCCAATGGAACTGTCCTGTTATTCCCGTCTCCGGGAGCTTGTGATAAGATTCCTGTTTTTGCGGATCACTGCTTCGGTCTCCGCCTTGGTCTCCGCCTCGGTTTCGGTAGCGCCGGGAGGTAAGGGGCCCGGCGCATGGTGCAGAAGAAGTGTACTAGTTCTTGTGTATAGTAATACTGTAAGCAGTTGCAAGAAAAAAACTGAGTTGGCAGACTGCATAGAGATTGGGCTAAAGCACGAAGGGGCTTTCGTTTCCGAGGCGAGGTCACGACGGGCGAGTGGGGCGAGTGGGGCCCTTCCAGAGCGAGCCGATGAAAACCTGGGTCCTCATCATCGATCCTGGCAATTACTAGGTGTGGCAGGAGGGGGGGGAATAAAAAAGCTCTGGTCCCTTGAACCGGTCGAGACTTAGGTCGAGAACTTGGGACAGACACACCAAAAAAAATTACGTAAATAAACAGGATATCTTTGTAATCGTACAGCACCCACCAGTAAGTTAGCTCGATACATATCACATAAGGAACACAGATGTCCATCTATCTGCACAATCGCATCTACCGAGTTTTTATACCGTGTTCCTCGCGGGTCCGGGAGCACGCGCGGACGCAGGGGGAGCGACGACATATCGCACCGGCGCAGTGGGCAGGCCCGCCTGCTGTTCTCCTTGCGCGGGTGCGGCAGCGGCCGCGCCACGTACAAATAACGCGCGTATGCGGCGCCAAACGTAGAGCACGCCGAGCCAGGCACCGCGCACCATCCACGCAAGGCCGAGCGCGAGGCGGTGGCAACCGTACACGATGAACTGGAGGCTGACGAGAAGGCCCGCGAGCACGCACATGACGAGCACGGCTGCAGGCCACGCGGTCCATGCGACTGCGCCGAGGAAGACGACGAGGGCGAGGACGGCGACGAAGAGCGCGACGAGGGGCAGACGCGAGGAGAGCGCGAAGAAGAAGAACGAGCCGTAGATGTCCACCGCGAGGGTCTGGGTGAGGTCAGGATTGGCTCTGCACGAGGAAGGGAGGAGGCTCACTGGAATTTGCGCACGTCAGCGCCAGAGTAGGCGAGTATGAACCAGACGTCGACAAAGAGCCCGATTGCGGCGGCTATGCTTGAGATGATCAGCGCGCGTTTAGCGATGCTGTCGACGTCGAAGAGGTTGCCGGATGAGAAGCCGAACACAGTCGTGTCGACGCTATGTAGTAGGAACGTCAGTATACGCTGTAGAAAGCACTACTTGTAAAAATACTCGCGCAGCGATGGAAAGTAACTGGGTAGTAAATAAGCTCCTGCAACTCGAGAAGAAAAAGTGGTGCTTACTGATGCGCCTGTATAATACCACTCATGTACCAGCTTGATGATGACCCGGTCAAAGTCAGAGTCGAGCTGTGCTTCACGTAACTCCCGGTGGTACGTTAATGTGTCAAATGTACTGGATGCATACGAAATGCCAGACGTAACGGAACTAGTGTCAGAGACATAACTTGTTGGAAGTAAGGAGGGAAATATGATGGATATTGTTTGAAGGTGCGTTGGTAATTGTCCGAATCTCGAGGGAATCGGGGTAGGTATCAGAAGATTCGTCGTAAGGTATTGGAGGCTCCCAAATGTCACAGGCCTTGGTATCTTCTGCCTCACTTCCACTGAAGGGGTAATCGGATTCACCGGAGCGCTCTTCCTCAGAGTTGATACAGTAACCTTTGACTTTCTTGCGCCGTCGAAGACCGGGGGGCGGTTCTTCAGAGATCGCCGCTTGACCATGGCGGTGGGTCTTCGGGCTCGTCTGTCGTGGGCGTAACCAAAGTATCAGAAGGGTCCTTGTCCCCTAGTGATGTGAGGGTGAGACATGGGCTACGGAGGATATGGTCTACCCTCACCCGAGCTAGCTAACGAGAGTCGGTCCGAGTCATGGTCATGTTCGATCGGGAATGAGATGGCTGACTGTGGCGGTCGTAAGCGAACGAGGAGAGAGGCGCAGAGCTGGCGCTTTTGTGCTATAGATTTTCTTCGTGCAGCAGGGACACCGGATAGGCGAAGCTCCATGTCTGAAGATTGGATAAGCGTCACGGATGCAGAGGAGTAAGCGAGGGTTGCGCACATGGTTCTGTACCCTGCCTTTTTATCGCATCGCCAATGGCCATCGACGTGGATGCCACGAGGTGCCGACGCTTCCGACTTTTGGCTTTACTCTGGGACTTGTGCCAGACATCTAGCTTGATTTGCGTTTGGTGGTGCGCATGATGACTGTAGGACGTCAGATCATCAACCAGGAACCCGATGGGTAGAGCGTACAGAAGCATTATGTCTCTCTGATTCGGGTTCTGGCCGTCGACGCCGAGTATGACTTCGTGCTTATGCTGACCGTCAACTTCTAAGGTGATAATGGGCCGCCACGACTTCTCTGGGCGTAGCATGCCCATGTTCTGGGACCGGAGGACTAGTCGTAAAGGTGAGACATAGAAATAGGCTGTGTAGAAAGAAATTGGTACCAGTGAACTGCCATGACCTGAACGAGAGAAGTAGTTAATAACCAGAATAGAAAGAAACAGAGGAAGAATAGCTACTGGTTGATGTCAGAGGATTGGTCGAACGAGTCAGCTCGAATTGCGGAACGCATATCTTGATGAGCAATGGTGTCGGGAGTAGGGTGCGCTCAATAGAAGAACATGGTGGGATGATGCCCAGTGTGAGAGATGACACAGCCAAGCGCCTACCGGGGAAACCGGATCGTCAATAGCTTAGCGACTCGATCACCTGACCAGGATATCTCCGGACCCCGGAGCTTATAGCTAGAAGCGGTCGGACCATGAGCATACAGTCCAATTCTTTATCCCTGACCCCCCCAGACTTATGATTCCCTCGCGAAACACACGTATCATCTCTCGCGTGGTGCAGCGTTCTAATCGCATATATTTACCAGCAACCGCTTCCCACTTAGTCTTCAGGGCGGCGCGGACTTTGTCATCGCGTTCAGAACAGAAGAATGTGGGGCCAACTTTTGGAGTGCGTGGGTTGCTACACCTTCAGGTACGTACACAGAGCTCTCTTACAGGTCCCGACGATTGATTAAGCGCATACACAGGGTCGTTTCTCGCGAGAAAACCCCATTTCGACAAGATACTCATAGCAAACAGGTGAGAAGGAACAATCCTAGTGCGACTTGTTTCTCATTGTATTCTAGAGGGGAAATTGCGTGTCGTGTTATTCGTACCGCGAAAAAACTCGGCATTCGCACGGTAGCTGTATACAGCGAAGTCGACGCAGACTCTCTTCACGTAAAGATGGTGAGGTATTACAATCCCTTGCGACGCTCGGCCGACCGACTGTACTTTCAGGCAGACGAAGCTTTCTGTATAGGCCCTGCTCAATCTTCGGAGAGCTACGTGAGTGTGCAACGACTTTGTCGCCTTGAGTATATGGTCAACTCTCGCAGCTAAGAATAGATAAGATCATCGAGGTATGCCATCGGAGTGGCGCACAGGTACGTAGCGTGTACAATCAAGCTGGACATGGTACATATACTCATTCCTGCTGCAGGCGGTACATCCTGGGTTGAGTTCATTGGCTTGTTGTCGTCTCTTGACTACTAATAACCCGCATTTCAGGTATGGCTTTCTCAGCGAGAATGCAAATTTTGCGGAGCAACTGGCCAACGAGGGCATCATTTTCATTGGCCCTCCTGCGAGTGCAATCATCAGTATGGGATCCAAGAGGTGACTTGCGTATTTCATCTTACTCGTAATGTAAGCTTATTTTCTTCTCAGCGAATCCAAGACTATCATGACAAGTATGGTGTCTAGTCCTGCTGTGTCACCAATGCGGCTGATTATTAGACTTTACTTGCGATTCTTGACTTTATAGACGCTGGCGTGCCATGTGTTCCCGGATATCATGGTGCTAATCAAGATCCACACCATCTTCTCTCTGAGGCGGAAAAAATAGGTGTTTAATTCGTCTTCTGCCTACTTCGAAACGGCTTCATTTCGCTTGTCTGTCAAGGTTTTCCCGTTCTGATCAAGGCTGTCCATGGTGGTGGTGGTAAGGGCATGCGCACTGTCCATAGTGCTTCTGCCTTCTTGGATGCGCTAGAATCTGCTCAGCGTGAGGCGCTCAAGGGATTTGGAAATGCTGATGTCCTGGTGGAAAAGTTCATCGAGCGACCAAGGCATGTCGAGGTCCAAGTATTTGCCGACACCGCAGGAAGCACGGTATCTCACTGGGAGCGCGACTGCTCTGTGCAAAGGCGTAATCAGAAGATCATCGAGGAGGCACCAGCGCCGGGACTATCACCTGAGTTGCGCGCAGATCTTGGTGCCAAAGCAGTTGCCGCGGCGACAGCGGTCAATTATGTTGGTGCTGGCACCGTTGAATTCATCTTTGATAAAGATACGGACAAGTTCTATTTTATGGAGATGTATGGGTTGTTCTCAAGGCAATTCTGTTCAGGACTAAGCACGCGTCTTGTAGGAACACTCGACTGCAGGTTGAGCATCCGGTCACGGAGATGATTACGGGTCTTGACCTCGTAGAATGGCAACTTGAGGTACGCACGGCGGTTGCGGCTCGTAACTCGAGCTAACTTTCGATTGACCAGGTGGCTGCTGGGAATCCGTTACCACTCTCTCAATCTGAGATCCCTATGGTTGGCCACGCCTTTGAGGCGCGCATCTACGCAGAGAACCCGCGTAACGACTTTCTGCCTGACTCAGGTCGCCTTGTCCATCTCTCGACCCCGGTCCCAACACATGTCTTCGCTCCGCCAGTATCGACGATGTCTGCTACACCCTCTGTGCGTGTCGAACAGGGCTTTGGTACCGGCGCTCAAATCGGTGTGTTTTATGACCCGATGATCGCCAAACTCGTCGTGCACGGCGCAGACCGCACAGAGGCGCTTCGGGCGCTTCGAGTGGCGCTAGAAGAATACCAGGTTGTCGGCGTGTCGACGAACATCGCGTTCCTCCGCGCGCTCGCGGGCCACCCCGCCTTCATCGCAGCCGAGGTGGACACCGGTTTTATTCCGGTATTGTCTTCCTCCTCTTTCTAGCGGCGTTGTTCTGACAAATACAAATACCACACAGAGACATCGCGACGAGCTGCTCCCGCCTCTTGCCGAGCCCTCCGCTGAGCTCTTGGCTCAAGCCGCCCTCTTCCTAGCCCTGCGCGACCAGCCGCCCTCAACACCCAGCGCGACACCATGGGTGCGCCTAACTGCGCGCCGCTTCGGCGGTGACGTCCATACTCGCACCATAGCCCTCGAAACCGAGACCGGCACCGCCGTCTCCGTCCATATATCCACGCGCCCAAACGCCAGTGACAGCAGTGTACTATACGACGTCGCCGTGCATCCCACGAAGGCCCTTGCGCCAGTAGAATTCTGCGGCGTGTCGGCCGAGCTCGCCAGCCCGACCGCGCTCTCCGCGACGCTCGCGGGAGCCCTGACGCGCGCGACGATCGTCCCGCAGCCCCACGGCTCCGCCGGTGCCGAGCGGCTGCACATTTTCAGCGGGTCGCATGCCACGACGGTGCTGCGGCGCGCGCCCGCGTGGGCCGAGGAGCTGAATGCGGACGCGCACACGGCGGCGCCGGGTGCGCTGCGCGCGCCGATGCCGAGTCTCGTCGTTGAGGTGCGCGTCGCGGTTGGCCAGCGTGTGGAGAAGGGCCAGGCGGTCGTCGTGCTCGAGAGCATGAAGACGGAGACGGTGTTGCGCGCGCCGGCGGATGGGGTGGTCAAGGCCGTCGGGTGCGCAAAGGGCGAGATGGTGGAAGAGGGCAGGGAGCTAGTGGACATTGAAGAAGACACCGAGGCCGCCGCCTAGTATTATATGGGAAAGCTGAATGGTATATATGATATTGAATTCTCCACAACAGTGAATGGGTATATGTGTAAGATCCAAAAGTCCACATTTATGGTAAAGAAACACCAACACAGCCTGATCGAGTTATTCAATGACCATAGCATCCTGCCGGTCCTTGCGCCATTTTTTCAGCCGCGCTTCACGCAGCTCGCGTCCGATCGCAGCAGCAACGGGCCAGGGAACCGCGTTTCCGATTTGCCTGTGCATCTAATATAGAAGGTATGTCAAGGCTGGCAAGTAAGATGTTTTTGTTATTCGGCGCACCGTCACGACGTCGTCATTGATCGAATGAAAGACAAACGAGTCTGGAAAGCCCTGCGAGCGCGCCAGTTCGCGGACAGTGACCATGCGATGGCACTGCGAAACAGAAAATATCGAGGGGTTAGCAGGAAGCTTAAAGGGGGGAGGGTATGCCCGCGTACATAGGGATTCAAAACGCGGGACTGCTTGGCGGTCGGCTCGACGTTCGTCACTGTCGTCTGAAAGACGAAGTCCTTATCCAGTCGCCCATAGAGCCCTCGAAGAAGGTCTGTGCTCGCTCATTCGTCCGAGGAAGTGCATCATACCTGGTCGAAAGCCTTTCCTCGCGATTGCAGAGGCAGGATCGGAGAACTGCCATTCCCAGTGCTCCTTCTCCAGCGCTACACGCACACATACTCAGCGAATGCGTGCATACCAATGTGGGGCGGAAGGAGTAAACGGGCACGTACAACGATAGTCCGCACGAGCAATCAGCGGAATATTGACGACGCTGCGCAACAACGCTAAAAAAAAATCCCACGTAAGGGCCAGGGGCAAGTCCGCTCACCGTTCGACAGTAGCGGGCTTTAGCGCCCGCGTAAAATGCTGCAGGTCGTCCGTGCGCCGGCGGCGGCACCACGCCTGGAACGACGTGCGCGGTACATGGTGGTAGCGCAGCCCTACGCCAGAGACGGGCCCCTCAAAGCCGATGTGCTTCTTCGCCTGGTCACACCTCAGCGCCGGCATACGCTCCGCGCGTTCGCGCGCCTCTGCGCGCTTCTGCGCGGACAGGCGGTTCAAGCTCGGATTTTTCCTGGTGATCCCAATCAGCCAACGTGGGGCCGGAGGGGAGATATGACACACACCAATCAAAGCGCGGTAGATCGCTGATGGCGTCGTCGATCGACACGAAGCGGAAGGGCGCGGTGCCCGCCTCGGCGTGTACTGCGCGCGCGACGTCGCCGTTCGGGAAGTGGACCTCGAGGCGGTGTGTCCGTGGGAAGTCGTGCGTCGGCTGCGGGGCTGAGGGGAGGGGGTGCCCGCGCCGGGCCGCGAGGAGGAAGAAGCGCACGCGCGTCTGCGGCGTGCCGTAGTGCGCGGCCTGTAGCAGGCAGAAGCGGACTTGGTAGCTGCGGAGGGCGAGGAGCCCTCAGCTACGGTACTGAGGCGAAGTAGGGAAAGCACGTACTTCATCGCGAGCATGGCGTGCACGAGGAACTTGAGGCCGCCCATGCTGATCCCGCCGGCGGTGCGGTGTTCGTCGACCTGCACCGAGCGGAGGTTATAACTCAGGAACCCACGCACGTTCTCAAACACGCAGTAAGGGGGCTCGAAAAAGTCGACCCAGGAGAGGAGGTTGAGAATGAGGTTGCTCTTCACGTCGTTTGCCTTCTGGAACATGTTCAACTGCGAGTGCGGCTGGCTGATCGTGGCGGGGTGGTGGTCCCGTCAGCGGGTGCGGTTTGTGCGGGCAGCACGGCCCACGACACGCACCAGGGGAAGCCAGCCACGATCACGTCGATATCGCCTGGCCGTGGCGGCGGCGGCAACGGTGAATTGTCATAAATGTCCTTCGGCACGTCGTCGTCCACGAGCAAGCCGCGGTGCGACTTGACCGCATACCGCAGCACCTCGTTTGCACACTGGTTGTACACGATCGTTCCTGGAGAGTTGCGTCTGCCCAACCAACGATCTCAAAAGGAATCGCAGAAAAATGGGGCTGCGCACCTGAACGTCCTCGCTGCACTGGGCCCCAGCTCAATCGCGTGCGTCGTCTTCATCCCGCTTGTGGCGCTTTCCATGCCGAGACTCATCGCGCCTGCACCTGCAAACACGTCAAGCACGCGCAGCTTGCGCGCCTGTGCCTCCTCTTCGAAAGCAACAGCCTCCGCGAGGCGCGTCTGCAACGCAAACGCACACGTCGAGCACCCGACGCCTGCGTCCTCCGCGAGCGGCACGCGCTCGTCCCACGACGCGGGCCGGCGCTGCGCGAAACGGTAGCGGTAGTAGAAGTGCGCGGGGCCGAGCGTCGCCCAGAGATCCATGTCGAAGATGAGATCATGATGCAGGATGTAGCATTGCGCGAGCAGGTTCTCGACCGGTGCCTCCTCGAACTCGTCTGTGAAGAACAAATGGCGCTGCGAGCGTTGCGCAGACGCCAAGCACTCAGGAAAGAGAGGCAAGTACGCGGAAGGGAGGAAGGCGTACCTCGTCACGGAGCTCGTCAGGTGGTAATAGATCCGCGAGATCGGACACGCGCCCAAGCAACTGCAACTTGACCCACACCGGGTCGCTCGTGAACACCCCGACGAGCTGCGCGACACGCGAGGGGCCCTCCTCGGCGCGCACGAGTGCAAAGTCGCCAACGTGGAACATCGTACCGTGCACAGCAACGCCCGCGACACCACCAGCACGGCGCACGACGCGCCCATGCGCCTCGATCTCGTCCTCCTCGCGGCGCGCACAGACGGTGCAGTTGTACGGCGGGTCCGCATGCGGCGGCGTGGGCAGCGGCTCTGAGAACGACGCGTCCGTCTTGTCGTACACGAAGCGGAAGAAGTACCCGTCATAGTCGTCGGGCACCGACGCACGTGCGGAGAAGTCTGCGACGGGAACGGTGCCGCAGAGAGCGACGAGGGGTAGGGTGTCGCAGAGAGGCGTGAGGAACAGCTCGTGCGGGTCCCCGATGTCATCGAGGAACGTGTTGGGCGCGTAATCGAACCATTGTATATGCACCCGTTCGTCCTGGCCATTGATGTGCACGATGCGACCGAACCTGTTCAAGGCCATTCCCGTCCGGGCTCGCTACACAAACGAGAGGGAAAAAGTGCGTGCGCACCAGAAGTAATCCGAGAGCCGCGAGTCACGCGGCGTGGCATCCGGCGTCAGAGGCAGTGGGACGGGCACATGCCCCCGCTTCGTCTCGTCCTCGCCAATGGGCACGAGTACAACGTCCCCGACCTATTACACACGAAGAGCGTCCGCATTAATCAATCCAGGGCCTTGCGCGCCAACGCACCTTGAACAGCGCTTTCGGGACCTGCCCACGCACGTCCACCAGCCCCACACAGTGCATGAACGGCTGACGCGGGTGCACGCGCCAGCGCGTCGGGGCCTCGACGCTCTGCGTGCCCTCGGGACACAGCGCCATCGCGATCGCGCGTCGCAAGCTGCTCCACTCTTCCCTGGAGTTCCCACCCAAGCTTCCTCCCCCCATGCGCCTCCGCGTCGCTGACGGTCGCCGACCAAGGACGACGAGCTGCTCGCGGAACAGGCCCGTGGCGAGCTCGGCGATGCGCGGCGTAACGTGCGTCGGACGCTGATTCTCAGGCCGCAGAACCGCGAGGTCAAGGTTCCCCATGGTTGTTGGGAGGAGACGGAACGGCGCACGGCGCGAGGACACGCGCGGGCCCTGGCCTTGGCGCATATGTGTGCGCCGCATGGGCAGAGAGGCAGCGCCCCTCTCCGAGCCGGGAACGTCGAGGATGAGTTGAAGGAGCGGGGCACCGCGCAGGGCGCGGTAAGTGGGCTCGTCGAGCGTATCAAGGGCCGCATGGATTGCGGGGATCTTACCGGGGCAGACGCGTCAAGACAAGACTATGTGGCGTAAGGCAACGTACGGCATCCTGCAAGTCGCGCGGGGTGCACGTGCCGCCGCTG
Source organism: Lactarius pseudohatsudake (assembly GCA_021525015.1). Lineage (NCBI taxonomy): Eukaryota > Fungi > Basidiomycota > Agaricomycetes > Russulales > Russulaceae > Lactarius > Lactarius pseudohatsudake. The sequence goes on along the minus strand of JAKELH010001039.1, from coordinate 4,606 downwards.
CCGAGCGCCATCGTGCAGGCGCTTGCTTCGAGCTCGCTGACAAATACCTCGAGCGACATGTCGGGATCGCAGACAAGCGCACACACGAGCGCCTGTGCGATCTTGTGCGCGCGGAAGAACGGCGCATAGTGCGCGCGATATTCTCGCGCGGGTACTCCGAGGATGTACCACGCTGTGGTGGTCTCGATGAATATTGGGCTGCCACCGATAAGCGACGCGTAGGAGACAAGGGGAGAGGGGCGTACTCGTCACTCTTGGTATAGTCGATCGTATACCGCAGCAGCGCACCAAGCCTCAAGCGCACCGACACTGCCTTTGCCTCATCCTCTCCCTCACCGTCGTCGTCGTAATCGCCATCGTCCTCCTGCCCGGCATCCTCATCGTTCTCGAACAGCGGCGCCGCCACGCCCGCACCTTCCGGCGCGCACCCGGACGATAGCGTGTCGAGGGCGTCGAGCGGGAGCATGTGGAGCGCAAGTTCACCGCGCTTCTTCGGGCGCGGACGCGCGTCAAAAACGGACCAGTCGTGCAACACGCGCACGGGCTTTTTGTCCATCTCCCCTCCGTCGTCCCCTTCTCCGACCGGGTTTGGCGCGTCGTCCTCGCCGAGGAGGAAGGCGATGTCTGGCGCAGACTCGGGGAGCTCGTCTGGGCGTGGGGTGTAATACATTTCCTTCTCCTCATCCTCCTCTACGAGACCGGGTAGAGGGTGAGGGTTGCGGCGTTTCGCAGGCTACACTTCCCATCTGAGGTGAGTGGCACAGAAAGGAGACGAGACGAGAGAAAAACGCACACGACCGTCAGATCTTGCAGTAGAGTCGTGCTTGCGTTTGCCCCGTCGAGAAACCTGCTCATTGTCCCCCTCATTGACTGCGTCTTCGTCCACTTCTCCCTCTTCTCCATCGTCTTTATCCCCGCTAAGCTCGGTCGGGAAGCTCACTTCAAATGCAGTCGGGCGTCGTGGCCTCTGTGTTGACTCCGCGCCCGGTACCATGTTAGTGTCAGATGCAGGTCCAAGATTCAAGACTCAAAGCAAGTCGCGCTTATTCCGGTAACCGGCCCGTTGTCCCCGGTCCGGCCCAACTCACCAGTCAGCCGTAGCGGTCGTAGATGATAGCTCCCACATTACAATCGAAGTCAATGCCCGCCTAGCTCAATCGGATAGAGCGTCAGACTCTTAGGCGGGTGTTTATTACGCTTCTACTATAATCTGAAGGCTGCGAGTTCGACCCTCGCGGTGGGCTACTACTTTTTGCGCTTCTTAAATGCCAAACAGGATGGAACTCAATCAGAGCCTGTCCGGCGGCGAAAGAGGAAGCGGCCGAGGTCGCATGTGACCTCTTTCGCCATGGTGGGAGAAAGAGGTGGCGTGCGACTACAAAAGAACTCAGTCGTGTTCCCGAACGCTGGTTTGGTCGCGAAAGTGGTCGCGAGAGAAATACATATTTGTCACGCTATGACTAAGCGTGACATTTCTCAGCGTCCAAGACACTCTCCCGCACTCCCGCACTACACTTTCCGATGCCGTTTTGCGACGTCGCTCAGTTGCCCCTTATCTCCACCCTAGCGTACCCCATATCCCTCTCTACCGAGTATATATTCCCTGTATTTGCAACTCTCAGAATAAAGAGAGACACTCCCCAGGACCTCAGATCTCAGAAGGCTCATATAGCGCATTGTCTGCATTCCCGAGCGCGCCGCACTCGCGCGCACCCTTAGCGACTCAAGAAAAATGCAGGTCCCACTGAGGAAATAAATTCCGCGATGTTTCGTGAAGCGCAGAGGCGTGCACGATACATTGCATCGCCGGTCACTATGGAGCCAAAGCGGGCTCACCTTTCGCACTCCTGAGCGTGCTGCACCCGTGCGCGGCCCTCACGGCGGGCAGGAGCGGGTAAGCGGAGTCTGCTTATAGTCAACTAAGGGATCGATTAATGTCCAATATATTGGCCACTAAGTTGACTTGATTGTTATCGCAAATTATATTGAGACAATAGAATAATTTGTAGACCTCTCCTTATGTGTCAGACAATTATAAATAAAAACACTCGAACAATTAGATATTAGTCGTTTGCTTAACAGAGCTCTGATTATTTCCGAATGTATCTAAACTTGATTGTTATATCAGCCGACGCGAATAATCGGGCGCATTATATAGACATACCTCACTCTATTATTTTGGTCTTAACGAGCTTTAATTAGCTCAACACAACGGAGTTTGCAAAGTTATCCACTTATATTAAATAAAATGAGATGTAAATAGCGTCTACAAATCCAGCTGCAAATTTAGAATAAGAATGGTCAACTTATACACTCGCGATAAATCGGCCGATAGTGATCTATCGGCCCGATAATGGAGATAAGGATATATCTATATCCCGGTTATATCCCAGTTATATCCCATTGCCAAGTCCTATGCTCCGCCGCTCCCACCTCCCACCGTTCTCTAAGCCCCCAGAAGGGAATGGCACGACCTTGGGCACGACTTCCCGTCCAGCGTTGATGTTGGCACGCGCGTCGCCACAGCACCGGGATATATCTATATCCCGGTTATATCCCGGTTATATCCCAGTTATCCCATAGTCCTACGCTCCGCCGCCCCCACCTCCCACTCGTTCGTCTAAGTCCCTCCCCACCCCCAGAAGGGTATGGCACGACTTCCCGTCCAGGGTTAAGGTTGGCACGTGCTTCGCCACGTAAGTCGTGTCTTCGTGGGTTGGGTGCGCATCCGAATCCTACGTCTTGAAGTGGACTCGTTGGCGGGCAAGATAGATGTCGAAAGTGTGGTGGGGTGGGGTGTGCGGGTTTGAGGGTTACAGAGTGGGCGTGCGTGCGGTGTCTCCGTCGTACCCAGGGAGGACTTAACTCAAGTAGTCTATTATAACAGTCCGCAGTTGGAGATTGATATCAATGTATTATGACGGTAATAGATGAGAAAAAAACAAATGCGCAGGAGGCGTAAGCGCAATGCCCTCTCCAGAACTCGTCTTTGATCCATCTGGGTGTGGGCAAAACCACGGTAGCGGTTCAAGGAGCCCCCCGGGCGCTCGTTCTCCCGCACACGTCAACGCCGGCGCTCGTTCTCCTCGCGCGTCGACGCCTGTCTTACACCCCCGCCCTTCCAACACTAGTCTCCAAATGGTGAGCGACTCATGCCCTTTCCAACAGGCGACTTGCTTACCAGGCCAAGATCTTGATACAAATCGCTCGTTCGCTCTTTCGGTTCGCCTGGGAATGGGTTAGAAGGAGGGTCATTGGACCTTTGGAAAACCTGGTGAGTCGCCTCCTTTGCGCCATTAACCGTTGCTTACCTTCCTTAGATGAGGAGGATGGGATGGCGGGTAGAAGCGACTCTCACCGCGCGCCTCAATATCACGACTCGTTCAGGCGACGTTTTCAACCAATCGCTGCCGCTGCGACTCGCGCTACCTCACAACGTAGTGGCGGCCCCTGGAGAGGGCGCTGAGCAGGTCTGAGTGGCAGAGGGGGAATGTACATAGCACTAAAGCAACTTGAAATCGATTGCGTATCTTCGACGGGAACTCACGGTGCGTTGCGTGAACATCGCCCGAACGCTAGATGTCGGTACTTTCGCGACATTTACACCAACCTCGTCTTGTGCACTGGGGCGAGTGGGCGAAGCAATCGAACGAAACCTCCGAGCCATTGAAGTTGCACTCCACGCTCACCGCGAGCAATCCCGAGCATTAACTGTCTGCGCTTTCGCGGCGGCTACGCCGACGGCACCTTGCGCACTCAGGTGAGTGGCGAAGCCAACCGAGAGAAACCCCCGACCAATTCAAATACAGCGTTACGATTCCAACCTCACTGAGCAAACCAGGAGAGCAATAGTATGGTATTGCTTGACGTCTTTGCCACGGACACAGAGGTGCACCGAGAGTCGGCCGAGTCAGGTGCCAGGTTATATCTGGGCCGGCGGCGACATACGCACACATCGAATAGCTATAACACGACTATCGTTTGCAGGTGCTCGTATGTCGAACATGACCATATCAGGATTCGACAAAAAGGAAAATCAACTGGGAGAAGCCAAGGAAATGGTCAACAACTATCGCATTGACATATATCGCAGCGCTTACCATCAAACTGGTGCGCAGCTGGGAGTCTAGACGGTCAATTGGCTAATTGAGTCTACAGTGAGATTAACGCTACTGAAGCTCCAGGGGCGCACACACCTCTAGCTTTTCCCTTGGCGGCGGTTTCCAGTTCATTATCCTTAAGCTGTTGCTCTTTCCTGCTTTTTTGAGCTATTTTTCAAGTAGATACTAGATAGTCATGTTACGACCAGTTCCTTCGTACTCGAGGAGGATAGGATATTCTTTAGAGGCCTATGTACTGCGATTGATTGCACGTCCACGTGGGCGGAGAAAAATTAATATCACACCGTTTCGCAGACAAGAGCAAGTCTATCAGGTTGTTCTGCCTTGAGCAGAATAGGGCAGGGACGTTTCCAGATATTCGTCAGCCAAGCAACGTACTCTTTCCTAAGAACAATGTGAGTGTGATAGCCGTGTACGAACAGTAGATTATACCCTGATTTTTGTAGTACAAGGCCATCTTCCCACCCGTGCTCTTGTTCGAGGAC
>JAKELH010001038.1:0-15914 GCA_021525015.1 Lactarius pseudohatsudake | reverse complement strand
CACCCCCGTGCCTCGGATTCGGCTACGAGTTCTTGCAGGCCGGACCCTTGACGCAATACTAACTTCGATTCGCTGACCTCGGCTATTTTCTACACCGATTGGTGCATTAATTAGCGGCGCTCATCAGGTCCCTTAACCTATGGACAATGAGCAGCCAACCGGGAGCTCGGGAGAGAGACGTGCGAGCTCCCGGTCAGCTGCCCATTGTCCACAGGTTATGGGCCCTGTTGAGCACCGCCAACCAGCCCGGAAAGTCTGCTGCTGCTGCTGCACCTACCCCGCTTTTGAACAGCTTCCTTCCGGTATCCCTCGTCTTGAATGCGAGGGCACTAGGTAGACACACTACCCCTAGGAATAATAACGCGCGTGTACGAGTGACAGCCAATATCCACCTGGACGCAGCCTGAGGAGCATGCTGCCTTGGTGTAATTACTAATGAGTTCTGGGGCTGAAGTAAAGTTTATTCTCACCTCCTGTGCGCATGTACGATGCGACAACTTGAACTGGAGTGTATACACTGTACAGTACTGGTTATTTATCTTATCTCGAGATATGGTTACCAGAGACCGTGATTCTACCAATCGGCCTGTGATTTTATTAGTTTCGATCCAACCGATCACGCGCGTGGTATCTTAGCCGCACCTCGAATTTTACTCAATCCCTAGAGATATACCCAGGTTCGTCTTGGACTGTTTTCAAGTGATGTTAGTAGGTTTTCGCAGAGGATGGTGGCACTTTTACAAAACAGACGAATGCGGGAGCCTGGAGGCGTACACCGGTTGTTGACACCCAAGTCCCTGGGCAACCGCAGTTGCGACGAACGAAATCCGAGAACCTCGGCAGGGAAACATCTTATTCACATGCAGTCCTGAGTCCTGTGGTTACCATCATGGTATTGAGGTCAGAGACGGGCATCTGTAGGGCGGAAGTGATTCCCAGTGACATTCTAAGCACCAATTCCGAACAAGAAATAAGTGTAAGGTATACCAGTCGTTGGGAGTTTCAGGAGAGAAGGTACTTTGTCTCGGTATCACCTCCGTTTGAGAGTGAGCCGTCCTTGAATATGAACGAAGCTACACCTTGTCCAATCTGTGGCTCTGACTTCACTTTTGTTCCGTCGTCTCTCTCCCGTGGGTTTGTCCATCCCTGTCTACACTATAGTACTACTGTCCCTTACCCAGTGTTCGGACAGCACTTGGTTGTCGGACACCTCGAATTTCTCTTGTCCGATCCCTACAAAATCAGGCATGCACCATCTGCTACCACTTTTCAACATGCTCCAGGTGTTTTTAAGATGAAAATCCCTTGTGTTGCAAAGAATGAGAATTGGCTGTTTTGTCACTCTTGCCGGCTGTCCGACAACCAGGTGCTGTCCGAACACCGGGTAAGGGACAGTATGCCTGATCACTCATTCGGACGCGATCACTGAGTCAGACGGTTACACTTAGTCAGGGTCCCATTTTGGAAGATTTGGAACTCCACTCGACTGAAGAGGCAAGACCACTCACGTGCACTTCCCTCCACTTCGGAAAGTAGTCAGCCACTAAATTGAACCCCGACACGGCGTTGGTCGGCAAGTGTGACATAGGGTCTTTTTTCTAACTTCGCAACACAACCAGATTTTAACCAAAAAAAAGTTCGAGTGCATTAAAGAGTAGTACTAGACACTGTGTATTTAATTTGGTGAGGATTGAGCCAGAGGCGAGTGAGAAAATCGATGTGTTTGACTCAGTGATCGCGTCCGAATGAGTGATCAGGCATAGTACACATATGAGCTGTACGACTTCTATCGCCTGACAATTGGTGGGTGGCTCATCACCACGTTTCTCATGACTCGAATACGTTACTTGTTACTATTCGATTACTAAGTACTGTACATAGACTATGGGCCGATTACGTCTCATTCATGCTTTTACCTTTGCGTTGACAATCCACGTCCGCGTTTCCGTCGTCGTGTTTCCTATTCTCATCTTTCTTACTCTATCTACGCTTCCCCTCGGGTTGAAGTCTATCACTCGCTACACCGGGCTCTGTACCCAAAATACCAACGCAAAAGTCGGCGGAAAACGTGCGATTCAAGTCGGACACAGAGCGGGGAACGAAAACATCATCGACGGCTGCAAACACCAAACACAACGAAGGTGGAAACAAGCAGAAGCGATCTGTACCCAAAGACCCTGTGAGCGAGCGTGTAGCTACTGACGCGAACATAATGGAAGTACAAGAAAGCAGCAATTTTGGTGGCATCAGTCACAGAGTGCTGCAACATTGGTTCGAACACGCGAAGCGAACGACACACCAAAGCGAATCCCGTAGCTGAAGGCGACGGAAGCAGACAAACAAGCTGTGCACACCACACAAAGCTGCTGTTTACCATTTCTGGCACCTAATTCACGCTGCACGTGATGATGACAAGTTACTATTACGAACGGCCCGGCTGGTTACTTGCGGCGCAGATCCCCGCGGCCGTCATCGCGGCCGTCATTCGGGCCCTTCGACGCTTCGACATTTTCTTCTTGTGCGGCACCATCACTCCAAAACGTAAAACGGTGGTAAGATCATCTCGTGACACAATTGAAACATGCCCTTATCACCCCCCGCTATAGTACGAGCGCGAAAATCCAGTAAATAATATGCGTGCGAATTTGCGTGCGAATTTAAGCGCGCTGCCGATCCTCGCATCAGAAGAATTCGAAGGAGGGCCCTGGAGCCTGCTGTTCGTGTCACGGCCTTGATATCTTATCCTACCGACTTGCCCTGCCGGTCATGATTTTTTTGGATTTAAACGACTCCGAGATGCTTTCTTGGACTCCACGTCTTCCAACAGTACAGTTGTATTATCTGTTGTGATGTGAGCACCCGAATCGTGTTTACTCACTCAGGATCTTTGAAGAGCTCATGTGACAATCAAGTTTCGGTCTCAATAGGGGTGTCAACTTTGATAAAGCAGATCACTTTTGCGTATTTAACACAAGCCGGGGCACGGGGGTATAAATACACGTTCTGCACTTGCTTCTGGTCTCTGTACAACCCACCGAGTTGACCAAGCGGGTTGAACTTTTATGACAACATGGTCGACGAGTCCACCCTCAGGCTGTCGTCCCTCATTGCATCTATTTTCGTGGTCTCTCTATTTGCTAGCTGGTATAGGAGGGATCCTTTGGTCAGCCCTACACCGCTTGATTCTCCCTCTTTCTTTGCTGATCGACTTCGACGGTTCTCAGCTCGATGCCATTCCTACCGTTGGATTCTCTGACCCGATTCTCTCGTACCTCTCTGCTCTCCGTTACAAGCTCTATGGCCCTTCCATGCTCAAATATGGCTATAAGAAGGTAATCACTATAATATAATGACCTTCCTTTGTTCCGAGCTGATGCTACAATCTGACTCTCAGACAAGACGAGGATTGTTCAAGATTGCCACATTGCGGGGGTGGATGGTGCTAGCTTCGGGTCCTGAACTGATCGAAGATGTCAAGAAGGCTCCAGATGACGTCCTGACTCGGAATGCATCACTGGTCGAGGTACGCATGCCTCTGGGCCCTAGTACGCTTGACGTCGATTCTTACGGTTCTTCCAGCCCGAACATACATTGGGCGTAACGGATGATGATAACATATTTATCGCGAATATAACACGATCGAAATTGACACGGAACATCGCGGCCACATTCAAAGAGGTCCGTGACGAAGTCATCAAGTCTCTCGATGCTTCCATCCCAGTGCGTGGTGATGGTGCGTGGCAATTCGTAGTTGAAAAGATGATACTTTAAGCTCATGCAGAACGCAGATTGGGTCAAAGTTCCCGTTGTAGAAACGGCGCAACGTGTGGTTTGTGCGGCCACAAATCGGGTGTTTGTCGGGGCTCCGTTGTGTGCGTGAAAATTCTGCGATCCTTCCATTCAATCAGTATCAATCAGTGTCTCATAGGCCGAGACAAAAACTACCAGACTATGAACATCAAAGTCGTGATCAATGCTTTAAAATTGGCGGTAATCATCAGGTTGTTCCCGAAACCTCTCAAGCCGTACGTCTCCATGTCCTGTCATGAGTCCGTATCGTTGAGCTGGAATCAGGATCGTTGCACGCGTGCTATCTAACCTTTCATCGCAAATCCAACAGGGAATGGAGTTCATTAGACCCATGGTTGAGGAACGTTTTGCGCGAATGGAGGAGTTTGGGGAAGATTGGGACGACAAACCGGTTCGCCGATCCATTTCACTCAATATTAATATCGTCATTAATGGGGAGGGACTACAGAATGACCTGCTCATGTGGGTCATGAGTGAATCCCAAGGAGTGGATAGGTCCCTTAGAGGCTTTGCACGGCGGTTGCTCATGATCAACTTTGCGGGTATCCATACTACCTCTACAGTGAGCCACACCGATCTTCTCATAAACCACTGATTGCGAACATATGCAGGCATTTACGATCGTATTCTACCGTATTCTTTCCGATCCGGAATGTATTGAACCCCTCCGCCACGAGGTCGAGACCGCGGTAGCAGAGGAAGGCTGGACCAAGGCCGGAATGGACAAGATGCACAAGATGGACAGTTTCTTACGGGAGTCCATGCGTGTCAATAGCATCGGTCCGTTGGATTCTCCTAGCCGCACCCCAGTTACTGACGCACCACTTCCTGTTTCCAGTGGGGTTGTCCCGTCTCTCTTTACGTCCATTCACATTTTCCAACGGGGTCACTGTTCCTGCGGGTACGCTTATTGGCGTCCCGTCTGCTGCTGTCCACATGGATGGAGATATCTATCCAAATCCCGAGGAATTTGACGGTTTACGCTTCGCGAAGCTCCGTGAGCGTGATGGAGATGCTGCGACAGGACACCAAGCAACTTCTACGTCTGCAGAATTCCTCCCTTTCGGATATGGGCGACATGCTTGGTAGGTTTATTTTTTTTGCCTCGACCCAACGTAGTCACTCATATTCTGTCAGCCCTGGTCGGTTCTTCGCTGTCAACGAGGTCAAGGCCCTACTTGCACACATCCTTGTAACATATGATGTCAAATTCGAGGAGGGAAAACAGGCCCCACGCAGCCTTATCATCGACTCAGTGCGCATCCCGGGGAAGGCTAACGTGATGTTCAGGAAGCGCCAAAAGTGAAATAACGTTTGCTTCCTCTCGCTCAAGTTCCCGTGTCTCCGCTTTCGTTCTCTCGGCTCCCGTTTGTCTCCTCGCCGTAAATACGTACTTGCTTGCCCAATAGAGCCCGGAAGTCCGATCCTCCCGGTCCTAGAGTTTCACCGTTAGCTTCTTAGGAATGCGAACCATCACTCGCATTCAAAAACAACAGAGACAAAGCTTGTTTAAAAGAGCGACCTTCGCCACCCTCGCCAGTCTCTTTTTCCTCGTCCCCCTTTCTCTCTACCTTTGTGACTCGTGTGGGATTTCCCCCTGCGCTTCCGAAATATACAATCTCTATGTCCCGTATCGCCCGATCTCTGAAGTGTTGTCGGCCCCCGGCCGCCCTAGCTGACTTCCACTCGCACTCCGTGACTGTCCCCATTCATCTGGATCCACCTCATCGTCCGCTATATCCCTTTTCTGCCATTTTGCGTCCGCACGTGCTCCTGCTCTCTTTGCACAAGACGTCGGAAACAAGTCCCCTATGTGTGTATTTGTTAAACGTCTAAGCGCCAAAGCTGCTGCCGCCGCCGTGACAATGCGTGACCAAAATCTGCAGAGGTGCTCCACGTTGAACGGATTCAAAAACAAATGAATAAAAATCTGATTTGGGTGGAAAAGATACATTTATGTACAAAATGAAGTAGCTACGATATGTTGTCGAAGCCACAAAAAATGTTGTTTTTTTTTGCAGGGGAACGATATTGAGATCTAACTATTCCCATTGTGACAGGAACTCAGCATAAGAATGGAGATTTGGGAGTATCTTATGTTTGCAGTTTTATGACAAAAAGTCCGATTCCTGGGCGCAGTGTTCACAGCACCTCCTTCAAGCTCCACGTCCAATAGGCTCTCCCATGTCATCAGAGAAAAACGGTTCATCATCACTCACAGCCACCATTAACGGACATGTGTTGATCATAGTTATGGTAAGGCTTATTAGTACACATCGGGAACATCTAACTGACTCGCTTACTCGTCAAAAAAAACCGACATTCACACCGCACGACAGGGTGTATCAGGAAGTGGAAAATCGACATTGGGAACTGCTCTCGCCAAAGCGCTCGGATGCCCATTCGTCGATGCGGACGACCTGCACCCGCAGACAAATATAGACAAGATGTCTAAGGGAGAGCCACTGACAGATGAGGATCGCGCGCCATGGCTCATAAACGTGCGCAGAACGGCCCTCAAAGTTGCCGAGAGCGACTCGCAGGATGGCACGGCGGGTGTTGTGGTGGCGTGCTCAGCGCTCAAAGCTAGGTACCGGGAGGTGCTCCGTGGGAAACGTCCGGTAGACCGCGACTGGGACGCTACTGGCGGTGGCCATGGGGATGCACACTTGGAAGGGGAACAAAGAGCATCGACCCCGCCATCCACGTGGCGTACGTTCTTCGTGCACCCGTTCGGGCCGCATGAAGTATTGTTGGAGCGTATGATGGCGCGGAATTCTCACTTCATGAAGGCCAACATGCTCACGTCGCAAATAGACGCGCTAGAAGACCCCTTGGGAACGGGGGAACGAGATATCGTGCCGATTGGGCTAGTGGAGAGGGTTGAGGACCAGTTGCAGACGGCGTTGGAAGAATTGACAGCAGCCGGTGTGATAAGACCAATCGAGGAGATCGACACGAGGAATAGTAGCACATGATGCGTTGATGGGGCGAGCGCTGTATGCCAAGGGGGAGCTATGACTAAAAAAGAGTGATTCACACGTTGTTGTATAACCCTGCGAGTGTCCCCCCCCACCTATCCTCGTCCTCACCATGTCCCCGTCGGGGCCCCCTAATCCTTTCGAATCTATACCACCGGAATCATCGAGGGCCCCAACCCCGACGCCCTCACCCGACGCCTCCACTTCCGCCTTCTCCCCTCACACCCCTAGTTTTCCTTCCGTCGACTCTCCACTTTTACCTCCTGGTCAATTACCAGATCAGTCCTCCCCGCCCTCGTCCAGGGCACCCTCCCGCTCATTTTCTTCTGCTTTCGTGTCCTCCCCACTAAACCCCAACTCTCCTGCTACCTCTCCTTATGGCTTCTCACGTCCCAGACCCGCTTCGAGAGGGAGCATACACCTCAGCCGGATCGCCTCTGAGGAATCCCAGGCTCTTGGTTCTCAATTTTCTTCCTCCCAACGCGGTTCCATGATTTTATACCGTCTCGCCGCAGTGGATGATCATGGCGTCCTCCTTCCTCCCCATTCCTTGTCTCCAAACCAGCGTGACTCGTTCGTCTCGACATCAGGTGAATCAATATGGTCTCTCTCATCAGACTCAAAATATCCCTCTGGTCCACCAACCATGAGAGGAGGCCTCGTCCCTTACGTCTACGACCCCTCTGTAGACGACCAGGCCGCTACGGACGAAGAAGACCTCCTCCACGAGCCTGACTCCATCGACAAACCCTCCTCCCTTCTCGCCGCCCGTGGCATCCTCAACGTCGGCGTCCTCATCCTTCTCGTTGTCTCCCTCCTCGCCCTCTTTATTGCATACCCCGTCATCACTTATGTAAACGGCAACTCTCACAATATCTTTCTCGACGAGACCGGAGGCAACACCGTCACCGTTCCTCCCTCTGCCTTTGCCCTACCCCAGCTCATCGACCCCGAAACACCTGATTCGGCCAAAACACGCACTGGCTTCGACAATCAAGATTACGTTCTCGTATTTTCCGACGAGTTCAATACCGATAACCGTTCTTTTTATCCTGGAGACGACCCCTTCTGGGAAGCAGTCGATCTCTGGTATTGGGCTACTGGCGATCTTGAGTGGTACGATCCCCGTCAAGTCTATACTGCCAATGGTTCCCTTCATGTTCGCATGGAAAATGTTGTAACAAACGGGATGAATTACCGTTCCGGCATGCTCCAGAGCTGGAACAAATTCTGCTTCACAAGTGGTTATATCGAGGTCTCTGTCACGTTACCTGGTCCTAACGCGGAAACCCGCGGTTATGTGAGACCCTTCATTCCCTCCATTCTATCCTCCATCCATCCTCATCCGTCATTCAGTGGCCTGGCGTCTGGACAATGGGTAATCTCGGAAGACCAGGTTATGGTGCAACCACAGACGGCACCTGGCCCTACACGCAAGTGTCTGCGTCGCTTTATGTATCCGCAAGCGTTCACACAATTCTACAGATATGATTCTTGTGATGTTGGCACCTTTCCGAACCAAACTAATCCGGATGGACTTGGTCCCCTTGCTGCTCTCCATTCAGATGCGTCGCAGGCCAAGTACGATTTCAAGTTGTCCTATCTCACTGGCCAGAAGCTTTCGTACGCTTCTTTCTCAGCTCTCCTTACTTCCATTGTTCATTCGACTCTTTTCCACCCCCTTTTCCACTAGCGCTTGCACTTGTCCTGGCGAGGATCACCCAGGACCTGATGTCACCAAGGGTCGTGGTGCCCCAGAGATTGATATATTCGAAGCAGAGCATAACAAACAGGGTGACGGTGGTGTGATCTCACAATCGGCCCAGTTTGCGCCATTCTCTCACGACTATGTCTATTCTAATGACACCGACCAAGAGTGGTTTGTGTACAATTCTAGCATTTCTCGACCGAACAATTACAAGTACGTTTCCACTTCTTTGCCTAACACCTTGCTGATAATCCATGGCAGGGGATCCGCTGTGTCAGTTGCATCCATTTCCCTTCGGTCGCTTCTCACCATTTTTTTTTCTTCCATTTTTGTGCCTATATAGACAACAAGCTATATCTGGCATCACGGAACTTCCTGCTGATGTCTTTGAGGGATCGGGAAAGGTTTTCCACACATTCGGTCAATTTGGATTCTTTTTTCGTCTGCACCACGTTCTTATCCATTGGTTTACGCCCACAGGTTTCGAATACTTTGCGAACCCCAAAGCGCGCTCAGATGGGTATATCGTATGGCAAATGGACAACTTACCGACGGTCAGGATGGGTGCCGCCGCAGTCGGTCCCGATCAAGGAACAGATGGTTCGGGCGTCGACCAGAGGTTGATACCCGAGGAGCCCATGGTAACGTCTGCGCCTATCGTATGCCCGTATTCTTGTTTAATGTTGATCTTTTGCCAGTCCATCGTTTTAAACTTGGGTATATCGCGTATGTCATTTTTGTCACATTTGACATTCGGCTGTCTGATACATCCTCTATAGCGAATTGGCAAACAATTGATTTGACAACGATGACGTTCCCCACGGAGATGGTCGTCGACTATGTGCGCGTGTACCAGCGCAAGGACTCCCAGAATATTGGGTGCGACCCCCCAGACTATCCTACGATGGATTACATTTCTCGGCACCCCGAAGCATACACTAGTTCGTTTTGTCCGCGACGAGGCATGACTGCATATTGACTGTATTTTTTTTACAGACCCCCAGTTGCAATTCTGGACGCCTGGACCAGCCGGCGCGAACTACACGTTCCCTAAGAACAGGCTGGTGCGCCCTTCTCATTTTTTATTTGCTTTACTTCCCTGACAAAACGTTTGAACGAGCAGTACAACGGCGGCTGCTAGTAAACAGGGTCAATGCCGCCAGGTTCTAGCCCCATCTTTATTCTATTAGACTTACTTGCGCTCCTCCGCATATGATAGGACTCGTCCATGGACTATTTTCAGGAGTAAATGACTCGATTTCACCTGGTTTTAGGTATTACCATTACGTACTTACGAACGCCGCGCATCGCACACCAGTATACCATCCATTGTGTATACCTCCTTCATCTCCGCGTTCTATGCACGCGCCGCCTTACCCGACCACCCGCGTACGCCCCTCTCCCTACTTACATGTGCCGTATATGTCTTCCTGGCACTCGTTGGTATCTTTAACTACCGGTTCAGACACTTCATCAATCGCCAGATTGCTTCCCCGCATACTGTACATACCGTAAGTTATGGAACCCTTTCAGTAGCGGACACTTCTTAATAGGACATTTCTCTATGGTCTCTGGATTTTTCATCTTTCATACGACATAGCGGGTCCATTTTTGGGGTTCATTCTTGGTTCATTCTATTACTCTTCTCGCCATTAATACGCGTCGGCGATCGTACATAGAAGGATATTGTATAGGGACAGTGAAACTAACGTGATGTTTGGCAGACACATTCCGGTGCACGGTCCTCAAGCCTGGATCAAGGCTAAGAGCTTTCCATAACAAGCAGCAGTGACTGGGAGAATCTTGACGGACAGGTGCTCAAAACTCCAGAAACTGTGTAAAGACTTGAAGCCAATAGGTGATAATCGGAAAACCCATGAGAAATTCGGGCTGGTGCGCCGCATGTTTGTCACCCTGTAATATGCCTTTCCCACGTCCACTCGCACCCCTCACACACACGCAATATCGAGTGCGCATGCATGGCGGCGCTTGATGCGATCGAAGGTTCCAGCGTGAGCATAATCTGCCGGTTATCAACTGCAAATCGACGGTGTATGCGCCGGTGATGGGACTGGACGAGAGCAAATTTCTTCATGCCGTGGGGTCCTCGTGTGAACAGGGACCCAGACCTGCGAGGGCAGTTGAAAAGGAGGAGAAACCAAGGCTCGCCCACTTCCTGCCTGCACGGACAGTTAGTCGATCACCCATTTATCGATCAGTTCCTCACGTCACGTCGAAAATAAATAAAAACTTTGCTGAGGCGTGGCGGGACCACCACGGGCACATGTCCGTGAATCACAAGTCCGCATCTGCCTGGCTTCGTCTGAGGTATCGGCACCTCATCTCGGGTTTGTCTTATCTTCGGAATGCGGTTCGAATCCGGATTGGCGATAGGGTGGTATGCGTCCTCGCTCTGGTGATCACTTTGGTAGTAGCGTGTGGTCTGCCTGGGCCCCCGACCTGAAGGCGGTGCGGCGCACTGGTAATACTCGAGAGAGAGACTCTTTCTGCCTCTTGCCACCCCCGCCTTCAGTCCGCATAGCTGCCCTAGCCGCAATGGCCGGACTCTGGTTTTCGTGATGGCAGGGGGGGCCCTCTTCGGCAATCAAGTGGCGTTGCGGTCTCCGCACGCGCGATGGAGGAGATGGCCGAGGTCCAACAAATTATTGTGAGTGTGCAGGTGGGGGAACATCCTATGGGGTTCGGCACCGTGGCCCCGGCGTGTTCGGTCGACGTACAGTCAACGCGTCCGGAAGTAGGATGTCCCGGATCCTTGGAATGGACGACGCGCAAATCCGAACGAGGGCTAGAACAGTGCTTGTGTAGAATATGTTTATCCGGCGGGTAGACTTGTTGGCATCAGCGAAAGAAATACAACTCGCTACGGTGCGTGACAGGAGTAGTTCCTGCGGACGGTCCTATTTTACTTCTGCAGATAATAGAATCGAGGCTGTGTACACAGAACGGCGTACGAAGATGTCCCAAAGGCGCTGGTACAACCCTAGATTTACGGATGGAACGAGGTCAGGACAGGGGTCAGGTCAGGACCACAATGCGGGTCTGTGCAAATGCCGCGCTCCGAGCTTGCCACAGCCCGCTTTGGCTTGATTGGCCGAGCACCCGATCAGCGCTCCTCCTCGGAGATGTCAAAATGCAATTTGACAGCAAACAAAGAAAGCACATTACTGTAGCTTGAAATCACCCCGTGCTTATCGATGGCTACATGCTTCTATTCGGGTGGACTCCACTGTATTACGCCCAACATGAAGGTGGTGTCCTGTCAATGCGTTTGCGATGTTGCGATGCTCATCATGCATGCATCGCTGGCATGCCGCCCGGTTCACTTAGGGTTACCTCTGTCCAAGTCGTGTCGTGCGCCCCACGCTCCCTGCCAATGCGAGGCCTACATTTCATGATCTACGCCCACGGCCTCCCACCAACTCATTGATTATGCCCTTCTTCGGTGCGCGTCGCACCAACCCCGCAGGTCGTCATGAGAGAAGATCCTATTAGTACTGTATCAGTCTTAGTCTGTATGGTGGATCCCCCTAGTTCCAAGCGCGCAACCCCCGTCATAGCCGCCCATCTAGCCTATCTGGGTCTGGGTACGCTTCCATCTTGTTGCGACGTCAAGCACACGCGGCCTAGTCCCAGGGGCTTTCTTTCCAGGAGAACCTGGCGACGACAATGCCAAGACCCAATATTAAACCTTTTCTCGGCGTTCTATGGCGCTGCAGCTGTGCGCTGCCGGATATGGCCGGCTGTATTTTTGCTTCCCTTCCAGGTGTGCATACCCGTGGCCGCGGCGGCTAGAAGTGTCCCAGTCGCGGCTTGCCGCCGGGTGAACAGCCCTGCGAGTTTCTTACCGAGCACCTCTGCCCTGCCATCCTGCGAGTTACTCTCTGGAGCAAATTGAGGGCTGTTCTGCACACGTTCACGAGCCATGGGCTGCGATCTGCTCTCCCTTAGACATAATTTTGGCTTTGTTCGTCTGCAGATGTAGGTCGTCCGCATCGACAAATGGGGCATCCGAGTGCTCTGGGAAAGGGCTGCACACAGTGTTGATTTCTTACTTCCTGGCACTCCCTGTTGCAGTGTGTGGTACGAGTGTACATATTTTTTTGTGTTGCCGTCGGAGGGTTAGCGGGTGAATTAGATCCTCGTGGTGTGTATAACCCTTACCATAACTATAACTCAACGCACGTCCTTTAATGGGGTGGCTGCGAACGATGATATACTTTGTCTGATGACATGGGAGTCGGGCTTGTAGGACTCGAAGAGGCTGTGAATGCGAGCATCCATTGCCACAAACCTCCCAGTACCCAATTATAAGGAATGCGGCTATCACAAGACACTACTGTCGGATCGGATTGCATGGATCACGCTTACGTACAAAGGTGAATATGACGGCGAGGCGGTTGGCAACTCAAATCGAAGGGTGGCTTCCCTCTGAGCTCAGGCTCGAACCATGAGAGCAGACCACGAAGATGATGTAGCATTGACACACGCATAACAGTAGCAGGAACAAAACAAAGAGATATACAGATAGTCTGGTTACTACGTACAACAACATTCACCTTTGGCGCTTCCTGAACATCACGTTCGCCTTCCCTGGGACGCGCATCGAACCAATAGAAAAGCTGCTTGGGGCCTGTTTTCCCTCCTCGAATTTAACGTCATACATTACAACGACGTGTGCAAGTAAAGCCTTGACTTCGTTGACCGCAAAGAACCGTCCTGGGCTGGTAGAGTAATATGAGTGACCGCAATGGGTGAGACAAAAACAAAACAAAAACACACCAAGCGTGTCGCCCATATCCGAAAATGATGTTTTCCGCAGTCTTATAAAGTACTTGGCGCCCTGCCGCGGTATTTCCATCGTGCTCGCGCAGCTTCGTGAAGCGGAAGCCGTCGAATTCCTCGGGGTTTGGAAAGATCTTTCCATCCCCGTTGATAGCACCCGTCGGGGCTGCGATTAGCGTACCCGCAGGAACAGTGACTCCATTGGAGAATGTGAATGGGCGTAGTGAGAGACGGATCATCGTCACTAGAAAAAGGAAACTAATGCATCAGTAACTGAGGTTAGGCCAGGGTAATCCAACGGACAGTTATCCAGACTATCCATACGTTGGGTCTCCCGTAAGAAGCTGTCGATCTTGTGCATTTTGTCCAACCCAGCCTTGGTCCAGCCTTCCTCTGCTACTGCAGTCTCGACATCTTGGCGGAGGGGTTCAACGTATTTTGGGTTGGAAAGAAGATGGTATAAAACATTCGTAAATGTCTGCGTGCACTCGTGGTTAGTGGCTCATCAAGAGATCGGTATGGCTTACGGTAGAGGTCGAATGAATGGCTGCAAAGTTGACAACGAGCATTCGCCGTGCAAGCCCTTCAAGGGACCTCTCCACTCCTTTGGATTCACTCATGAGCCACATGAGCATGTCATTCTGTAGTGCCTCTGCATTAATGACAACATTAACATCGAGCGAAGCGGATCGGCGAACCGGTTTGTCGTCCCATTCTTCCCCAAACTCCTCCATTCTCACAAAACGTTCCTCAACCATAGGTCTGATGAATTCCATTTCCTGTCGGACTTGCGAAGGAAGGTTAGATAGCACGCGCGCAACGATCCTAACTCCGGCTCAATGATGCGGACAAATGGGAGGCTGATGACAATGGCGACGTACGGTTTGAGAGGTTTCGGGAACATGCCAATGATTGCCGCAAATTTCATGACATTTACCGCGTAGTTCAAGTTCAGGGTCAGATATTCTTGATTTCGACCTGAGAAACCGATTAACATTGGGTATTAGTTGAATAGAGGGATCGAGAAGTTTTCACTCACACAGCGGAGGCCCGACAAACACACGATTCGTAGTCGCACTGACCACCTGTTGCATCGTTTCTACCACGGGAACTTTGACCCAATCTATGTTCCGCATGAGCTCGAGGCTTCACCTCTTAGCTTGCCACGCACCATCACCATGCACGGGGATGGAAGCATCGAGAGACCTGATGAGTTCGTCACGGACGTCTTTGAAAGTGGCCGCGATGTTCCGTGTCAGTTTTGCACGAATCACATCCGCGTGATAGTCATTATTCATATCCAATAGGTCCAATGTGTAATCGGCTTGGAGGAACTAACGTGATTTTTATGAATGAGAAGTTGGGCATCCCGGGGAGCGTGCGTACCTCAATCGCTGACGCATTCATAGACAAGACGTCATCTGAAGCCTTCCTGAGATCTTCAATCAGTTCAGGGCTCGAAGCCAGCACCAGCCACCTCCGAAGTGTGGCAGTCTTGAATAAACCTCGGCCTGTCTGAGAGGCAGAGTGTAGCGTCAGCTCGGCACAGGGGGAGGCCATTTTATTATAAAGTCACTTGCCTTTACTTTCTCATACCCATATTTGAGCCTGAGAGGACCATCAAGGATAAAACGGAGAGCGGAGAAGTACGAAAGAATCGGATCAGAGAATCCGACGGTAGGAATTGCATCGAGCTGAGAAACCCCCAAGTCGATCAGTAATAAGGACCAAATAGTCACGGTAGGGCTGACCAGAGGATCCCTCCTATACCAGCTAGCGAATAGAACGGCTACGAAAACCGACGCAGCGAGAAACGACAGCCTGAGGGTGGATTCATCAACCATGTTGTCACAAAAGTTGGGATTGACCCGCTGGCTCAAGTCGATGGGTTGTACAGATCAAAAGTAAGTGCGATTGAAAGCGCTTATTTGTATCCGCACATCCCCCATGCGCCACGGCGCCGCGGCAGTGTTCAGAGACCCTACAACCGTATTTAAGATGCAGCGTTTACTGTAAATGGTGACCATGCCCGATCGAATCACAAATGTATCGTTTCTCAGGATGGGTCCAGTGGCCGTGTTTCTGAGTTCGTGTTCAGTAGCATGGAAAGTGACATTGCTATGGACTGTGGGCATGGCCTGACGGCGCGCGGTGCCACGGTCCCGTCTGCCGGCGGCTTTCCTTAGGACTTTACAGTAGACGTCTACCTTGTCTTTGTGTGTGACACCTACGATGCAGGTGTTCCGCATTGGCTGCCTCCCAATTTTCATTTTCCGCTTCTTGACACAGGTGCAATGTCACCGGAATTGTACTTTATTCTCGGAAGATCAACACAAGCTTGAAGACAATGATCAAACGGAACCCCAATAATAATTTTCGTACACTTTGATCGGACTGTATGGATCATCTCTGTTTGCGTTACATGCCCACGTAACGAAGGTGAATCTATAAGGCGGTTGACAAATCGAAGGATGGCTTCGCTCTCAGCACGGCCATTGTGAGCAAACCACCGAGGCATGAGGTCTTGGGTGTACTGTCAAGGTATCGGCACACGCACAAGCAGTGAGAGCAGAATAGATAGACCCTTCGAAAGTGTAGCCTGGATGTTACGT
>JAKELH010001037.1:0-15923 GCA_021525015.1 Lactarius pseudohatsudake | reverse complement strand
CCGAAAAAGGCAAGTGTAGAAGTCACGTTATTAGGTCGGCTGTCAGTCACGCATATGCACGTGCCCATGACACAGCGATGGGCCCAAGCCGTTTGTTTCTTAGCGTAAACCGACAGTAATTACACTAGCGGAAGCTGGACGGCCCTTCGGGCCGTCCTGTGCTGGTTAGCTCAGCGTTCATGGAACAGTGTTTTCTTTTTAAGTAAGGGATACGGCACATAGTTGTCAAGTATTTAATGCTATTCACTCTTCCTTGGGCTCGCGTTCCGTGGTAGAGTAACGTGCGATGCGTTTTTTGAGGGCGATAGTATCCGCGTCTTCGAGAGAGGAAGAGAGGTTGGAAATTTTGAGAAGGGGGTGTTTGTATTTGGTTTGGGAGATAAGTGATACTGTCGAGAGCGATGACTGGTTGGAGTGTAGTGTCTTGTTCTGTGGCTTCGAAATGATGTAATTTGCCTGTGAAAGACACATAGCTGTTTGCCCCCGGCAGTCTGACGGCGGGATCAGGCCATCTAGGACTTTGGATGATCAGCGCTCGAATGCTGATTGTCTCCTCTTTGTTAGTGTATGCCACGTATTGGGATAGGGTAGCGATGAAATAATGTTGTTGCTTTTCGACAGAGGCAACTCTTCCTGCCGCAATCATTCTTGCAGTTATTTTACATGCGCTGACAGCGTGAGCTGAATCGACGGGAACAGAGTTTAACTTTTTTTGTTGGTGAGTGAAGGTAGGTTGAATGTTTAGTAACGCTTACCTCGAGAAGGTCGCCGATGAGTGTGAAATTGTTATCGTTATGTCCGTTGGCGTGATTTACACCTTCTTGGTAAGCGACCACCTTTTTTTTTGTGAATGAGAGCTGTGGTTCGGACCAGGGGTGGGGAAAAGGGGGAGAAGTGGAGAGAACTCAACGACGGCGTAGATGTCGTATATTCCTTCACTGATTTCATCAGCGTTCTCTTCTTGGTGATAACGCAGACTACATGTGACCAGGCGTGTGTCGTTGTGTGGTACGGCACAGAAGAAGAGTACGTTTAAAATAATGTGGGAAGGATCGTCGTCGATGCGACGAGGTTGCTCCAGAGACGCTCGACCGCAAAGGTAGAGAGAGCCTGGGTGCGTGGCTGTCATGGTGCCACGCGCTGGGAGTGGCAAGTGAGGAGATGTACACAGGGGTGTTCGTTCTTGTGGACGTTTTGCGGGGGGGCGACGTTATGTAAGGTTGCGTCGGAGCGTGGATGATGGAATGTTGCAAGCAAACTGGTGTTATTGTTACACATGCAGAAGGAATCATGCGAGCAGTTTGATTTACGAGAAGGATAGATACAATTCAGTGTGAATGCTCTCTTTTTTCGCCAAACTACGATCGTTAGAAGATGTGCAAGGACTGACGTGTTGTTGTTTTAATTTTTTTGTCGAACACCCTTTTCTTGGATGGATAGCAGCGCGCTTTCGCATGGCCAATTTTCTTCTGTTTCACGTCGCGTACGATTGTGTGCGATGAGTGAGTTGTTGTTGGGTAGGGGGAGTCGGTGTTAGGGGGAGGAGGAAACATGTACGTGATCGTCTCCAAGACGACGAGAGCGCGATTTTGTTCGAAGCGTTTGAGAGTGCCGGAAAACGAAATGAAAGAATTGACTTGTGGCATGCGTCCGAAAGGTTGTGGAAACTTGCGAGAGGTGTCAACGAAGCCTACGACAGTCAAGTTGTTGTCAACGGAGCTGCCGTCGATATATTGATAGATTGTCATCTGGAATGTCTGCTTCTTAGTATCTACGGACTGAACGCAGCCGGTGACGATAAGTTTAGCTGGCATGACATCGTAAGACAACTCGGGCTCGTCTTGCAAGGAGACCGCTTTGAGCTGGGACGATGTTAGCAACGTGAAATGAACTGTGGAGCGCAAACAGTTACATCAACGATGGAGCCTGTTAACTTGATGGCTAAAATGTCGTCGACGACTTTCTCTTTCTTGTTGTCCGGTGCCTCTGCTATCTGCTGTAGTCGTGAATAGTTTGCGATGTGGGCAGAAAGAGAAATACGAACGGTTGCCAAAATGTCGTACACTCCATTGCGCGGCTTTTTTTGGTTGTCATCGTGAGTGTCTTTAAAGCGGCAAGCAACAAGTCTGCTTCGATCTACAGGTTGTTCAGAGAAAGCGATGGCCTGTAGTGAGTAGTGCTCTGTGTCCTCGCTGTGTGAGGAACATCGCTTGCGTTCAAGTGTGCTGCGACAGTACAAGAACGCAGATCCTGCTGTGGCGGAATACATGAAGGGATCGTTTGAAAGGTCTGGCAAAGGGGTAGACAGTGGAAGCTTATTTGTGTGTTACTTCATATGACATCACAGTGAGGTTTGCAATTTGGAGCGCGTGAGGCTGTATCAGGGTTGCCGCCTTATGCCGCCTTGCGTTGTCATGTGTTTCTGTCGCACGGTCACTGTTGAGTTCATCGTGTTTTCGAAGAACGTTGAGAAGTAACCAAATTTTTTTTTACAAATACAGGAGACAGTTGGGTTACATACGACGTTTTTTTTTTCGCATCAAACTTATGTCGCTTTAGCACGTGTCACGCGTGTCTTCTTCGCCTGAGGACAATCTTGGGCGACGTCCTTACGTTTTGTGGTGGACGGTCCTGCGATAGCGTTCTCGTGAATTGTTGGTGCCGAGTAAGTGTTGATTCGCGCTTTGAGTGCTTGTGTGTCAGAGTCGTCCAGTGTGGACGTCTGCGAAGGTTGCGAGTGAGAGAGTGCAGCAGAAGAATTGTCGGAGGGGGAGAGGTTGGTAATGACGTCGGCGGTGACATGGACGCGGAATCGCCAGTCAGCATTGGCAGGGTTCGTGTTGCGTTCTACGCTGTGTAGTTTGCCGGTTAATGAAATGACGAGGTTCTCGCTGGGAAGTTTGGGCAGCGGACGATGAGTGACGGTGGAGGAAACCAAAGTGACAGAAAGAGTGATACGTTCGTATTGGTTACCACCGGTAATATATTGTTGTGGAGCGAGTTCAAAACATGCGTGTTCGGAGTCGACTGAATATACCATGCCTGCGGCGGTGAATCTTGGCAGGCGTTTGCACGCGGATTTAGCAACTTCATTGCATATGGGAATCGGTTTAAGCTGAGAAACCGCAAGGGAACGTGAGCGGCGAGTGAAGATGCGCGGTTTCCACAACGCACATCGACGATATCCCCCATCAATCGAAATTGATTGTCGGCGATCGATTCGCTGACGCCGTTGACGCCAGGATGGAATGCGACAAGCTACATGTTTTGTCAGTGTGTTAAACGATAGGAACGCCGTGTACGGCTCACTGTGGCCGTAATGTCGAAAATGCCTTGGACGATTTCAACGCAATCGTCCGTTTTGAAAAAGCGCAGACTGCATGGCACTCTGCCTGTATCGTTTTCGGTTTGTTCGCCGAAGATGAAGCCGTCAAAGATGATGGACCGGGGTTTGTTGGGAATTGTTCGAGGGTTTTCCAGAGAGGCCCGGCAGGAAAGGGAGAAGTATCCAGGGCGCCACGAAGACATGGAGAAAGATGCAAGCCGAGCGAAAAAAGTGAGGGGCGTTTGAATGTGCACCGCGCGTGACGTCGGAGTGCTAAACGCGATTGGTGTAAGACGGAAAGAATCAGGGGTGTGTTGGGTTGTGGAGCTTTCTGGATCGGTGCCGGTTTTTTTGTCGGGTACGCATGGATTAAGTTAAGTCGCCATGCGTTTATCCGCGTGCACGCAGTTCAAGTTTGAGGGTGCTACTTGGAGCGTTCTTTTCTTCGAGGAGAGCAAAATGCGCACGCGACGGTAGCACAGTTAGTAGTAGTGTACGACGAGAAGCCAAGCTGTTTATTTGTTTGTATAGTACACCGAGGACTGCGAAGAAGACATAGTGTGTAGTAAGCACGCGTCAGCAAGAGAAACGATGGGTCACAAATTTTCGAAGATGTTGGGTTGTCCGTCAGGAACGTACGTGATAGCGTCCAAGCAAATTACAGGCTGGTCTTCCAAGTGAAAGAATTGAAGAAGACCAGAGACGGATACGAAGCAGTCGACATTGGGAAGCTGCAAATTTGTGTGCAAAGTAGAGTGAGGCGGATAAACCATAACGATGTTAAACGTCATCGCGTGTTCAATTCGTTGGTCATCGATAAGACGGCGTACGACGACTTTGAAAATTTTGGTACTGTCGTTCACCGATGATACCAAGCCGCACGCAATGAATCTGGCGGGAGCCATCAATGAAGACGGCGTTTCAGTCGAGTTGGGAGAGAAATTCGAAATCTTAAAGGTTGTCAAGTCAATGTAACGTGTAGTCCGTTGAAACATGCTACGAACGTTTACGATGTCTCCCATCAAACGGAAGTCAGTATGTTCTGTTTGGGGATTGCCGTTTTCAGTCTCTTTTTTATAAGGGACGACCTGGAAGTGACCGTGAAAGATGTTTCCATTGTAGTGAATACGAAAGTTTACCGTGGCGAATATGTCGTAATAGCCGCGCAGGAAAGAAGACGCGTTTTCGCGTGAGAGGGTAAGACAGCATAGGATGTGGTCTGGATTGTTGGCAGTGGGTTCACATGGAACGATTGCGTCGAATGTAATCGTGGAGGTGTTCTGAGTAACGCGTCGAGGATGTTTGAGCAAAGCTCGTGTGATGAGGAAAGCAGCCCCCTGTGAAAGAGTCGTCATGGTGTCGCAGAGAACGATCAGTGGCGCATTGTCATACGAATGTCGACGGTTGTCACGCGACAGCGTTTGAAGTGTTGTGTGAGTAATCTGCGTTGATTTAGGGCGACCCGCTGGTTGACAAAGGAAAGGTCGATCAGTCTCCGCAAGATGTTTCGGAGGGTTCGGCGTTAGATTTGCATGTTGTGCGGATCTGTCAAATATGGTTCAGTGCATTTTGTAGCGTAAGTGGCTGAACGCTGCCAAGGTAATTTTGTTTTGGGGGAGCACGAGCTACAAGGAAATCGTTGTGTATCGTAGTACTAAATAATGACTTCTCTGTAGACTACGTTCTTTGTTTTCGGGGAGTCGGTGGAAGCATCGGTAATACACTTTATGGAAGAGAAATAACGAGCTCTGGATAATGCGACGTATAGTTGTCCGTGACTGAAAGCGGGTCGGCGGAGGTCGATGCCGATGTTATCGAAAGTTTGCCCTTGCGACTTATTAATGGTCATCGCGAAGGAGAGTGCGACAGGAAATTGCAGTCGTCTGAGATGGAAGGGAAGTTCTTGATCCGCTGAAATTAGTTTAATTCGAGGTATCAAAACCGTTTGACCGCTGAATAAGGTGGCTTCTAAGATCCTCGTGCTGATCCCTGTGACGATACCTCTTGAACCATTGCAGACGCCCTGTCGTGGTTGCAAATTGCGTAAGACGATGAAGGGACAGCCCACTTTAAGTTTAAGGTGAGCGAGAGGATAGCCAGACGGTGTGATGCTCTGTAAAACTTCTGGTGGATAATCGTTTTCATCGTCTGCATGACTGTCTGGATCGAGTGCGCGGTCAACTCCCCACAGATCGTAAGTTAAGCCAGGGAACTGTGCAAGTACTGTGTCGTTAATGTCGTGCGCCTCACTGTTTCGCGGCGTCAATATACACCGTTCTTGGTAGTAAGACGCAGGTTGAAGTGTGTGAATGTTGGGATACACATGAGCGATCAGGTCAGAGACCGTTTCGCCGGGAGTGATAACGCCAGGAGGAAGGTCGACGTTTTGATCCATGTCATTCAGCGAACCGCTCGCTAATTGTCTTTGCCAGTCCGCAAATGCAGTGTCGCACTGTGTATTGCCGACGCGCATGTTTTTCTCCAGTTTAAGAACGTTGGGCGCGATGAGTGGCCATAGAGGAGAAGAGAGCAAACAGGCATGGACGATGTGTGAGCGCGAGCCTCTCTTTACCACTGGTAACGTTTGAAGAAAGTCGCCGCCGAGAACGGTGGGAATGCCTCCGAACAGGCCGTCGTTATCTCGTAAGTCTTTTAAAGAACGGTCGACGGCTTCAAAGGCGAGACGATGTTGTGCGGAGCATTCATCCCAAATGATGAGGTCGACTGTCTGCAAAAATTTGGCGAGTGCCGAATGTTTTGGAATAGAACACGTTGAGTTCTCTTCTAAGTCAAACGGAATTTTGAAAGTCGAGTGGGCGGTTCGTCCACCTGGCAGAAGCTGAGCGGCGATACCTGAGTAAGCGACGCATAAGACAACCATGGAGCGAGAACGGAGAGCATGACAAAGCGTGTTGTACAGAAACGTTTTGCCAGCACCTGCAGCGCCCACGAGAAAGAAAGTTTGGCCGTGATGACTGAGGACGCAGTCCATAATGCGATTAAAGGCAACCGTCTGTTCTTCGTTCAACAATACGATACACTGAAGTAACATGCGTTCTTCTTCGACCGGGTCAAACTGCAAGTGGTCCTGAAGGAGAGTGTTGGAGAGTAAACATTCCCAGTCCCAGCGGGGTTCCGGCATGCCGACGTCTTTCATTGTCTTGTTGCTTTCCCAGATGAGCGTCTCTCTGATGAGATGCAGACCGTAATCGAACGTTACTTCTGCTGAACAGTCGCGCATCCCGAGACGGGCAAGTTGGCGTTGCAGGTCATCACAGAGGAAAATTTTGTATTCTCGCCATAGAGCGGCAGGGTCCGAGGGAAGACAGTCTCGTAAGATGACCACAAATAGTGAACGTAAGATTGTTCCCGTTTGAAAATCCTTCGCTTCGTCCAGTGACCGACGCCACTCACCGTCGTCTTCGAGAAGCCCGCGAGATAAACACGCTTGTCTGATAGAAGGAAAGAGAACGCCGTTGTGTCGTCGTAAGTCGTCGAACGATTGTAAGTTGGTAGCAACGGATAAAACGAGGCGAGCGTAAAATTTTTCGCCTGCGTTAGGTGGAATGAAGACCATTCGACCATATACGGTGCGTTTCTTCCGGGGAGTCCACTCGTTTGTTGTTTTGTTCCAAACAAATTTGGAGGGGAAG
This sequence comes from Lactarius pseudohatsudake, assembly GCA_021525015.1. Classification (NCBI taxonomy): domain Eukaryota; kingdom Fungi; phylum Basidiomycota; class Agaricomycetes; order Russulales; family Russulaceae; genus Lactarius; species Lactarius pseudohatsudake. The sequence goes on along the minus strand of JAKELH010001037.1, from coordinate 8,945 downwards.
TCAACGTAGCGTAGTTGCCTTGCGAGTGGATATTTCTGGTTTGCCTTGAAGAAAGCTGTCAGTTGTGTGTCACTGGCACGAGCGCGCATGTCATCGAGAGTGAGTCGATCTGCAGGTTTGAAGACGACCCTTTGTTCGTTTGGCAGGTGAACCTGTAGTTGTATCACCGCAGGAAACTCCTATGGTTTATTACGTTGGTCAGTTTCGTACTATTCGTAGATTTGTTAAGCGTGACGCAGCACACGCCTACTTTGTGTGTAGACCACCCCAGCACGCGCGCGTAAGCTTCAGGTGCGCTCACATATCGTGCGTCTAAATATACTTTAACTTCATCTCGGTTAACTTGTATACCCGTGGCTGCTTCATGAAGAGCAACAGTGGCCCGATCTGGCCCTTTGTACACGTACTACAGAAGATCAGTGAGCGATAGCGTGCAGTCGGAGGAGGTCAGCACCTTATAAATGTATTTGATCGCGTTAAAGCCTGTCGTACATTCGACATTGATGTGTGCACGATAACGCAGGAGCAGGTAAGGTGAGTAAGACACCACATGGCGGTTGTCTACCATGCCGTTTCGTACGCAAATGGAGTTTCCCATGTCTCTGCGTTTGGTTTTCACATATGAGTGACCGGTCAATTCAGTCTCTTCTTGAAACGGTTTTGGGAAACCTTTCGTGCAGATGTTTTGATCGTTGAGACATGCTGTGTAGTGTCCGCGACCACAGGGACCGTGCACCATGTGAGTTTTGACAAGTTCGTGAAGCAGCGGGTTCTCGATTTGGTCGGGAAACTCAGTTGATATGAAAGCATCGACACGCTGAGGTGACGAGAGGCGAGCGGATGTGTCCAAAAAAACAATCAGATGCATATGGGGAAGACCGCGCTTTTGATACTCGATAGTGTAAACGTAAGCGACTGCTTTTCCAAAAATTGTTCCTTTCATGATGTCGTCGAGCAGAGCAGTGTACTTCAGATGGAATACGCGAGAGAGTATGTCCGGTCTGTCGCTAGCTGTCTGACCAGGAAGCAAACTGTTCGTGACCTCAGTCCACGCGGGATTAGCGGTGAATGTGATGAAAAGGTCGGATCCTTTGAATATGCGGAGCAACGCAAGAGCGTCTTGAAGGTTTTTGTGCATGAAGCGGGGGCCCGCAGTGAAACTGGACGGCAAAATAAGTTTGCGACCGATGCTGGATAATTCGAGACCTTCTTGCAATGCGTCGACGACACCTGAGTAAAGGTCAGCACGAATTGTTTCTTGGTGATTACGGATCCACTCCAGTCGCGAGTGCTCCACGGCAGCCCACAGGTCGACTATGAACTCTTGTAGGAGAGGTCCGGCCAGAAAGTAATGGTCACTCTCAACGTGAGACGGTCTAATATGGAAACGGTGTTTCAAGAAGTCGCAGAACGTCAAGCTTTCTCGAGTGTGCGCAGTCTTCTTGTGACTTGCGGGGAAAGTGTAAGTTAGATCAGTATTCCATCCGAGTTGCCCTGTGGGAGCGAGAAGAGGGAAATGTAAGGACACATAAGCAGGATGAATTTCGGTTACGCGTAAGAGAGCTCCTCCTCGAGGCCGAACGATAATCTCTCTAGAGTTTACGAAGGAGTCAACGTCACCAGGAATGATGGCAGCCAGCTCGCCACGATCCGTTGGCAAGTTGTAGCGTCTCTCGTCGGTAGCTCGCAAAAAGTCTAACTTGAGGTAATATTCCGGAATGTTGGTCGCGCAGGCGATCGCTGAAGCTTGCTGGTACACGTCAACATATGGATGACACGACAGCAATAAAGCCTGCAGAAAAGCCATTGTCTCGGGACAAGTTCGACGGTTGTTATCGTTGCGGTGTCGGAGAGCTTCACGAGGATCGTAGATGTAAAGTTGACTGTACAGGGGAGCGTGAGGAGCGTCTGGAAGAAGAGGTCCGATTTGATGGAAAGTTTCACCCTGTATCTTGTACGTAGGTGGCCCCCTTCCGTCGAATACTGCGCCATCCAAATGGCCCGTTCCGCCTGTAGACGTGAAGGCAAACGCCTTGTTGTACTGTCGAATGTGAGATCGAAACTCTTTAGCCTGCTGGTCAGTGCCTTCGAACAACCGCCTGAGTTGTTCGGGAATACGTTGAACGAAATCGATTCGCACTTTTCCCTGCATGCAACATGATCCGAAGACGGGGTTGTCGACAGGAGATCCGACGCGTCTTTCGTCGATCCAATGCAACGCGTGACAAAAAGGGCACGATACGTCCATCGCGCCTAAGTCCTGTACGGCAACATCGTGTGAAGACGCACCCTCAACCTTTCTCAGTCGAAAGAGAGCGTGGCGTATAGCGAATCAACGTACATAAACATGATCAGGTTCGCCTTCATGTTCATGTTCACTGTCGTGTTCCTAAATGAAACGTTGAGCCAACCTTCGACAGACGTGAAAGTAACCGTACGTCGTTCACTCCGTCGTCCGTGTGTAGCTGCCTGCTACTGACGTCTCCGAACGGAGGTCCAGGGGGATCACTGTTTGCCCGAACACTCACATTTTCGAGACGTTCACGACGACGTCTGCGACGTTGACTAAGTTCCCTAACACTCGGCATGCTAAACGACAGTAAGGAGAGAAAGCCACACAGGGGTCGCCGCCATGTCGGAGGCAAACGCCTGGTTTGACCGTCGCAAGAGCATCGGAGGCAAACGGCATGTACCATGCGTCAGCCCCCAGCGAGAATACGTACAGCAAGTATACTGCCATGTAGAAAGCACGACAGAGTGCGTATCACGCATTCACTCGTCACGCGAGAGGAGCGATATATGCACAGAAACAACTTGTGGGGTCGACGAAGATAATAATCAGACGTCATGCGAAACGCATCATATCGTACAAGGAGAGGAAGAATCAAACTCTTTCATGCCGTCGTCACATCTTCTGCTCAATAGTAAGTCGGCGTGGGAGGATGTGGCAGATAAGTCATGTCGTCGACGGCGACAACCGCTACGTCTGTATCGTAGGTTAGTAGGTCACCTGTGAATGTTACGTTGTTGTTTGTGCAGGGAAGATGGTGAGAGCGGTCAGGCCACATCGGTCGAATTCCTAGAACACCGCGTATGTTGATGTCTCTGTGCGTCGGCGCTTGTCTAATCATCTGAGAGAGCGACACAGTAAAAGTATGAATCTGTCGTTGCAGACTGGTAACTCTTCCGGACACAGTGAGTGTTGCAGGAAACAGTTCGTTTGGAGACATGTCCGTGACACGCGAAACTGGCCAGAAGTGCAGGAGATCTCCCATTAAGACGAATTGCCCATCAGGACGTGTCGGGCTTTTGGGGTGTGTGTCTGGTCGGAAAGAGACAATCTATCAAGTTGTGCTGTAAGTACGCAGGTATGTTGACGTGACAGGTGGCGTACCTTGGCGTAGATATCATAGATTCCGACGTCGACGTATTCGTTGTCTTCGCGTGTAAGGTAACATAGGCTGCAAACGACCTGTGTTCCCATCATCGGCAGCGAACAGCACAGAACGACGTCGAAAACAAAGGAATCGCGACGACCAGGAATGATCCGAGGATTTTCGAGAATTGCTCGTGCGTTGACATATGCCGTTCCTTCTCTAGGGAACACGAGGCAATCGCACATGACGTCGTGTGAGATAGCAGAACGACGGTCGCCCTTTTTGCGTCAATGGGAAAAATAGGGGCAGAGAGACAAACGCTTTGTAAGGTACACAGCAATGACGTCAAGCACTGCGTCAGCCATTTGCAAGACAGCGGCGCAATTCTCAGCAATAAATTATGCTCGCTGACCTCATTATCTGCAGACCTGTAACGGGGAGAGGGAAAAGAGGGAAAGTTGGATACAGAGGAAAGAGCAAATAGACGGTGAACGTACGGTGCGTGTCTGCAAACGATGTGGTTCAATAACGCGCGGCACGCTGTTCGTGCAAGTCAGCACGAAAGCGGCCAGCACTCGTTAGCTGGTACGCAGCGCGCCATGGGCCGACGAACACACGCAGCGCGAACGTAGACACATCATCATTCAATTCCTCCCGAGCGAGCGGTGCACGCCCAAAGAAACGAATCCCACCTTCTCCGGCGGCGCTTCCATTGGCCAGGAAGTACACGTGACAACACGTGAACTCCAAAATAGTGGCTGAAGGTCACACTCCGCTGTGGCCACTTTCGCGTCCGAAAAGACGTGCACGCGACCAAGAGTCACCTCATTTGCGCACGAAACACATGAAAGTGAGGTGAGAGTGAGAAACGACTGTGTCATTAAATTAAAAAGAGGGACAACGTATGTCAAATGTGCACGCAAAGGCGTCGCCAAATGAGTTCGAACTCCGCAAACTCCGGAGACAAACCATTGCGTCTTTATATATTGTATAGATCTCAAGTCCAATCCAAGTCGTCTGACTGACGGTCGCATCTAGTCATCTTTTGCCATACAGAAAACGTCATTTATTGCACAAAATACGATATCTACGAGTAATTTACAAACTGAGGCTATTTACAAATGCTTCCGCCACCGTCGTCGTTATCGTTGTCGGGGCACGGCCAGAATGCTGTGCGAAACGCACAGAGCACGCCGCCGTGACCACCGCAACGGGGCTCGTGGCCGCGTTGGCGGAGTACCTCCCATCTTCCTTGCCGACACCCTGCCGCCGTCGCTGCGTCGTCATCGTGGCACGTGCTGCTTGGTCGGCTTGCGTTACACCCCTGGTGGTGGTGGCTATAGTCGTGGGTGGCTGTGGGTCGACATCGGGCGGCAGCGGATTCAGTAGTGGCGTAGCGTGGACGGTGGACGCGGTGCCAAGGTGGCTGTTGCAGTCAACATGAGCGTGTTGTCAGCATAAAAGAACTGATACTCTTTTTTTTTTGGCTTGTGGGAGCGGCGTTGACGACGTCTTGTGAACATGTGCCGACAGGCGTATGTTTGGTCTGTATAGGGGGAGTCAGTGGAGCACGCAAGGGGGAGATTCAAAACACTGCCCACACTTACACTTACAACATATAGCGACGTGGCATCGGCACCTCGGCGTCGTGGGCAGTCCTATGGGGAGAAAGAAATATGGGGAGAACAGGTGGGCAGTGGGGTTGACATACTGACTTGCTGTCTTGAATGTAGACTGGAGTGGTGGAAGCGCGGCAGTGGCAGAAGAACGGGGAAAACAGAAGGAACAGAGTTGGACGAGTTTGAACTTAGACAAGTGCCCGCATGGTCGTCCATAACGGATGCGGGACGGAACAAGAAAACACTTCCCACGCTTGAACCACCCGACCCGACAAATCAACGCGACTCTAAGTTGAAACGAACTTTGTCCTACTATGCCCACTCCCCTATTTTTTGTCGTGTCCAATGTCGCACCCCCAGCCTCAACTACGCTACCACCTCAGAAGTGCAAGTTCCACACAAGGGGAATCAATGTACTGACATACCACTGCCATGCCATCCGCCTCCGCCCTTCATCGACGCTACTGGTCCAAGTACCGTCACGTCGCTGCAGGTTGTAAGCGCATTCTCTTGAATCTCCCCCTTGCGTGCTCCACTGACTCCCCCTATACAGACCAAACATACGCCTGTCGGCACATGTTCACAAGACGTCGTCAACGCCGCCCCCACAAACCAAAAAAAAAAGAGAAAGATTATTAGCTCTTTTATGCTGACAACACGCTCACGTTGACTGCAACAGCCACCTTGGCACCGCGTCCACCGTCCACGCTACGCCACTACTGAATCCGCTGCCGCCCGATGTCGACCCACAGCCACCCACGACTATAGCCACCACCACCAGGGGTGTAACGCAAGCCGACCAAGCAGCACGTGCCACGATGACGACGCAGCGACGGCGGCAGGGTGTCGGCAAGGAAGATGGGAGGTACTCCGCCAACGCGGCCACGAGCCCCGTTGCGGTGGTCACGGCGGCGTGCTCTGTGCGTTTCGCAGAGCACTCTGGCCGTGCCCCGACAACGATAACGACGACGGTGGCGGAAGCATTTGTAAATAGCCTCAGTTTGTAAATTACTCGTAGATATCGTATTTTGTGCAATAAATGACGTTTTCTGTATGGCAAAAGATGACTAGATGCGACCGTCAGTCAGACGACTTGGATTGGACTTGAGATGACTATGAAATGGCAAAAATTGACTACGGATTTGTCCTGAAATGACCATCGGCAAAGTGACCTGAATTCAGTTTCAGGAAATAGTCACGGGTAGTCGACAATGACCAAAGTTGACTGAAAATTGAATATTTGCAAGATCTGTGACGTCGATCGACTAAAAGTTGACCACAGCCGACTTTCCTTTTTTACTGAGAATGACAGGGCATCGCCACGTGCATGGGGTTCTTTTGCATCAGAGACTTGTAGGTTTTCGGGAAGTCCCAATATCTCAATTTGGATGTCATTGTGTGCACCAACCCGCAGGCCTTCACTTTAGATGCAGGCACCTGGTCACAGGTAACTTGAATGTCGGCTGTCTGATGACGTCTGGAGCAGAGGCGGAACGGTAGTATCTCAGTCGGACACACACGAACGTGGGTGCAGCGCTGCGACATGAGAAGATGTTTGAATCGGTGCCAGTGAGGCGCAGCCCGAGCTTGGAATGATCTTTATTCGTCCAGTCGGGCTAGGGCCTTGATTCGTTGGAAGAAGTTCAGAAGATTGCTCAATGCCTTGTGAAGGTGTGAAACCTTAGATGCGGTTATAGAACTTTCTAAAGCATCCAGACGCGCTGCATGCGAGTGCCTATGTGGGATATCAGGGACGACGATCGCTTATGAGTTGGTCGTTTATGTTCTCGTGTACATTGACGACCAGTTACTTAAATGGTTGAACGATGTGGTGCATATGCACCCTCAATCCGTTGCCCCGGCATGCTGAGAGATAGCACTTTTAGATCATAATAGTGTACAGTATACACAAATCCGGTTGCCTCTAGTTAGTAGTTACTGCTATGTGTCCACGTGTTCCGTGGAAGCTGCGCCGAAACGCACAGCCCAACACCAACTAAAACGACGAGAATTACGTATACAAAGTTCCCACCCAAAACGTTATTCGTCAGGGAGAATGCAAACAGCCAGTCCGCTACCGCTGGTCCAACCATACGCTGGATCGAAGCTACCGTATGCGCGAGGCCATTCGTCGCGCCAAGCGATCGTTTGTTGGGGACGGCAGAAGAAATGTACATATATGATGCGCCTGATGGATTTGTGCTTTGTCAGCACAGTGCCGGCACATCGCCAGGAGAATGGGATCGACTTACTATATCCCATTTCGGCAAACCCTACTGACAACAGCTGTAACATGATGAGCAGCCTCTCCGCCACTTCTGAACCGCCGGAGGCATGACGGAGCGCCAAGTTCTCGAATGGGAATATGGCGTAGATCAATGCACACATTGAGACGCTGGTAAGGAAGACACTCCGCGGACCAAAGCGAGACACAAATGGTGGGAACAAGACGTATTGGACGATGCCATTTATCCATCCGTACCCGGACATCCATAAGCCAATAGATGCTGGGTTCAGGCCCAATCCACCAAACTCGACCGATGTCGACCAGACTAGAGGGATAAGTGCGTGTGCTGCAGTGCCAAGGAGCGAGAGCATTGCATAGCTGGAGATAGAGATTAAGACAGGTCTTGTGAGAATGGAACGTAGCGGAGGCGGCTGCTCCGAGCCATTCGGCGATAATATAGGCGAAATACTGGCTGGCCCTTCCCTGGCGGCATCTGAACTAGTCTCTGAAGGACGGGGCTCAGTGAGCGGACCACAATTCACTGTCTAACATCAATATATCGTGTTTCATGGAATAGGAGACAGTAAACAAACCTCTTTCAGGTATATGACATTGGCGGTGAGCGAAGCACAAGCACAGGTAGCGGCCACGAAGCACGGAAGGAAGTATGGGTATTCGGCCCAGAAAGAGTGTGAAAAGACGCCGGGCCAGCGATCTTGCGGTCGTGATAGCATGCCCCCAACTAAAGGACTAAGTGTCTGGTACTTGAGCGGGAGAGTGGGATAGTGGATGGTATTACAGACCCGATAGCATAACCTAGAGACTGAGACATTGGTAACATCGAAAACCCCCGTGCAACATTAGTTTCGTCTGTGAGCTCCGACATCATGCTTTTCACTACGCCGTTGTATCCCTTCAGTGCACCATGTAAGGAACGACTGTAACCGCCGCGTCAGCGAACGATACTCAATGACGTAATTTACGAGGAAAGTACCTAATGATAATTGCCCAGAAGGAGCGGGAAAGGCCAAACGCAATGACGGAAACGATTACACCGATAAGACACAACAAAAGCACAGGTTTGCGACCGATATGGTCGGACAGACGGCTCCAATAAAGCACAGTGACCGCCTCAGCAGCAAAATGCGCGGACACCTGTTACTAGTTAGCCTGACACCCCTCCTTTAGAGAGTGAGGTTTACTATGATCCCCGTATAGTATCCAACCTTCTTTCCATCACCGCCGACGATCGGAAGCTCTTTCACGAGCTGGGGTAGACGTCAAGCCTGACGGATATAGTTCAGCCAGTTTACAGTACCTGGTTGAGGTAGGGGCTTATGGAATGGGATATGATGGCCTCGACGAGCCAGATGGAGAGGAGAACCGCAATTTGAAGTCTAGGCAGTGGGGTTGGGTTTCGTGTGGCATTGTCTTTGGGGAGCAATGGGGTCTCCGAGTCCTCATTTAGGTGATCGTCTTCAGATCTTGGAGGTGAAAGTGACATCGATGAGGGGGGCGACGCAACCAAGCGGTCAGCCGTTGCTCGGTTTTTACTGGACAGTAAGTTACTGTAGTAACGGCCTTTCTGGTTTGAGTCATTTCACCGGGAGCCTGAGGGAAACGAATGACAAATGGCATGACATGGTCACGTGCATCAGAGACTTGTAGGTTTCGGGAAGTCCCAATATCTCGTTTTGGATGACACTAGCAATTCACGACGGC
>JAKELH010001036.1:0-16019 GCA_021525015.1 Lactarius pseudohatsudake | reverse complement strand
AATACGCGACCGAATTCGCCCTCCAATCCCCAAGCGCCACGTCCCGTGATGACCCGATGTCAGCACCTCTTCTGTACGTATTGCTACAAGCGCAAGGTGGACCTGGCGTGGCCCGACTGTGAACCTGATGTCGTCAGGCCGTGCCCTGTATGCCAAAATACGCTGCGGCCGACGGATTGTGTAGAATTCGATGTAAATGTGGCGGTTTGCAGAGGCGCCAACGAGGAAGAAAGCGGGAAAGCGGGAGAAGAAATCCCGTGCTAATCTGTCGGAAGGGAGTTTCCGTCCATCCACCAAAGTCAAGTCGTTACTCGGCGACCTCGTGCAGTTTTCGAAGGCTAACCCACACTCGGCCAATTACGATCCCACTTCGTTGGAAGTGCAGATGGTCGACGACCAAGGGAACACCCTCGACGACGGGGTCGTCAAAACCGTGGTCTTGTACGATCATCCTTTCTATCTGCTAACAGTTCAGATATTCATGGTGTGTTGGTAGTTCGCAGTGGACGACGATGCTCGACAGAGTGGAAGACGCTCTGGATACCACCGGTATTCGCTATGAACGCTTAGACGGCACTATGAAACGAGAGGATCGCAGTCGGGCCATGGAGGCATTGAAGACCGATCCTGGTTGCGAAGTCCTCTTGGTCAGCCTGAAGGCGGGCGGCGTCGGTCTAAATCTTACCGCCGCGCAACGTGTATACCTCATGGATCCATACTGGTAAATGGAGGTACTACCCCTGCAGAATCTAAAGATCTGACACAGTCTTCCTCGGCTTAGGAACCCTGCGGTCGAGAATCAGGCGGTGGACCGCATAGTACGCATTTTCTTTATTCTTTTCACACACGTGGGGCTGGGGCTGATAAAACTGTGGCGCAGCACCGCCTTGGTCAAACAAAGCCTGTGACGACGATCAAGTTGATCATCGAAAACTCGATCGAGGCTCGCTTGCTCGAGGTACAGAAAAAGAAGACAGAGCTAGCCAACATGACCCTAGGACAGAACTTCAGCAAGCAAGACTTGATGCACCGTCGCATGGAAGAGCTCAAACAGCTCTTCAGTCGCTAATATAATACCTCATCCGGTCGTCTTTCTTCTCACCGTAGTGTATTGTGCTGTCCGCTGTCCGCTGTCGAGCAGACTGCTGTTTTGGTTTTGGTTTTGTTTGCATTACACGTCCATATTGCCTTAACTAATCGGTGTATGTATTATGGGTACAAGATTCGCGATAATTATGTAGACGTCCTAGACTAGATATGTTAAACGACACAAACACACATTTAAAAGGCCATCTCCGCGGCACTACCCGTGGCACTGAACGCATATATGAGACTTTGGCTAACAAAGAGACCAATCGTAACACCAATCGCGACTTGGATCATGCGCAAGCCTAGAGTAAAGCTGCTGTAGTACTGTTGCACGGAGCTGTCGTAGTTCCCAGTGAGACCGCCAGCTTGGGCGAGACCGGACTAGACAGTAATTCCCGAGTTCAGCGCGTCACTCGAGTCTTTAAAAAAACCCGGTGATAACGCACCGGCACAAGGAAGAGAACTCCGGTAACCATCGAGGTAAACGCAGTTCCACGAGACCATCTCGAGTAGACATTGCCTAGCAGGCCGATGACGAGAGCCCCAGCTGCGGGCGCGAGCGCGCCCTCGTCTGCCAAGAACCAGTTCGAGACCTTGTTCGCCGTGTAAGAGCAGCACGAGAAGATGATCATGATGGGTAGCCTAGAGCTCCGGAAGGACTGCAGATTCGAGAGAGAGGAACAAGTCGAGTACAGAGGCACCAGGAAGAACATCGTCCACCAGGGGAACGGCTGGCGGTACCACGGCCAGTACGGGTCGCGGTAGCATCCTAACGAATTCATGATAAGGTGGATTTGACGCCAAATGCTATGATAGGGGAGAACCGACCTCGAGAGACGTGGCTATTCGTGGCGTTGAGGAATCCAAACGTCCCTGTGAAACTAGGCTGGGTCGTGGAATTCGACGCGTTGTGGACAGTGAACGTCCCGTGCATGACGTCGGCCTGAAGGCCACTCTTGATGACGCCGAGCGAGTCGTAGCCCTTGTGGTTCACGAAAAGGATGGATATATCCGAACCGATCGTAAGACCAAAACCCTTGGACAGAATGATCATAAAAGTAATGACGGCTGATTCGAGAATTCGACTCACCAGGAAGAATGTGTAGATGATGGCGTATATCAGTCGCACCGAGCCGCACAGGATGTTCCGGGAGGTCAACTCGAGTGCGCTTATCACTAAGGTGCAAGTCGCGTCAACATACCATACGCAAATCGCTCAAAAAGAAAGGACCGACAGATTGTGAACCCAGGGAGGATCAAGACGACGCCGGCAGAAGAGATTGAGCTGTAGCAGAATAAACTGCCAGGGATGCTACTCAGGGATCGAGCAATAAATGAAACGATGATGGAGACAGATATCCTGGTGCGCATTATAGGCTGCGAGAGGCAATAGACCTAGACACATACTCGTATACGTTCGCGTAGACAGAGCTCTTCGCCGCTGCTTGGAGACCCAAGTACTGCAAGACACAGGCGCAAGTTCCGCTGACCCACATGTCGATGAAGCTGCCGCCAAAAGCGAGCGGACAGATGACGGAGGCACAGACGAAAGCGAGACCACAGCGCACGATGAGCGGATACAGGGGCGGGGCGCGGAGGATGCGGTCGAGCGTGGCGATCCCGTCCTGGACGGTGCTGCGGTCGTCAAAGACGTCGCGGTAGACGTCGTGGACGCTGTTCAGCGCCGAGAGCGCGATGCGCCCGCTCGAGCGCACAAAGTGCAGCTCGGTCGTGCGCGTCTCGCCGTCGTTGAAGGAGACCATGATGATCCCGGGGATGAACGCGAACGAGGCCGGGACGAGGAGCTTCTCCGCCGCCGCGAACAGCTGCGTCTCGACGCGGTGCGACGGCGCGCCGAACGTGAGGAACGCCTTTGCGAGCAGGAGAATGAATTTCTTCCGATGGTCCACCGCTGCAAGTCGGACATCACGTCAGTCAGGACACACACGGACAACCAACCGAAGAAGCGTGACGTACAAGCACGGCTGTTGTCGGACTGGGACGCAGAGCGCTTTTGCTTCCACGGCACGGCAGGAAGCTGGACCTTCTCTTTCAGCGCTGATACCGCCGTCATTGAGAGTCTTCGGGCATTGACCAACCGATTGGTCGGCCGGTTGTTCTCTGGCGATGCAGCGGGTTCAGAGTCATGGAGGCTAGCGTTATCTCCGAAGAATGAGCGGCGAGGCTGACTGCCACGGACAAGAGTCGACAGAAGAGTCGATCTGCGCCGAGACTTCACCTCCACTCGCTCGGGCCAGGAGTCTAATGGGTCACTTGAGTGCCCGTCAGGGTCGTATGAGAAACCCGGCAGATCATCCAAGGTTCGGCGGGGGTGTCGGGGGCTCGGTGGTGACTCGCCGGTTCTTTTGTTGACGCTGCCATCGAGGGTACCGCTGTCTGCAGAGCTTGCTTGTGTATCGTTCGACGGCAAAGAGCCCACGCGAGGATCGGCGGTTGGACCGAGAGAGACTTGAGAGACTTGGGACATGATGGTAGTGGTTGAGATTAGAGTCCGAACCAAATTCACGACGATATTCAAGAATACAAAATCAAAGCTTCTACTACAGGCAATATCAAGAGTAATACGTTGTAAGAGACTAAGAGGATCCATAAAGCTACCAGATCTGCGGTGCAGGAGGGAGGTAATCGGGGGGAAGCAGGAAAGCGTCGATGCCATTATGGGAGAAGGAATTACCACCTAGACTTTGATCAGAGAGCCACACGGGGAGTTGTTCTGCCGAAGTGGCTTCAAATCCACGCCATATATTATTCACATCGGCAATGTATCCAGGATGTGTGGGCGGGTATCCGGGAATGCCATGAGGAACGAGCGCACCAGTGGATGGATCGTAGACGCCCGGAGAGAGGGGGGTTGGGTTAACCACTTGATTGACTGCCATACTCGCCGGACGTTCACTTGGGATTTTGGGCGGATATGCTTCGCGCGGGAGTTGCGGAGAGCGGGACATAGAGCCCGCCTTCCGCTTCAGGCTCCTCTTCAGCATTAGCTGTAGAGTCAGAGCATAGCGTTTACCCGGAACTGACGACAATCATGTCAGCGCTGGTGAAAACCCTTTCGGTATCACGACTCTCACTTTCTGACATGAGTGATGATAGCGTTTCGACCTGCTCCCTGATCTCGCCAACATTGCATTCATTGGGGCTATCGACGGTATCAGCCACTGCAAGAGGCGAGAGGAGAGGAAGCACATACAACAACCGCGAAAGACGAAGTAGGATAGAAGCAGCAAAAGTAGCGGTGGCGTGAGTATAATGAACAGCTACGATATTCGCACTTCAGACAGAAAATACACTTGAACTAACAATAGGACCTACCGTATTTCATCCCCTCCCGATACGAGTGAGACTTGACTGTGATATCCAGACCCTGACGGGCGATTTGGATTGATTTGATGGCGACCTCCCTCTGAGAAGCGGGCATCTTTTGAACATCTTCTGGGCCGTTTATTCCTCGTAAAGCAGTAGCGCTGTGATACAGTTCTGCGTGCAGCTGCTGAATCTGAAGACTTTGACGGTAGAAAGCTGAGAAGGGCGGTGAGTTAGAAGTAACGCCGACACTGGTCGAAAAATGTACCTGCGTCTTCGTACTTCTGGGAGAAAGCCTGGTCCCAGGTCTCGTACCAATGTTTGAACTCAGCATAAGCACTTCTCAATATGTCGAACGTGCGCTCGTCCACGGGCCCGTGCGCGAAGGGCGACAGATGGTTAGTAATCCGTTCCCTAATCGACATCAACTCTACCATAGAGACGAGACGCATGTCGTCCTCTATTGCCAAAGGGTGTCGCAGCAGGAGGCGGCATTGCCATATACTCTCGTCATCTTTCAGGATAGCGGGCCGTCCGGTACCGTACGACATCCTATTTTGCGTACAATCAGACAACGGGGGTCTCTAAAGGGGAAGAAAAGACCCACTGGTGCTCGAAAAGGTACAGACAGAACCAAGTGCGAGACGCGATGATAAGTTCCCTGTCTTCTGGTCCATCTGAAGCTTTATTGCTTTGCATGCGTCGCAGAAGCTTTGGCCATGCCTTGTGCAAGGCTGCACCCGATATTTAGAACACAATACGAAAGTCAAATGCAAAGCTCACAGAGCTCCAAAGCCATTCGAACGGCATGGCCACCACTCAGCCAGCCGTTGTCCGACCAACCGGACACAAGGACTAAGACAGTCAGATCTCGCTTTCTCCACTGTCCGAGACAGAGTAACAACGCACTCATTGCTTGAACAGCCTCAACGCGCAATACCGGCGCGAACAGAGTTGCACACGAGATGGTCTGAACCTCCTGGAAACACTTGGTGTACACCTCACTTGGCTTGCCTGAGAACGAGGTGTGAGCGGCGGTCCCTTTCTGAGCTGCACGAGAGGCCTTACCACCGCCATCGCGAACCCTAGCAGCGACCATACATATAGTATCAACAGCAAAAGGAGACCGCTCGTGCAAAGACGCGAACGTGTCGATGGAAGAATCGAAGATAGGAAGGAACGTGGAACAGCCATGAAAGAATCTGCAGGGATATCAGAAAGATCACTTGGAGTAAAGAAATGAAAGTCACATCTTAAACAAGTCAGTAGCCTCCGCCGCCGATACGATACCCTTGGATACCACTTCCGACATAATTAGCGAGGAAACCGTGATGCTTCATGATATTGAGCTTACCGTCGGGAAACTTGAGACGGGCTGGATGGCGGGTTTTCCGTTTCTTGTTTGGTCTGCGAGATCGAGGATCGGGGGAGGGAGATCTGGTGCGACTTTGAGATTCGCTCGCTTCACCATTTTCCTACAGACACGAGTGTGCATGAACGAAACATGTCATGAACAGGATGGCGTCAACTTGCCTTGGCGGCTCGTTGGATAGCAACGTCAGCCAATCCGCGCAGCACCTCCCAGGGCGCTACGAGGCCCTGGGCCGGTAACTCGCCGCCATCTTCATCGACGTCTGACGAATCTGCGCTTGTCGCATTGGATAAGGCTAAGGGCCTCTTTCCAGCTCCAGACCCAATCGGGACACTAGGGTGCTTACTGAAATGTCGGGGGTGACCGTTATCAGCGTACTGATGCCTTACTGAAGAAATATTATCATGTTGGGGGCGAGGGTCCGTAGGTTCGATGCTAGATATCGGGGGCAACATAGGTGGATGTACACCGGCGGGCATATGATATTGCGAATTGATCGGTTGGTACGCGGTATTTCCATGAGATGCCGGCGTGTCACCATTAGGTCTCATGGTGGGCATTGGAGGACTTGAATACATCTGCACAAACGAGTCAGGAATATAGGACTATGAATACACAAGAGGGAACCGACTGGGTTTCCTGGTTGAGGAGTGGTCATGATGGAATGACCGATGTCTATTTGGGGACGTGCAGAGACAGGTGTTGACATAGATGCAGGGGAATCGGCGTGAATGGCCGGTGAATGATGAAGGTATGTAGGAGGGAAGGCAGAAGGGGAGCGAACAGAACCTGCAGAGCCCACCCTCAAATGAGCTGCGATTTCGGCTAGGACGCTCTGAATGGCAGTTTGAGACTGCCTGATTTCCGCGACGTGAGCCTCTAAGTTCCGGATCCGCCTAGAAGATGATGAGGAACGCGGTCCAGGGAAGGACGGGATGTAGCACTTACTCTAAGCCGGCCTCACCAGCCAAGGTGGCTTCTCTATTTGGCTTCTCAAACAGACATTCCAGAGATTGTTGCCGACATCGTTTGCAAGGAGGGTTTTCTGCGCCTTCACATCGCATTTTCTGTTTTCTGCAGGCATTCTACACGCCGGATTATATGATAGGGATCACAAAGTGAGAGCGAGACTCACGCAAGCACCTAGAGGAAAAGAGAAAGGTCAACAGCGAGGGCAATGGGGAGGTGTATCGAGCACGAACGGGGAACTCTGTTCAGGGCCCTGACTGGTTTGATGTCCTTTCCACCACCTCTGTCGTCGACGTCTTCCTGCTTCTTGATAAGTTGAGTACCGGGAAGAGCAGCGCCGTTGACGAGATTCATGACAGTAGGAAGGGTGGTACGGAGTCCGGGACGAGATAGCTGAGGAGTCTGCGGTTAAGGGTCGGTTAAGGGTAACCTTTGTCGGCGCTGAGGGCTATCGGACCGCAAGTGACTTAGTCAGGGCCATGACCTCGACCGACAACTCCATCAGACGGGCGGTCACGCTATCTCACCAGAATAGTACTTCCCACACTCCACGGGGATATCCACTATCCACATGTTATCCTTTCTGGCTCTTGAGGCACATCCAATTTACTCCCGCGTTCACGGAATCAAATACAGCGGTGACTGCCCTGCCGAGCCAGTCCATCGGCCCTCCTGCCAAGATCTTCGGACTTTTGAGGAAACCGGCGGAGATATTTACTTTAAATATAATTTTGCTATCCATTACGTGATCACAAAGTACGCCTGGGTGGCTCGTACACTACACGGTGACCCTCAACCATGCTCGTGTTCATCGTTTCTCGCCTCCTCACGTGAGTTTACTTGATTTTATTTTCGTTCTATGCATCACCAGCTACTCCACAGTGGATGGTTTGTTTTTCTCCTTCCGGCCTACTCTACTTTCAAAGCGCTCAAGCAGCGCCCTCTGAATGAACGAGAGGTGGAGAAGGTGGCTTGCTACTGGACAGTGGTCGGTACTCTTGTTGCCTTTGAGTACACCGCCGAATGGCTCCTGAGCTGGTATGTTCTGCCATACCAGGCCCGTGAAATTAACACCACATGCCTATTTCAGGTTTCCGTTCTATTGGGAAACAAAGACGTTGTTCCTTCTTTTTCTCTCCCAATTTGAGGCACGTGCCAGCTTCCAAATACATTTGGGTCGGCTCCTGCGCTGGGCTATACTTACTCTATCTCCTTTCGCGCAACAGGGCTCGACCCATATCTACAAGTCCTATCTCGAACCGTTCTTCGTCCAAAATGAGAATGACATTGATGCAACCATCGCCTCTGCGCGCGACGAAACCGTCCAGTTCCTCCACTCGCGCATTTCCGCCCTTTGGGACATCATCTATAGCTTCCTGAGCAAGACCCCCATTACGCAGCAGCCGACCTCCAGGGACACTCCAACGAATATGTCTCCCCAAAAGGCTCTTCAGTCCATTCAGAATCTATTCGGCGTGGCAACTCCGCCCTCGTTTTTAGCGCCCTCAGTTCATCGTAGTCGGCCTGTATCGGAAGACACGTCGTCCCTCGCCCACCCCAATGGTGTTGCTGTCCCTGCAGGCTATGACGTCGAGGAGAGTGTCAACAAGTGAGGTGTGATTTCGAGCCGGTTTATGTACAGAAAGAACCTTGGACTTTTAGAACTAGACAGGCTACGTCGTTACTCCTTGTTTCAGCTTGTTTCCCATGCACAAAAGAAGCATATAGTGATCATCCTTCCGTGCCGGGCCAAAGGCGCGATGCCACGACGGCGGTGCTTGTCCGGTTTTGACAACCCTGTACAGTATCACCGGGGCGCCGACTGGCATCAATTGATGGATAGTGCTGATGCTGCCTGGAAGAGTAGAATGAAGCCCCACATCAAAATCCGTCCCGAGTATCCCAAACGACCGCAGGACACCCCCGCATGGTAGCTCAACTGAGAACACCCCTCCATCTGATCCGAGGGTCACTATGAGCTGCGCAACCAAGGCACCTCTCCCCTGATGGATTAGACCGAGGATCCTCGTCACTTAGATGTGCCGCCGTCCAGCAATATATCTCGTTAGGGTAGGGTACGTTGCGTAATATTGCAGGCAGGTGATTTCTCTTTTTTTCACCACACCATATGGTACGACGTGAGGCGTAGTAACGGCGCCGCTGATGCTCCGACTCGCCTCCATCGCGACGGAAATGACGTCGCGGCGTCAAAGAGTTGACACCCTAGAAATGACATCTGGACACACAGCGTACATGCGTGCAATACAGTACTATCGTATTGTATGTGCGGCTATGAGCCGCCGATTCGGTGACGCTTGAACGCGGCCTCTACGTCCGCGGCAGAGTATTCGAGGGATATGCCGCTGTTGGCGTAGCACTGCGATATGCGCTTGGCGAAGATGTCCGTGATTCTCAGCAACTCTTCCTCGCACGCCTTCCACACGCCCACCATCACGGTTCCAGGAGCGATCCCACTGCTTTCTCCGGCAGCAATTTCGGAAGCCTCCGTGAAATGCTTCTCGACCCTCTTGAACAGGGCGTCTACGTGCTTCCGGACGTCTTTAGCGTCGAACTCCCTGACGACCTTCTTCAAGGCAGATCTGCTGTATCCGCCGCTGCTAGAAACTTCCGTCGGTGCCATGGTTCTCAGCATTTGCTCGACTCCATCGAAGTAATCCTGACGGCGGGATATGAGCACGGCACAAAAGATACTCTGGAACACTGACGATGATCTTTGAGAATGGGCGTCTGAGGACGATTTTGACATATGCGCTGAGGTTCTCCTCGTAGACCGCCTCCGCTCGTGTGGAGAAGACAAGGACAGAGCCGATCTCTTGCTGCCGAATCTCAGCCACAAAGTAGTGCATGTTCTCTGGAGCACGATGTTTGCGTCAAATTATGCATGGGTCCGAAAATGTCTGGTTGATTGACTTACCGACGAGGATAACATGGTAGTTTAGTTGACCCTTGTCTTCTTCCTCCCCACTCATCTTAGCCATCTGTTTCAGGGAGTCGAACATGGCATGCACGATCCTGTCGTACGCGCCGTCCACGCTCTGCCGAATTTCGAGCGACTCCGCTCCGATGAGCTGGCTTTCAACGCGCCCGACATAGACGGGGAAGTATTTGACGAAATGGGCTACTCCATTGCGCTTCTTACTAGTCAGTTTTGTTTCTTCTACCGCCTTGATCTGCTCCGCCTACATGACAAATCTTGTTGACGCGTCACCACTCATGAACGTAAGATGTCTGACGTACGACGTGTCGCTCAAAGAGTCCCTTCAAGCGCGTGTGTTGTTTGTCCAAGAAGTTTATAAGGAACGCCTTCCCACGTTCGTCCGCGTCAGCCAAAAACCGTTCAAGAGTAGCTAGAACGCCGATGATCTGTCTGCAAACTGCGGTCGATCGAGTGGCGAAAGACGAACGAGATAAAAACATACATGCTGTCCTTCGCTAGGGCATTGTCGATCCAAGACTTCATTTCGAGGGGCAGGAAACCGAAAATAAGGTCCATGGCGCCGCGCACGAGTTTGTTTGTCTGAGCGCTCAGCCCAGAAGTGCGTGCGGCCTGTCGTCGGAAATAGTTGTCCAATCCCATGTAATCGGCGAACGTGAGCCCCGCCTCGTTGATCTGCAAGAAGTCGGCGATGAACTCTTCTTCGCGAGATATCTGACGAGAAATCTGCTCCAGAGCTTGGCCAAATACCTAACGCGGGTAAGAGAAGAACAGTAACAGAGCAGACGACAAAGCGACAGCACCTCCTGCACAGTCATGTCACCGTCAGCAGCCTTCTCCTTGTCCCTACGGCTGTCGAGTGGCGACCGGACGATAGTACCGGCGCGCCGCAATGCCCCTGGCGCTCTGGAGGCGGCGCCGGTTGTTGAAAGCAAAAAGCCTGGTGGCGTTGAGTAACTCGGAAGATAAAGATGCCAGGTCACGGACTGTTATTATCTGGGTCGTCTTCTTGCGCTCTTTTAATGGAACCGTTGTAGAGGGAAAGCAGCGAAGTCATCTGAGTGTTGTGCAGTTGGCTCGCTGCGGAAAAATAGGCCTTGGAACCCAGTGATGAGTTAGCCACCGACGCAAGGTGGGGAGCTCTTACCGCACACAGCTTGCCGTAGGCCACTTCGTCCATCTCTCTCATGTAGAGAATGAGTCCGCAGTAACGGTCGAGATAGCTCTCTAGCTCTTTATGACCCTTGATTTCCAGGTTTCGACGTCCACTGGACTTCGATAGTCCATTAGATTGGCCCAAGAGCAACGTCGACTGCGGGGGAAGCCCAAAGGCACTGTTAGGAACTAAGCATTCGGAGGGATGGTAACTCACCTGAGCCGTGAACATGATACATAGGTAATCGTACAGACGCTTGCAGAATTGGGTGTTGTGCATGCGGTACTCCTCCAGACGTTCCATGGTCGCGGCCATGTCTTAGAATAGGAATTCGTTCTCACTTGGCATCGCACGAAGACACGCTCAAAACTCACCTCCATCCCGACCGGCTTGCAGTGCCCTGTACAGCTCCGCTGCAGCTTCTTCCAGCAACTGTATACCGTCGGGGTCGCGCAATGAACCTTGTGTCAAGGTAATCATCGCTTCTCGTCCAACTTGCACAGTTTGCTATGAGGCAGATGATAAGCGCAGCGGACGAAACAGCATGACGATGACGTACCAGGAGCTGCTCCAGTTCGTCGAGTAACGCGCGTTGGTTCTGTGTCTGTACCTGAAGGCCTCTGTTTTGCGACTGAATAAACGATATGTCTTCATTGACGGCCTATGCAAAATTGCATCAGAATGCAGTTGGCGGGGAGAGACGGCTAAGTCGACTTGCATTCAGATGGATTTTATAAGAGGATACAAGACTATCCATATTGTCTAATTCGAGGGTGGCCTCGTCCAGGAACTTCAGGACGAGTGTGACACGATCATCGGATTCGATGAAGGAATGGATGTTTGCCTATGGAAGAAACCGTTTGTGTCAATTCTACTACAAGTTGTGAGGATTGAAGTCACCTTTTCCAAGGCCATAAGCTCATCCTGTAATCGGGCTGCTATTTGATCGACGGCTCCCCTGCTCCGGGTTCGCCCCAGGATGTCGTCGCTAGCCCACTCGTAGCCCTCTAGCATTTCTTCGACGCTAGTTATGATGTCTTGTGTTGTCTCTTCTTCGCCATCGGGGTCTGAGGTTCCAGAGCCGCGAAATATTAGGCGGTCAAGCGCGGACTGGTTAGCGGGATCGAAGAATGAGATTCGAGCGTTCTGGTCTCTGCGTAGTTGTGCTTGTTCCAGAGGGACATTGGGACCGCGAGACTGGCCCCTGCTTTTGGCTTTCGATCCCGAGGAAGACGCTGGTGACGGCGAACGGTGATATTCAGATGGCGCGGTTATTGCTGCGCTTACAGATCGGTTGACCGAAGTGGCCGGTGATGGCGCATCGACAGAAGACCGTGAAATGGACAAACGGTCAGGGTCCGTAGAATTGCGTGTGGAGGATAACGGTGGAACGGCCGAAAGGCGAGTCGGGGAGGGTGGCTGAGTTGACGGGACGTCCGAGACTGCCGACAACCTTGAAACCTGGCTGGGTCGCACCATGCGGGGAGGTCGAACAGCAGCCGCAGAGGAAGACGGTAATGGTTGACGAGGCCGAGCTGGTGTAATCGTCGTCTGGGACGAATCAGGGGGTGTTGAGGGTCGTGAAGACGGTTTCCTTAAGGCGTTCGATGGGATTTTTGCGGCTACCACGGGTGAGTGACTACTGCTGGGCGAATCATAATATTCATTCAGATCCTGAGACGGAATTTTTCGGGGTAGTCGAGATTCGAAAGCCCGCGGCGCAACCGGGGGAGTTGGTGTGCGCGAGTCACGGGGAGGGATAGGTTCGGCGAGCGATATTGCTATTGGGCGTGGTGAGTCTGTCAGTCATACGAGTAAACGTCTGTCGCACCTGAGCGCGTCTCGGCTTCTGGAAGCCCAATAACCTGCAGAGAACCGTTGGAAATGGACCGAAAGAGGTCAACAAGTGCGTGAAGAAAAGCGAGTTGTTCATTCGATTGCTCTGTTTGCCATCTGTACGTCCTCGCCAGAGTGATGTTGAACGCCAGCGGCTTTACTAGCATCAGCATGCAATAAGACGGGAGACGTGGTGGGTATGCGGCTCACGTTCATCACCTCGACAGCTCGCAACTCGGTCAACTTCCATGTCTTGCCGACGGAGAAAGTGCCGTTAGAATTCATCTTGGACTTGTGAATGAAACAGTTGCCATCGGAATTTCCTGAGGAAGGCTATGGGTATATCGCGCACACATAGCAACGTTTGGGCATACGGGCCAGGAGGATGTACCTGGGCTTGAGGTCCGCTTCTGGACCGGCATCCTCCCAAATCTTGACATGTGAGATATATGTCTCTTCTGAACCACCAGTAGCGTTTCGACGGTTGAAGACAGACGATATAATTCTTTGCCGCTCGGAGTCAACGTCTGCCATTATGAGGAGTCGATTCAAGACAACGGGCCGGTACTCGACATAGGGCTGTTACAAATTACCGACGAGCCACCTCTCCATTTTGCATAACCTTGTACCTTCTCCCCCTCCATTCTACTTCGTCCCCCATCATAGCGGCTATGATCCATATAGGGAATGCAAGCACTTCTCTTACCACCCACGATACTAGAAATCCCCACCGCTTCGATGAGGGAAGCGCATGTCCAGCGAGTGATGCGTAAACATCTAAGTCTATCAGTATCCACAGAATAAAGTGTGCTGGGAGGAACAGGTGAGGCGTGACTCCCGTCAAGAATTGCGCTGCTATCACGCTTAACATCACTGACTCGGTAAGGGGCTCGAGTAAGGTGGCAGCAAGGGACATGCGCTTCCTAACCCGTATCCATCGGACCCTGCGCCAGACATAATCGGAATTTCATGTCCCCTAAAGTGTTTTGTGCAACGTCGCAAGAGAGGTCATGTCGTAAGTTTAGTTCGTGCCACAGGGAGAGTCCAATCATGTTGTCTTCTGCGAGGAAGCGACTAAAAGCCGCAAGTCCACGTTGTTGCCCGCTATCGTGTTGTCGCTGTTGTGGAACAAGCGAGCCGTCGAGGCGTTCGAGATCGGAGCGCTGAAAAAAGTTTGACTCACGGTCAGTCTCAAAAGTGTTGAAGCACTTGCCCACGACGCAAGAGTCCACCGCAGCCGCGTTGATCGCAACATACATCTTGGCGTGATTCGTGTTCAGGAAGGCTTCTTCGACTCAAGCCCCAAAGGTTGCTCCTCGGCTCGAAATGGCAAACGGGACGTGATGAACAAGTGCGATGCGCCGCCGGGGGGAGTTCGGATGAGAAGGATGGCTTAATATTTCAACTGCTCGGGCTAACGTTCCAGGGGCGACGGCAACATTGGAGTCGAGTACCCAAAGAATGTCATGAGTAGCTTCGTTATATGGACGTATCAGGTTGTTCACTTTGGGGTTCGCCCCAACATCCATGTCGCCTAGATAACATGTTCACAAACGACATCCCGTGCGACTATGTATAATAACGTACCTATGATAACCCTCGCGTTGACATTAGGGTACTTCGCAAGTAATTCATATACAATGGGGAGTGCCTTGTCATGTTCATCTGCGACGGATAGTAAAATTTCGAAGTTAGGATACTCTTGCCTGAACAAAGACTCCAGATTCTCCAAAAGGTTGGTATCTAGGCCTTTCAAAGGCCGCAGAATAGATACACCGGGGACGGATGACAACATGGTGGCAGCGGCAGGTTGACGGTTTGGTCGATTTCCATACTTTTTATGGCTATCGACTGCACTGCTGTGTGAGAGATCCTCAGACACAACAGTAGCTTACTCACGCGGTCCAGCAACCCACCAATCCCACAGACCAAATGAAAAGATACCAAATCAAACCGAGTATTGAGAGGCAGGCACCTAAAAGATGGTGCCAGTCTCGTGTCGTCGGATTGGTCATGAGCAAGGGGTGTGGTTACAGATGTGTGGCAGCTACGTTTGCCTGTCGCACCCACCGACAACACTTCCACCGCTAACCAGCTTGCTCAGCTGCATAAAGTGGACTCTCGAAGGCACAGGCTACGCTTCACTCCCCCCTTGCTACCTGGGTGTGCTTATCGGAAGTCAGGCCTACCATGGGCGGGTAGCCCCAAAATGACCTGGGGGTTACCTGGGGTAATCCCAACAATTTCTGTTTGCTTACATCCCGTAGTGTCATTGTGGTGCAAATGTGCAAGTGCATGAAGCAAGGCATGAAGTGCAGAACTTTTGCTGACAATTGGCATCACATCACACACCACAACACCAAACAAAGGCCCAACCCCTGTTCAGCCCTTGATTCTTGTTGCAGCTACACAACAACAACATGGACATCATTATCCAGCTTGAGGAACTCATCAATCAGTTGGACCAGGGACCCACTACTGACAAATGAGCAGCAATTAAGGACAGGGTGGCATTGTTGAAGGTTAGATTCACCAAAAAAAAGGTATGACTCAGAATCATGTCTCTGCGAAATTTGTTTCTCACCCATTATAGATTATTGTGTTTTCTAACATATCACAAGAACACCTCAATGGATTGAACATTGTGTTTGAACCCTCTATACTCATTCTGAAACCTAATCACAAGCAAAGGGCAATCACAATGAAGAGTCTTGGAGAAGACAAGAGAAGACAAACTCTGGTCTTCACTTACACTTCACAAACATCTAGATGTCCTGGATGCTCTTATCCCACCCAAGGCAAGTAAATAAATGTTGTCTTATGCTTAAGGCTCCAACCATTTAAGTTTAAAACAGTTTCTAAACTATTTACATGGTTTACCTTTACCATATATTTACTGGCATGGTGGTATGAAGTAAATAAACTAAATAGTAAACAGTAAACAGTTACCCCAAGACCCTTTTAGACTCTAAAGGAACTGTTATCCACATTTGGCCTCTGATCAGAAGATTTAAGTGTGCTAATTACCTCTTTTACACTGACAAAATTTTAACACTTCTATAACAAGAGGCAATTCCTTTTCCTTCATTTTTTATGGTCAAAAATGTGAATATGATATTTATACACTATTAAGCCAGATTCATGTTTAAAAAATGATATTAAGATGGTATTTATACAACATTTTCCACAATTTATAGTGGGAAAATATATTATTATTTCAGGATTCATCTAGATATAGCTTTGAAATGAGAGCCAAACCAGTAGCCAACACCATTTAGACTTGAAATAAAGAAGTATCATTTGCATTTTTCTAA
>JAKELH010001035.1:0-16022 GCA_021525015.1 Lactarius pseudohatsudake | reverse complement strand
CGTTAACAACATCGACTTTAAGGTCCTTTATCTCGTTTCAGTGATATGGATGTTAGATACTAATCAGCTAGAGCTCTTAAAGGTATCATCAATCCTTTTCACGGACTGCATCTTATCTCAGATCTTGGCAGGCGTTGGATTTCTGCCATTCCAAGGGTATCATGCATCGCGACGTGAAGCCGCACAACGTCATGATCGATCACGAGCGACGCAAGGTATGACCCTCCCCATTGTGCTTAACTTGTGTTAACCTTTACCGGCCTGCAGTTGCGACTTATAGATTGGGGTTTGGCAGAGTTCTACCATCCAAGGACTCAGTACAATGTTCGGGTTGCATCGCGCTACTTCAAAGGGCCAGAGTTACTCGTAGACTTTCAAGAATATGACTACAGCTTGGACATGTGGAGCTTTGGTTGCATGTTTGCGTCAATGGTGCGCTAAACCCTGTCAAGCCTGATGGTTTCATCCATATATGGGTTTCAGATTTTCAGAAAAGAGCCCTTCTTCCACGGTCATGACAACTATGACCAACTCGTAAAAATTACCAAGGTTCTAGGAACGGACGAACTATACGCATACCTCGAAAAGTATGACATCGAGCTCGATGCACAATACGACGACATTTTGGGAAGGTGAGCGGAGGAGGGAAAATATCGTGTCTCCTTTCGACTTATTCGGTCGCCCAGGTATCCAAGGAAACCGTGGACTCGATTCATCACATCCGAGAACCAGCGATACATCACGAACGAAGCCATTGATTTCCTGGACAAACTCCTTCGCTACGACCACCAAGACCGTCTGACCGCTCGAGAAGCACAAGCTCATCCTTACTTTGGTATCCTCTCATTCTTTGCTTTCTTGCTGATAAGACGTTAAATTCATCGTACAGATCCTGTGAGAAGCTCTTCGACGGTTGATGAGAATGAAGGATCTCTGGTGTAGATTCTTCCAAAGTCTTATGTATAGCCCCGTCCAGGTTGTCAGCGGCACTCACCGTGATCTCAGTGTACTTATTCTATCCAGAATTGTCTTGTGGGCTCTTGGGACATGTGCTATAATGAGATATTCCTTTGGGACTACATTTCTTCGAAATGCTGGGCAGTACGCATGATGCACGGAACTTATGATATCGTCCCAGAACCGCTCGTGGGTCTTCTTTCATGCGAAAAAAGGTGGGCGTGCACGTGACAGTTAAGTGCTAGTGTGTAACATGCACATACTCAGGCTTCTGCGCTCACACCCACTTCAAAAACAAGAACAGAAGGGCACTATATTGCTCCCTTTGGTCCATTTTCGAATGACAAGCGCCTTTGACTTGTCTAGGCTCGCCAGGCATGTCCACATGTGTCCCATGTGCCATGCGGCGACTGTATCTCTGTTGGATTGTAAGTACCTCCAAGGAGCTCGAGCCATGCAGTTTTAAATATAAGCATATGCAATGGACTGTATCCCGTCATAGTCAAATCGTACCGGGCATCCCGGTTCCCAGCGTGGAGCCATGGATCCCCAACAGTGGTCTAAAAACTTCCTCCTGCTTGCCTCATTTCAATTCATCTGAAACGGCCCCATTCGCCCTGCTTGACTCGACAGCGTGCGTAAGATACTCGGCTTGGCATCGGGGAAGGAGACCGACCGGGTTGCTATTCATCCCTGAGGTTGTTGTGATACTGACTTGGTTTTCGGTATCTAATATTGAAAGACAACACCAGAGAAAGCGTTACGTCGGCCGTACGACTTATCCTAACCAGCGTTCCCGGAGACTGATCAATATAATACAGTTGGTGTCATCCTAATCGCTCTTATTCTTTTTCAGGGTAACTCCCATCGCCAAGCCATGAACCAAACCTGGCGATTGTAGAGGGCTCGCATTAGACAAACGCCGACCCCCGTTTGACTGGTACCGCAGATTTGCAACACCCACCAAGAAACCTCACTTTTCCGGGATCAGGATTGCAGCTCCTGGAGATTACGACACTTTCCTTTTTTTTTACCCATCAGATAGTAAGAGTTATGAGGCGCAAGCCCGGGAGGGGCAGGGGACTCTGCGGTGATAGGCAATAGCCACGCCCAGATGCTGACATTCGTAATTTTTCGTATGGAAACCTGTTCCTGTGCTGGGAGAGAACAGCAGGACACAGACCGTTTGGGTCTGTCTGTTATCATCGACGAGTGTCTAGTTACCGGGATTTGCGATGGATTTTTCTTGGTTTCAGTTCCATTCATTGTTGCAGGGTCAATCCCGATATCGAGCCAGGTACCGTTGCAAGTATGCGAACGAGCGTCCGCGCAGGCAGAACTACAGTAGCAAACAGTGAGGTTCCAGGCTCTTTGGGCGGATTTGGAGGTCCAAATTTGGGGTCATGCAGGCTACTCTAATTTCGGCAGCCTCATGGTGCGTGCGGCGTACATCAAGATGCAGCCCAGGTTCCGTTTGTGTTGTGAACACGGCTAATTTTGACGCGATTTTACGTACAATCTTGTGTGCGACCCCTAGATCGTCTCTTCCCCGCCACGTCGATTGCGAATTCATGAACCGACTCTCGGTCCGATGATGACTTGCAAAATGCCCAGCGCGGTTTCGGTCAGCCTTTTCTGATTTCCGGGATCGGGTCGTCGTCGGTGTTTGATGAGCGCCGACGTGGAAATACTGTACGTCTATGATGGGCTTGCTGCTCAACTTGTACAATGCCGCTCACTGCAGGGACAATTGTCCAAGGTCACTCAGCCCCAACAAGTAAGTCCTTGTCGCCGAGTACTGCCGCAGGGGTCTAAAAGAGCCCCTTGCAACGCTGCGCAGCGGCACCGCCACGATAATAAGGAGGAAGAGTTCCCGTCCTTCGGAGGTGTCGTGATCTTGGATGCCTTACAGGCATGCAGGAACACGACCTTGTTCCCTTTGCGGTAATTGGGTCGTGTCGGTCCCTCAATTCGTGTCAGTCTCTCAATCGGCGACCATTACGGTCTTGGTGTCGAGAACGCGCCCACTCAGTCGGCGCCGACCTGGATTATTGTGCCGTTCTTCGGCTTGCGTTGACGAGCGAGTAGTAAGTACCTTGGCCCAGATCCATTCTAAATCACTGTACTGCGTCAGTCGGTAGATGCCTGTTCTGGGACTGGGCCCAGGCCAATCAACGCTTTCGCACCCAAGACGTCGTGTTCTGTCAGCTTTACAAGCACATTGCCCAGCGCAAGATCCTCCCCCGTACCTGTATTCGGTAGCACACAGCGGGAAGGGATAGGTTTACAAGTGAGCCGCCTACGTTCCGGGCAAAGATAACAATAGGCGTGTCGCGCCCCGCCGAGAGCACGGCCAATTTTGATGATGGGCTCCAGGCACTGCCGGAGATTGGGCTGTTGATGGGCCTTGCGTTGCTTTCGTACTGTAGCCCCAGTAGCTGACATCAAATAAGGAATATCACAGGTGCGTTCGCACTCTTGTTGAAAGAAAAGTTCCCACTTTGTATTTGACAATTGACGTTATCAGAGGCTAGCATTACAGTATGCCAGTTGTTGATACGGCAAATGTGTTCCAAAATTGGTAGGATACAGAATGGGGAGTTTAGAGCGAGTGGAACTTGGCAGTGAATTATAGTGTGTACGAATACAGAAGTAGTAACACCGTTGGGTCCTTGACATCTTGGCGTTTTCTAATTGGAAATCACGAACCGAACACCCATTGTTGGAAAGTAACGACTCGCCTAAAAGTGGACACTGCCCCAGATCCCTCGGAGTTGGCAGGCGAGTTGCACAACTTGGCCATTGAAGAGATTTACGTGCGCACACCAGTTCTGGCAGAGACCAACCAATCAGTCCGTGCCAAGCTGTCGCTTTGCGCGTGACGAGGCAGAATGAGGGCACATTGTACCTTCCGGATCAGCGGCCTCGAACATGTCACGGGAGCCGGAAAGTGTTCCGTAGCCAAGACCAAGACCATGAAGACAGATGATAAAGCTTTGCCGCAGCGCAATAGCTGGTCCGCCCACACCATGAGGGATATTCTGTGATTCCTTCACCTTCAATCAGCGGTCGTCACTACATCGTTGGTCGTGTGCTTGTGTGGTGACACAGATACAGTATGTATCCACATAAAGAGTTCGGGTCTGGCGGCCATGAGCTCTTCCGTCGCCTCTGACACCCGATCTATATAAAGACGCGAGGAGGTGTGAATACGCTTGGACCCGAATCCATGACGATATAACATAGCTAAGATCGAACTTCTGGGGTACCTGGTGACGGTTGATGCTGCGCTCTTGTGGCGAGTAGAGATTCGGTCGGCAAAGATTAAAGAGCGAGATGTAACTTGTACTACAGGTATGAATCAATATAGAGTTCACGGATCTCGCCGTGGGATGTATTACGTAACGGGAGTGTGTTAATGCCAAGAGAAAGCGACAAAAATAGAGCACATGTTAACCGTGGGTAGACTTGTCTCTGGCCGCTGTACTTGACCTCGCCTTTGCGGTACTTGGCTGACATTTGTGGCCTTCGTATCTGTGTTGACTCGATGCGAATATGCTGTGGAAAGACGAGACACAGGTACTCCCTTGCTCGCAGCCCTCGGCCCTGTCATCGAACGAAGAAATAAATAGCACATTTGCTTGGCGTTCTAAATTTACCCCTAGCACGGATGGCGAAGATACTTGGCTTTCGCTCAAAAGACCTGGCTTTGCCTTGGCTGCTCGCCCTCGCTTTTCCTTCCCCAATGACATCCATCGCTTCCACCTCTCATCCTTCCGACCCCCACGCCGTCTCTGATCATCTCCCGTCCCACTCGTCCGCCACTCTTCTCGCTTCTACATGGCAAGTTCTCGACCAGGTATCTATCCACCTTTCCCTATCCATTCTTTCCCCACTCACTTTGCCTCCTCTAGCCACCACCTCCGACTCTGCGCGAAATCCTTGGGGCTTACCGCTCGCGCGGTGACGGTGACCGGGAAATGCTTATGGCCATGTTAAATGCCAAGAGCGCCGAGGATCAGGTAACGGCACAACGTCTATTATTATATGCCAACTTAGTAACCATACCACCTGTTTCTCAGAGGATTGCGTCTGTCGCGTCCCTCCATCGCTCTATGCTCGAATATTATCAAATATCCTCAAGGCAGACGCAAGACCTTCCGTACCCTCCGGCACCAACGCCAACAGGATCGTCACAGCAAAACGGTGCTTACCACGCCTCGAGTCCACCTGACGCACCGACCGCGCATTTCTCATGTAACCCAAACGACACGCCAAGTCAACGTTCCTCCACTCATACCCGTTCGCACTTGCATTCGCATAAGCGTTATCGAACTTCAGAATCTCCGCCATCCACGTATCGTTCTATTCCAACTTCATATACGTCGTCATCACCTCAAGGGCCACCTTCACCTTATTCCTCTCATAGTGATTCTGTTGATCAGTCCCCACGCTCGAGAGATGCCATGGCGATAGGATCTTTGTTGACTGTCAGTGCTCGACAGACCTCCGATGATGTTGATCATTCCTCGCGCAAGGGTAGAGTGCAATCGCGAAGGCAGTGATAGCATGTCTGTACTCTTCCCTTTGGTCTCACGGTATTGTAATGCTCTTCAAGGTGCATTGTATTAATATGTTGGTTGCTGTGCTGTTATTTTCTCGTTTGTTTTACATCGCAATACAGTCCTAGATGACACAGTATACAATGTGCTATGATTAAGTGGCCAGGGGCAAGGTTGACCCACGTGCGAGAGAGCACGATAATAAAAATCCGTTGGCGTACATTTTCACCTCATGGCCCTTCCATTCTTACCTCACTGTCACCTCCCCCCCTCTGCTCCTCTTTTTACTCACCATGGAGCACTCCGTATCGTTCGTCCCTCAACTGTCTCCGCAAGAGACCGTTCCAAAAGTTTTGATTGAGGACGAAGAAATGACCGACCATGACATCTACCGTGGAGTCCAATACCCAACGTCTCAAGCAATGGGTTCAGAATCAGCATCTTCTCAAAGTCCATCTTTTACCGCATCTTCAACCTCGTTTCGTCTTGCTGGTGGGCGTCTTGGTGCTATCGCTACTCGATTGGAGCGCGCCATCGCTCGCTGGGCGCGCGCAAACTGGGCAGACTCGTCTTCGTCGCTGAATTCAGAAACATCATCAGACTCCTCTCGCTCCTCTTTCCGCACGGCCAACAAATCGACGCGTCGCAAACGTCGCCGCTCCAGCGTCGCCGACATCCAGCAACGCATGCTGTCCGAGCGAACCGTCGCCGCGCGCTTAAGGGCCCGTGAGGCTCGCCGGACCACCCCTCGCGAGTTCAACCTCTATTCACCGTCCGCAAATGACTCATCGCTGGACCCTGCCCCCCTCGGAGAAGTCGTGCGCACGTTCTCGCTGGACCAGATGCTTCCGCACTTGGAAAATTTACTCCGGAGACACGGCAAGCCCCGCCGCCCTCGACACCGCGGGCGCGCAATGGTGCACGAGCTCGGCTATCCCCATCAGTCGCACCCCCACCAGGGGCGCGCCCCCCGGGATGGGGCTGGCGAGGCGTCTCGTGCAGATGCGGATGACGGGGTACCACACAAGTTGGAGAAAGGGAAAGATAAGATGCCCGCGCCGAGGCACCCATCGATGCCTCCGAGGGAGCCGGGAGCCGGAAAGCCGCCCCCTGCTTGGTGGCTTGACGTTGCAAACCCATCATGGGAGGACATGAAGTCGCTGGGCAGAGTGAGCACCTCCTTCCATCTTGAATAAGAGTCAAGCCAACTTCGGGGGACAGTTATTACATCTTCACCCTCTGACGCTGGAGGACATTCTACAGCGGGAGCCGCGCGAAAAATTTGAATTATTTCCCAAACTCGGTTATTATTTCATTGTCTTCCGCGCGCTCGAATCCTCGACTGCCCCCGAGCGCCTCGATGCCATCAGTCAGAAGACCGGTAGCTCTCAACCTCAAGACCACGGGGTTGTAAACGAGATTAATGTGTACCTGGTTGTATTTCGGGGTGGTATCTGCTCCGTGAGTCGCGATTGTGTATCCTTGTATGTCCCCATTTAATATTATTGTAGTTCCATTTTTCGAACATCTCAGGTAAATATATTCATGAACGTGTGTTCGTTAAATATATATATATACTATTTACAGATCATCTAGACCGTGTTCGAGGAAAACTTCAAACCACGGCACAGACCGCTCGTAAATCGTCTGGTATGCTCCAATAGGCTATATCAGGCTTCGTTCTTATGCTTTGCGCTATGCCCAGCTTGGATTGCTCATGGAATTCTCGATTCAATCGTTGATTCGTTTTTTCCTTTCGTGGAAGAGATCGAAAAAGAAGTTATGGCGATTGAATCCGTCGTGTATAACGAGGACACCCCAGGGTCCACTGTGACCGCACCCTCCATTTCTTTGGCGCACGCACGAGCATCACGGTTACTTACGTCCGAGGAGAAAACTCCCCCCCTGGATCCGCACGCGGACGAAAAGCACCTGTCCTTCAGAGATGTCGCCTCAATCAGGACAGCGAAAACCCAGTTCTCTCTTCCCCGGTTGACCTTTGGTCTGATGCTGCGGCGCATGCGGCGTGCCTTTTTCCGCTTCGTCGGACTCTTCAGGCCCTCGGGAAGCAAGCCGCGCAACGTCGAACCGAGCTTTAGCCGCGCCTCTTTTGATCTCCGCCGCATGGCGCGAACGAGGCGGCTCGTCACGTCCGTGGCCCGCGTATTGGCGACCAAACCTGAGGTCGTCGCGGGGATCCGCAAGCGACTCATGACTGCGGACGGCTTGGTCACCGGCGAGGACGCGGAAGTCGGTATTTATCTAGGCGACGTCCAAGGTCAGCCCCAGCTCCGCGAATCTTTGTCGGGGGGCTCACGCAGGTCGCACGCAGACCATATCCTCACTTTGCAGCAGTCGCTTGCGCATTATGAGCGGATGCTGAGCCAATCGCACCCGACTTATTTACTGAACTTGCGCGTCGACATGCTGCGCGCTCGCGCGAAGGGCGACTATGCAGCGTTCGTCCTTGCACTCATCACCATAGTAGTGTTGCCACCTATGGTGCCCATCGGTATGTCGAACACTTTTTTTTTGGCTCACAAATTTAGTAAACGATGATTCAAAGGTGCACTCTCGTTGAATGTTACGCTTCCGCACAACAACGAAGAACAATACTGGTTGTTTGGGATAGTCGTGGTGCTCACTTTGTGCATCCAAGCTTCGTTTGTTGGTTTATTCAGGTACTGGTGGGTGACTGCAAAACGGAGGCACGGACGTGCGTTGTAGTTTACTTCGATCGACATTTGTGTCAGTGTTGTTTTTTTACGACCTTCGTAGAGAAGCGATGGAAGTGTTAAAATAGGCACGATTGCTCATGTCCGCGCCAGCATAGACCGAACGCTGGCATCAACAGCCACGTCGTGCTCAGAACAGGACCGCCGCAGCTAATAACGTCCAGTCATCACACGTAAATTTGTTCACGATAAGGTGGACAACGATAAGCTTGGGTATAGATTCTACTCTCTACTCTCTCTTTGAGCTCTCGAGCGCGCGAATGCCCACGGAGGCCAATTTCTGCAGCCGCACCGCCATGTCCACCGCAAGGAACAACGGGATGAGGAAAAATGGCACATAGCTGGAGAGGAGCATGACGCGATGCGCGGGGGTGATGGAGACGTCATTTTGCGCGATGGTTGCGGCGGACGTGGTGGGAGTGTCTAGGATGGCGGCGACGCACGCGTAGGTCGTGGTACAGGTAGAGGCGCCGTAGAGCACAAGGAGACCGTAAATCCCTCGCGAGTCTGGAAAAAAAAAAAACGCCAGGGTGTCACGATCACGGCGCCGCGATGGGGTTGCATGTAGCCTTACCTTTCCAGAGGCCGTAAGCACCAATTACGAAAACGGGGAGTTGAAACAGGCTGCAAACGGTCGTCGGTCACAATGGTAGTGGGGCGAGGGGGCACGAGACGCACGCTTCGAGATAGAGGAAAGACTTGAACCACGCAAGCCCAGAGCCGTTTCCGAGTATGCCCATGGCACCACCAATCAGAAAGTCCCCCGACATGCCCACGTACCAAGGCGGGAGAAGCTGCAGGGATTCGGGGATGAGGTGTTTGGGCCATATCGCCTGACAATCTATCAGCAGCGTGGCGGGTATGTGAACCTTTTTTGTAAAATGAAATTGAATCAGCAATTGAACGATACAGCATAAGGTTTCGTGCGGGACGGGGACCAGGAAGAAAGAATTAACAGTGAGCGTGTTAGCCTTGGTTTGGGGTGTGAAGATCGTTGCTACATACCAAAAAGAAAATGAAGTAAAACAGATCAATCGGCCGGGAAGTCAAAGGGGTGCGAACGGCCATGCTTTTTGTTTTTCCAAGGCAGTGAACTTGAACCAAAGGATCCGGAGTGAGTTAACGTTGTTCGAAAGTTGAAATTAGTTACTGGAGCGCTCGGCGTCTCGGCAGGTTCGGTCCGTGTTTGGGGTACTACTCTAACTCATCGATTCATAAAAACAAAAAAAATGGCAGACATGTGTACATAACATAAAAAGCCCGGTCCTCGATAATGGTATGACTCACAAATAACACCCTTATCGCTCGCGAGCCCGATCTACTGAGTATACACGGAAGCAACTGATGAAGGAAGATTTCTTGACCGATTGGTACCGATAGCGCACATTTAACGTTTATGAGGTACTGTACACCTGGATTAACGTATGGGCTCCACCGCTCAGCTGATCGCCGCGCTCTCACGTTTGTTATCGGCTGCGATGACCGCGCGTTTGCTTTCATCGACAACAGCTTGAACTAGTGAAATTTTTTTATCAGGGTTAGATCCAACCAGAGATAACCAGCCCAAACCCACCCTTTTCTTTGTAATGCACTTCCTTCTCTTTCAAGTGCTCAAAGCTTGCGACCATGCGCTGTTCGTGCTCCCGCAGAACTGCCTCTTCGCGCTGCAACGTATCCGACTCGAGGCGCAATCGCTCGAGCGCGCCCGCAAGGGTCATACGCAAATTTTGCACACCAGAAATTTCTTCCTGGAACTTCTTGCGAGCTTCCTCGAGGTCGCTGCCTGTCCCAGTCATCAGAACCCAATAGATACTGAAAAAAAAGAAAGAAAAAGACGAACTGGCAAACTCGGCAGCATAAACGACATGGTCGAATTTGGTCAGGTGATCAGCCCAATCACGGTCCATGGCCCACGACACCACCTTGGGCGTGCCATTCACGCTCGTACGTCCCATACCTTGTCTGAGGCTACTGCGGCGCCGCAAAAGTGGACGCGGTTGCCCTCCAGGCTGACCATCGAGAACTGGCTCTGGCATGCCCATCGGAACTGGCTCGGCCGGCGGGAATGATTCGATGGTGATCTGAGGCATCTCTGGCCCCAGTGGAGGTTGCATAAGCTCCGGGTAGGGCACCATGAGGGGATCCGGCTGTCCCGCCATCATGGCGGTCGCCATTTCGGCCATTGGTGCGTGGAAGCTTGGCGGACGGTAGAGATGTGGGAGCGGATCTGGGGACACAACGTCCGCACGCGCCGCTTCGGGACTTGTGTACGCGCTTTCCTCAGCGCCATGTTGTGGCGTGTCGCCGAAAGGGTTCGGGAGGACGCTGACCGGTGGGGGAGACTCGGGGCGTTCCTCGGCGACGGGAGATAAGAAAGGGTGCCTCGACAGGGGGACTTGGGCATGAATGGTGGGCCCTTGGCGGAGTGAGTCAGTGGATGCGCGTGATCCAACGTAATTGGAGGAACTACGTGTCGAGCCAGATCCCTGCCGCCTGAGGGTACCAGGTACGCGAGACGACGATGCGCGCTGCGCGGAAGCCGAGGACGTAGGGGCACGAGGGGCGCGCGTAGTGCGGGAAGGAGGTTGCCCATGAGCATACGGCGGGTGCGACGTCTGAGACTGCGTGTTTGCAGTCTCCGCGGACGGCTGCCGTCGAACCTCCTTCGTGCTCTTGCTCCGCGGCTCCTGGTCGCGAATCCAGCGCTCCATTTCTTTGAGACGGAAGTCGGATGGAGCGTGGACTATGCGGAAAGCCGCAGGGGCAGTGCCGGGGCCGTGCGCCATGCGCGACAGACGTTGGCACTTGCGAATCATACGGTCTTTCAGGTGCCGTATGTTGACGATGCGATCCCAGTCGGCGCGTCTGCCCCTTTCCAGCTCCGAAACTTCGTGCTGGAGAAGTTGGCTGTACAGGTGCGCGGTCTTTGGGGGTAGCAAAACCTGGAGCAGAAGATAAGGGCAAAGTCCCTGTCTCAAACCAGTAGCACACGACGTACCTTGAGTTCGTTGGGGGTATCGGTACATTGAAGATAGCGCCAGCCTTGCCGTGATTGGGACTCGTATGGCTCAAGCTGACCTCGGACAGGGCTGGTTTGATAGTAAGCCAGGGCCGCATGGTCGTGATGGGCGGAGGACATGTTTCTTGATCAAAAAGATGGGTGTACTGAGGATTTCATATATATATGCACGGACACAAGCAGGTTTTGCTGTACACAGGCGGGGGGTGGATGGGAGAGGCGTGGTGGTGGGTGCTCAACTTCCTCGAGTTTTTGCACAGCTGCCTCCAGGACAACCAAATTGGGAAGATTGTCGCCTCGTGGGATAGTAGTATCCGAGAGTGGTTGCCTTTGTCCAAGTCAAAAAAAAAGATATCAGCAGAATGACTCGCTCGAGAACTGACTTGGCCGAACAATAGTAAAGTACAGTCTAGCGAATCTAGTCTATGGAGGGTCTACCATAGCAAGTCCATGGACTGCACAATCACTGGTTTCACGTGAGAGTCTCCGGCACAGATTGCCCCATTCCAAGTCCGGACGGACCGGTCCCTGTTCCCTCAACGAACTCACCAGTGTTCATCTTCTCACTCACCTCTCAGTCAATGCCTTCTGCTCTCTCTCATTATGAGTCCTTTTTAATCCGAAACGTATCCACAATATCTTCGCTCGAATCGACGTTTCGTGGCGTCACTTGGCTGCTTCCAGGTCGCTTTAAGGATGCTGAGCTCGTATCTGAAGCCAGTTCGTCTATTCCTCTATCTCCGCATTGTTCACCGTTTTACCCTGTCTCCCACAGTGTCTGCGTCTCTCAATGCCCTGAGCATGTACCACGACACCTTACTCGCCAGGGCCGTAGAGAGCGAGCCAAAATATAAACCACTTCTTCCCCCCAGCTTCCACTCACGATTCACTCGTGCGTGGGCAGAAAACTACGCTCGTTACAAATGGGCGGCAAGAGCGCTTGAGCTTATCCGCTTTGTCGAGCTTCTCTTGGAAATGGGCCTTCAGAGAAAGGTCGCTGCAAAGAGCCGCTGGAGGGCAATCGCGGCGTTAGAGGCACTCAAGTGAGCCCAGTCAGTGTGCTAGTTTCTTTGGTACTCACATATCGTATCCCACGCAGGGTCGTGCTCAAGTTTACCCTTTTGCGCATCACACGTCGACCGTTAATGTCTCCACCCATCCCTGAGCGTGATATTGACCCTGAGAACTTGCCTCCCCCTTCTGCTCACTCATCACCAACTCTCGCTCCTTCCTCATTAGGCTCGTCACCCCCAGGTACCCCCGAACATCTACGCAATAATCACGAACCTTTGCCACCCCACCCACTCCTCACTGCACCGCCTCCTACCAACAGGACCTCCATGGTCGAAGACTTTCTCCTGTCCAAGGCATTGACAACGTCATCTGTAAAGAACCCCACATCCCTCGTCAAACCTCTGCTGGCCCCACGAGAGTGGATTGCAGAGAGCATCTATATCTTGCGGCCACTCATTTACGGTTAGATCTCTCGTTTCCTTGTCGCTTCGGCTGACCGACGTCTTATCAGTACTTCTCCTCTCGTCCGATCGAGAGCGCAAATCGGGCAGGCCTCTCATGGTTTCTCTTGCCCTCGAGCTCCTAACGCGCAATCTGCGCCGCACACCTTCAAACTCGTCCGCTCTTGAACGTCAGGAGTACGCTCGGAGGGACCGCGATCTCTTCTGGTACCTCTTCCGTGGCTCTATTTGGGAGAGTTGGACGCGGTATGATGCTTCCTTGTCACCTTCGCGACCTTTATGATCCTGAAGTTCGCTTTCATAGCCCCAAGTTGGAATCTCTTGCCGATGCCAGTGCGCAGTGGCCGATATTGAACATTCTAGGCCCTTTCCTACGCGACTGGATGCCGCTCGTCGACGAGTATTACTATTGTGAGTAAGACTCGCCTTCTCCTTCGCATCTGACTTATCCGCTGGTGCAGATACATCTACCTAGTCTTGGGCCATGTTGTCGTACCGTGTCATCTACTGTGGCCACTGGGATGCCGGGGTGCAATATACATATACCGTGGCTGTTCAGATCCTGCTTCTATTTTGACTATGCGCCAGTTTCCACCCCAACTACAGCACCACACCAGCGATGCACTTATTATGTATTTATTTGCATCATTAAGCTATTGTAAGTTGAGGGCGGAGAGTGACTGAGGAGATAACCGTTGGAGGTCTCTTATCGGACTAGCGCATGTCCCCAGTAGTAGCCACTAGTGAACCCTGTATATATGTGGCACCCCTTTCACAAATTCCAGATTTTCGGGATGTCTCGTACTTGCTGCTCGCTTTCCCCCGCGTATGTGTAACAGTAAATTGTGTGGCAGTAAGCAACGTACATATTACATAATATTACAGGGAGAGGGCGGGTTGACCAATTTTGGACATTACATAAGGGTGTTCTGCTTCTCAACGCCTTTGTAAAGTTTGCTTTTGACACCGATCTTTGTTCGTTCGCCTTTTCTTTTTTTTCGGAATGTCTGAAAAAGGTGCCACAACAAATATTGACCAGCGATCGTATGCACGCTTTTTTCTTTCCCTTGTTCATCTCTGACGCATATTAGTGTTCGCTCCAGGGATCACTCTTCTGACACCATGCGAACCCGTAAGTCCCATCGGTCGCCGTCTAGGGAAAAAGACCGCCAAGAAAAGCGCCGTGAAAAGGGATCCGACGACAAGAGAAGGTCAAGTCGTAGTCGTGACAGGCGCCGACAGGCGCAGCCGCTCGCGCGACAAGTCTCGCAGGGATCCGGAGAGGGAACGAGATAAGGATAGGGAACGAAGGCACCGTGATCATGAATCCCGACACAGTCACCGCGACAGAGATAGGGATTATGAAAGAGACCGTCGTCGGCGCAGGCGCGAAGAAGACGGAGATGACACCTTGTTGGAGACCGTCCCAAGAGGAAGCGTGGCGAGGAAAGTGCAGACGATGCCTCCTCTCATCCCCCTCCCCGGGACAGCCCCAGGAGTCCTGAGAGAGCTCATTCCCGAGATCGTTATGGTGATAGACGTTCCAGGCATTCTCGCGATCCCCGAGATGAATTCGACGACTTGCCCAGATTCGGCAGGGATCGTGGGTCACGCCGTGACGAGCGCCGCTCCCGTCATGAGGATGATTCCATCGGCCCAAGTCGCCCCCACCTCCGTTGACGTACGTCTTCATCTTCTTTCTCCGTGTGGCAGTCCCGAGAGTCCGCTAACGATCGGTTCACATTTCAGGCGGAAGTCTCCTACCTATGAGCCTCCGCCAGATGATCCGATGAACGATGAACCCAGAGAGGATGACTCAGAAGCTCGGTCGGTATTTGTGTCTCAACTCGCTGCGCGTCTCACGGCTCGTGATCTGGGGGTACTTCTTTGAGGACAAATTGGGCGAGAACACCGTTCTTGATGCCCGAATTGTCACAGACAGGTTATCGAGACGTTCCAAAGGGTCAGTTTTTTTGATTTGATTTGGCGCGTCCGCTACGGTACCGACAGTGTTTGATGCAGTATCGGCTATGTGGAGTTCCGGTCAATCGATCTCGTCGATAAAGCCCTTTCCCTCAGTGGCAACGTCGTGATGGGTTTGCCAATCATGGTCCAGCTAACCGAGGGCCGAGAGGAACAGGCTCCACCCAGGGGACGGGTACGTATCCTGCATAGCTGCTGCATAAACCGTTCTTATCAGTGTTTGCGCAGCAAACTTGAACCTTCCTCCTGGTGTCACTGCCCCGCATGGAGGAGGCCATGCAGTAAGTAGCCCCGTTTGGAACTCATATCGCCCTGAACCTAATCATCACTACTATCTAGACTTTATGTGGCTCACTCCACTTCAACCTCACGGAGGGTGACATTAAGCAAGTTTTCGAGCCTTTCGGAGAATTGGAGTTCGTAGACCTTCACAAAGATCCTGTGACTGGGCGAAGCAAAGGTTATGCCTTCGGCAGTACGTACCTTGTTTTGCAATTCTTTTTACTTTCCTGCATTATCTTTACCCAGGTATAAGAGATCAGAAGATGCAAGAATGGCGTTGGAACAGATGGATGGGTTCGAGCTCGCGGGTCGGACGGTATAAGCGCCAATGGTTGCTAGTTTCTCCGCTGACATCGTTTCTTTGTTAGCTTCGCGTCAACACTGTCCATGAGAAGGGAACCACCAAGTATACTTCTCAGGATTCACTGGATGAAGCGGGGCGTACATACGCCACTCTCGTTGTAGAACCGGAGTACTGATTGTTTTTTTCTACCTAGGCGGTAATCTGAATGCAGCATCTCGCCAAGCACTGATGCAGAAACTTGCTAGGATTGAGCCTACCTCCAAGCTTGAGCCTGTGTCAGTAATACTTCTGTTTAAAAGCCCATCATAACTGATCGGTATGACTTTGGTAGATCGAGGCCCAACATTCAGGCAATGGAATCTCGTTGTGTCTTGCTCAAAAATATGTTTACTCCCGAGGAGTATGTGGTGTCATCACAATATCGGTCTTATCGCTCATGATTTGACAGGGAGACGGACGCCGATTGGGACAAGGAACTCGCTGACGATGTTAAGGGCGAATGCGAAGGAAAATATGGCTCTGTTGAACGTATCAAGGTCGAAAAGGAGTCACAGGTAAATCGCGAGGTATTCTTACGAAGTTTGGTTACTGAATCGAATCAGGGGGAGATCTACGTGAAATTCAGCAATGTCGATGCTGCTAGGAAGTCCGTACAAGGTCTAAATGGACGTTGGTTCGGCGGCAGACAAGTCTCGGCGGCTTTCA
>JAKELH010001034.1:0-16085 GCA_021525015.1 Lactarius pseudohatsudake | reverse complement strand
CACATCCTAAACCCACTAGCAATATCTTATCCGCCCTCCATTAGCTGCTTCACTCGGTCTGGCCAGTGTGGCTTGTACCAAAGGCGTATCCTTCACGTTCTATTCATGACGCTTGTCACCTCTCGTGTACCTATACTTTTTTTTTTTTGATGATGGATGTGCTTGCATGTACTTATTATTCAGTTGAAGACTTTAATGGCAAATCGGACGCTGATATTGTATACCCTGATATGAAGGAGCCACGGAGATAGTCACGGCCGCAGCCGTGGCACTCGGATCCGAAGCACCGTGGGCCCGTAACTTAGGTCTTCGGACCAGGGGACCAGGAGGCGAGAAGTGGTTGAGAAATGATTAGTAATAGTGAGCGTGGGGCATGCTCGGTCCCCAGTCGCGAAAGCGGTTTTGTGACGCGTAACAAATGACACGATGAACGCAGCACGTCTGGTCTGGGCTCTTATCTCAAGGCAAATGGCCGCGGGGACATTGGGGACTTGTTGAGTCACGGTGTTGGGGACTGCGGGCTTGTTAGATCGAGATCGGTGATCACATAATACCGCCTGTAAATCGTCGTTCGCAACGCACCATCGCTCGCTCGCTGGGGACAACCGCCCTCCGGCTCGTATCCGAGAGAACCGTAAGCAGAAGTCGGAAGGTTACATTTTGTGATCCGATGAGAGTGGGGTAGGATGATACCGTAATGCTGTGGATTGCGAGAGCTCCGTTGGACAAGGATCAAAAGTCGACAGTGTCTGGTCTCAGAAGGAAAAGGTGCAGGAACGCAGTACTGTGCTGTACCAACTGTGCCACTTCCGGTGGCTTACATAGCTTAACAGCTCCGCCGCTGCCGGAGGTTAATGGCTGTGGGGTGCTTTCCCGACCGTACGTCGGGAATCTAGTTCCGGTTTTGGAGATCAAAACGGAATCGAGGTAAACGATAACAGAGTCAGCGCATCGTACTCGGTGCTGCTCTGTCGCGAACAGGCTCCTAGGGCGTCATGGAAGAGCCAAAATGGCGACGATTCGAATTGTGATTGGTTGTGGACATTTATGTATGCAATACAGTATGTCATTGGTCGGGGAAATTAATTCATCTATACCAAGTGAAGGGCCCTACAAGAAATACGAGGCGATAAGTGAATAAATGAGACAGAATATTCAAAAATGGGGCGATCGTGCAAAAAAATAAAGCGAAAATAGAGCGAGAAATTGAATCGAACGACAAGAGGTCAGGTCGGTCAGATCAAGCCAGGAGTCGAAGAGGAGTGCGTGTGAAATTTGGGGGATTCGGGCGTGACCCCCATTCGAGAGATCAAAAGATCTCTCCATCGGCCCAATAAATACCCCTTCAAAGCATTGCATCGCTCCTCCGCTTCCTCTCTCTCTCTTCTTTGCCTCCATTAGTCATAGATTACTTGCCTCTTTCCTTCCTAGACTTTCATCATGTCATCCAAAGGTATTCCTCTCGTCTGGCACCATCATCTCGCGCATATACTCACCTTGACTGTCAGCCATCCGTGAATACGACGCAAAATTGCTCCTCGCATACTGG
Organism: Lactarius pseudohatsudake; assembly: GCA_021525015.1. NCBI lineage: Eukaryota > Fungi > Basidiomycota > Agaricomycetes > Russulales > Russulaceae > Lactarius > Lactarius pseudohatsudake. The sequence goes on along the minus strand of JAKELH010001034.1, from coordinate 14,536 downwards.
CTCGAGCGCGCACCGCCTGTAGACCCTCACACCAAACTCACCACTCCCTTCGTTTTCCCTGCACCGAAGGTTGCGCAGGTCTCTTGGGATCCAGTGACTAACACTATCACGCCCGATACCCAGCTCCCTGGCTGGGTGTTCACCACCAAGCTTGTCGCGAAACCTGATCAATTGATCAAGCGTCGTGGCAAGGCAGGGCTGCTGCGCTTAACAAGTCCTGGGAAGAGGCGAAGGAATGGATCAGTGCCCGCGCGGGAAAACCCCAGAAGGTAAGTGGTACCTCCAATCGCTTGCACTTTGGTGCTATGGGCTGGGACAAGGCCGAGACACTCTAGTCGTGTGACGCGTACTCCCCTATCGGGATCAGATCCGGCGCCGCTTTATCGTGTTCCATCTTCTGATCTGCTATCCTTGGCGTAAGGATGATGCGCCCACACGTTGAATCTACGTACTCAAAACGTGACGTAGTGGTGGCAGGTGTTCCGCGCCATTGACGCGCGAAGCTTTGACGCGACTGTGCACGTGACCTCCGCGGCGTTAATCCCTCCCGTTTCCCTGTTTTCCTAGACCCAGACTTTTGGGCTCACACTTAATCTTTGATCAGGTCGAATCGGTAACTGGCACAGTCTCCAACTTTATTCTTGAGCCCTTCCTTCCCCACCCGTCAAACGCAGAGTATTACGTTTGCATCACGTCCCAGCGCGAGGGTGACACCATTCTCTTCACCCATGAAGGTGGTGTCGATATTGGCGACGTCGACGCAAAGGCACTCAAGTTAGATATTCTTGTTGGCAAGCCTTTCCCCTCACGCGACCAGTTCATCTCCACACTTCTCAAGCACGTCCCTTCCGAGAAGCAAGCCACTCTTGTCGATTTCCTCATTCGTCTCTACTCTGTCTATGTCGACCTCCACTTTGCCTACCTCGAGATCAACCCTCTCGTCTGCCTCGATGGCGTCAACGGCGGTCAGCCTACGATTCACTACCTTGACATGGCAGCCAAGCTCGATCAGACCGCTGACTCTATCTGTGGGCCCAAATGGGCGATTGCACGCGATCTCACTGTCTACGAGTCTTCCCATACCGTGACCCAGAGCAAGAGCATCTCCGCTGACCGTGGACCTCCCATGGTAGGCTTGTACTTGCCGTTGTACATGACGACGTCGCCTAACAAAATCATCTCAGGTCTGGCCGGCGCCGTTCGGTCGTGACCTCACAAAGGAAGAAGCGTACATCCAGAAGCTTGATGGTTCGACTGGTGCATCGCTTAAGCTCACCGTCCTCAACCCCGAAGGCCGCATTTGGACCATGGTCGCTGGTGGTGGTGCCTCAGTCGTCTACTCCGACGCCATTGCGGCCCACGGCTTTGCTCATGAACTCGCCAACTACGGAGAATATTCTGGAGCTCCTACGGAAGGTCAAACTTATGAATACGCGAAGACGATCGGTGAGTGGCTTTCTTCAATATCGTCGTTGCCATCTCAACATCTTCGCAGTCGACCTGATCACTCGTGGCAAACCGCACCCCGAGGGCAAGATCCTGATCATCGGCGGTGGTATTGCCAACTTCACCAACGTCGCAGCGACTTTCAAGGGCATCATCCGCGCTCTCAAGGAGTACAAGACCCCTTTGATCAACCATCAAGTACGCATATATGTTCGTCGTGGTGGGCCGAACTACCAGGAAGGTCTGAAGGCGATGCGCTTGCTCGGAGAGTCACTTGGCGTCCCAATTAAGGTTTATGGACCAGAGACGCACATCACTCAGATTGTTCCATTGGCCCTTGGCGTGAGGCGTGAGACCAAGTCCACCGCGCCCTCGATCCCCCCTACGTCACCTCCTTCCCCAACTCCCTCCCAGGCAGCAGCAGCACCGGACACTCCTGCGGTAGGGACTATTCGCCCCGATGGCCAACGTTCACAAGCCGACGATCATATCGTGCGTTTCGAGACTAGCGCCAACCACAACCGCCCTTCGTATCGCCCCTTCGATGCCACGACCCGATCTTTCGTATACGGTCTCCAACCCCGTGCCATTCAAGGCATGCTGGACTTCGATTACTCCTGTGGACGAGAGACACCCTCTGTCGCTGCCATGATCTATCCTTTCGGTGGTCACCACATTCAAAAATTCTACTGGGGGTACCAAGGAGACGCTTCTCCCCGTTTATACGTCCGTTGACGATGCCGTGAAGAAACACCCCGACGTGGACATCGTCGTGAACTTCGCCTCTTCGCGTTCTGTCTATTCCAGTACTCTCGAGATCCTCAGCTATCCTCAGATTAAAGCTATCGCCATCATTGCGGAGGGTGTCCCAGAGCGCCACGCACGCGACATCCTCCACGTCGCTCAATCTAAGAGTGTTCACATCATTGGTCCTGCCACGGTTGGCGGAATCAAGCCTGGTTGCTTCAAGATAGGAAACTCGGGAGGCATGATGGACAACATCATCGCATCTAAGCTCTACCGCCCGGGGTCTGTCGGTTACGTTTCCAAGTCTGGTGGCATGTCGAACGAGCTGACACAACATGCTCTCCTTGTACACGAATGGTACATACGAAGGCATTGCCATTGGGTGGGGATCAGTTATCCTGGATCCACATTCATCGACCACTTGCTCCGCTACGAGCAGGACCCGGAGTGCAAGATGCTCGTCCTTCTCGGTGAGGTCGGGGGTATTGAGGAGTACCGCGTTATCGATGCGGTCAAGGAGGGCAAAATCACGAAGCCCATTGTCGCATGGGCCATCGGCACCTTGCGCAAAGATGTTTGCGACGGAGGTTCAGTTCGGCCACGCTGGCTCAATGGCAAATTCCGATAAAGAAACCGCCGATGCTAAGAACCGTGCCATGCGTGAAGCAGGCTTCATCGTTCCCGACACGTTTGAGGATCTCCCTCAGGTGCTGAAGGACGCGTATGACGTGCTCGTGAGCAAAGGAACGATCAAGCCCGCCGCTGAGCGTGAACCACCCGTCATTCCTATGGATTACAAGTGGGCGCAGGAGCTCGGTCTCATCCGGAAACCTGCAGCGTTCATCTCAACTATCTCGGACGAGCGCGGCCAGGAACTTATCTATGCCGGTATGCGCATCACAGACGTGTTCAAGGAGGACATTGGTCTTGGTGGTGTTGTCAGCTTACTCTGGTTCAAACGCCGGCTCCCGCAATGGGCCGCCAAATTCATCGAAATGGTGCTCATGCTAACAGCTGACCACGGTCCTGCCGTCTCTGGGTACGTCAAACCCCAGTGTCGTTCTATTCTTCGTTTTGATATGCGACCATAGTGCCATGAACACAATCGTCGCTACCCGCGCCGGCAAAGACCTTATATCCTCCCTTTCCTCTGGTCTTCTTACCATCGGTAGCCGCTTCGGAGGTGCTCTCGACGAAGCCGCTGCTATGTTCTCCAGTGCTCGGGATACTGGTCTCACTCCCCGCGAGTTCGTCGACCAATCAAGGAAGGCGAACAAATTGAGTACGTTCATCCGTTATGGAATTGACCCTTGAGAATACTGACGAAAATATGTAGTCTCTGGTATTGGCCACAAGATCAAGAGTGTGAACAACCCTGATTTACGAGTCCAACTTGTGAAGGAGTATGTCCTGAAGCACTTCCCCAGCCATTCACTGCTCGACTACGCGCTCGCCGTCGAAAAGGTGACAACAGCCAAGAAGGACACGCTTATCCTTAACGTCGACGGATGCATTGCGGTCTGCTTCGTCGATCTACTGCTCGACTCCGGTGCGTTCACCCGCGAAGAGGCGGATGAAGTACATTAAGATTGGAACTCTAACGGCCTTTTCGTCCTGGGCCGTTCGATTGGTTTCATCGGCCACCACCTCGACCAGAGAAGCGCCTGCGCGCGCACGTTTTGTACCGCCACCCTGCGGACGAATCTTCATCAACATGGCCGACGTTGTCGCAGCGCGAGTGCTAGGTCGCATTTGAGATTCAGGCGGTTTGTGTGTACCGAGGTAGCTATGTTGTTGTGTATCATAAAAGGACTCACTGGCAGTGAGCCACGCTATGTTTGTTACTCTATGTGCCCGATATGATATACTATGCCCGTTTCATGAATCACTTCCCCTCTTTCTGGCCCTTCACGACGAGCCTTCACACGAAGATGGTGTACGTTGTTGAAGACATTCAAGCACTCAGTGCTGTGTCTGTCATCAGTATGTCAAGGAAACGCGTCTAGGCTCACAGGAGTACATTATTCCGATTCATGATTAACATTGTGCAGGTATGTAGAGTATAGAGAACAATTATAGGCGTCGCCTTTCGTAGTGTAAGTCTATCCAACACAGCGAGATATAAACCCAACGAAACCACTGAATCCCGATTGTCCCAATCTCGGTCAACGAGAACTTTCCACCGACTCCACCTCGCTGCGATCCGTAGTTATGCCGAGTTCGATATGCGAGGTCAAGTTGACGGTCGACACCAACTCGGGGGAAGACTCGGCAATCGATGAGGCCGGCGTGGCGACCTCATACAAGTGAAGGACGAGACGCGAGCACAGGGTCACCGAAACGCTAGTCAGAAAGCCTGGTGAGTTAATGTTTCTTTCACTCATTTAGAGTTATGACGGACCAGCTGGCGGGCGCAGAGAAAGCCCTTGAGTGCGGGCTATACGTAGGTTTGTTCGATCAGGTCAGATCATACACGGGTGGGCGTCGGTTTCTCACCGTGGAAAACTGGAACAGCGGGCGTCAGTTCGGACGGGAACAAACCAAACCAGAAAAAGGGAGGACTTGCGTAGAAAGAAAGATGTTCGCGAGATTCGCAAGGGCCATGACGCTGTGGCGTTGGACGAATGATTACGATAAAGGCGACACATCCATCTATTCCCCTCGACTCACGCGAAATATAACGCGCCTATGTCGTGGGTTTTTGGGGTGAATTTCGTGCGTGACACGTGGCCCTGGATCGCTCACCATCTCGTAGAGCACATCTAAAAGCCCCATCCCCGAGAGGCTGATTTCCATATTGTGTAGCTTGCACATCTTCAATGTTCGCATAACTGTCAGGGCGAAGACCAGCGCATCGAAGACGGCTTGTGCTTCCCATGCAAAAGCAAGATCTGTGTGCACGCGTTTTTCTTTCTGGTGTTTTTACCACCCCGGAAACGTGGGGACTTACGGATGCCGCTGTTTTTGAAGAACGTGTGAGAAGTACGCCCATGTGCCAATGCCGTAAAGACGTACGTAGTTTCTGATATCAAGTAGTAGCAGCCCGGTGCATCAGGTACAAGAGTGGCGTGCTGACCAACCAAGGACCACTTACAGAAGTAGATAGTGGGTCATGAGTAATCGACGTGGGAAAAGGAGACTCACGAAGGTGACACCAGTCAATACGGTGCCACAACCCACAACCCACAAGATGATGCGGCGAGCGCTATGATAGAGCGCGATGATACGAATGGCGAGAGTCACTGGCTAGGTGGTCAGTTTATAGAGTTTCTCAGGAATTGAAAACGCACTCGAAACCAATACTTGACTTAAAACTAACAAGCCCTGGCGAACATAAGTGGCGGAGGTACAACTGGGGTTGGCCAAGTTCACAATCCACTTTGGCCACGATATTCAGGACTGGACACACCTCTGTAGGAGGGACAGGATGAGACGTGAATGAAGCTCATGGGTGATTGTCGTCTCACCGTCAAGCTGATGAGACCAGAGAAGCCAGTCACGGGAACTGCGACGTTCCCAAGGAAGGCCACATATCGATTCAAGAGAAACAATAACGTATTAACTGAGATGGGCTGAGACCATACGTGAGATACTTCAGCGGGGAAGGTCAAGGCGTGGTCGTAATAGAGGACGGCTATGGTGGCGCAACTCTCAACATCGAGAATGGTCGCCGCGCAGGAAGGGTAACTTACAAATAGCGAAAACTTGCGCGCAAGAGTGCGTGAAGCTGTTGCGGAACCTTTGTCAGCGTGCCTGGATAGATGGACAGAAGTAGGACCGTACGTTCCACTAAAGTTATTTAGACTCATCGAAAGAAAAGTTCTGAGATACCTTTGATTGCTGATCGGCGGTAGAGAGTGCAGTCTGGGGGAGGGGTGTTAAAAAAACTACTACAGGGACGTGCAGTGTATTTTGTGCGTTCTGCATTGAATGGGAGATTACCGAGACAATGTTCCCGACGATCGGCAGTCGTCCATGTCACGTCACGACCAGGATCTGCCAGCTCAATGCTCCTAGTTGCGAGCAACCTTGATGGTCGGAAAGGTAGAGGTACGGCGCTGACGCAAAGAATGTCTGTATGGCTCTCAGCGAGCGTCGTTGCCAGCCAACGACGGGCAATGATGCTTAATAAAGATTTTGATTCCTCCGAACCATCAGCTGCAGCCTCCATCTCCATATTGATGGGGTGAATACGCTATGGGGTTGTGCCAGAGAGCTGTGGCCGTCTGCGCCAGGGGTTGATCCCATCACGATGATACTCCACAGGCGTTCAGCACACGAATAAAGGGAAAGAACTTGAACGTAGACAGGGACCGCAGATTATGCGGCTGGGAAACAAATTGTAGTATGGAAGAGGTAGGCGGTGCTCCTCATGTTCCGAAATGATTCCATGTGCGCGCTTGTTACAAACGGTCCAGACGGCTGATGTGATTATCGGACGACGCAGTCCAAGAAGATTATCTCTCCGATTCGGTAAAAGCCGAGGGTGCTTATATGCCCCTGCCCCTCAGTCGAACCATCTACCATCCCTTGATCACAGTTATCCAAGTGCCGAACAACTATGTCTAACGTATACGTATGTTCCTTTCACTTCTCATTTGACTTTTATCTGTTACTCATCTTTCACATGCAGTTTGATATCACCATCGACGGCAAGGAAGCTGGTCGAATTGTATTCAAACTTTATGATGAGGTCGTTCCCAAGACTACAAAGAACTTCCGAGAGCTCGCCACAGGCCAACACGGCTTTGGCTACCAGGGTTCCAGTTTCCACCGTGTCATCCCTCAGTTCATGCTTCAGGGAGGTGATTTCACCAAGGGCAACGGTACTGGTGGCAAGTCCATCTACGGCGAGAAATTCGCGGGTAGGTCTTCCACATTTCCTCGTTTACTTCGTTTCATATCTTTTTATTTATTTTTCAGACGAGAACTTCACACTTAAGCACACAAAGCCTGGCCTCCTCTCCATGGCCAACGCTGGCAAGAACACCAACGGCTCTCAGTTCTTCATCACGACGGTGGTGACGGGCTGGCTGGATGGCAAGCACGTCGTTTTCGGTAAGTGCAGACTCTACGTTAGGGCCTCAATTCAAACCCTCTTTATTAGGTGAAGTTGTTGAGGGTCTTGACCTCGTCAGGGCGGTCGAGGCGTTGGGTTCCCAGTCCGGTACGACAACGAAGAAAGTTACGATTGCGAGATCTGGTGCCATTTAAAAGTCCCCCCTGACACTGTGGTTGGGGTCTCTTTACGAGCGACTCGTGTTGTGTATGAGCTATGCGTAGAGAAGTGCTTGCCACTGTACAAATGAGGACCCTGTTGTGTCTTGATACGATCTTATCGATGGCAGTGACGTCAAGGGTCCAACGGCACGTGGATCGGATCTCCACGTGTGCCGGTCTGGCCCAGCGTCAATGATAGGCACAGCGATGTGTCATTTTCACGTCTGGTAGTTTACAAGAAGGTTTATTGTTCTCAGGAATAAAGCCATTTCGAGAACACGGCGGTCACACGCAGATGAGTTGTGATCATATAATAGGTATGTGTGAGAAACGAGTACAATGAGGAGCTCAAATGAGGTATCAGAATCCCATAGCCCGGAAGAAGGAGCTCAACACTCCCGCACCAGCTAAGTCCTCGTCATCGTACGATACCTTCACGGATCCGTTCTTGGACCAGCCGATAACCTCATCGACTTCTTCTCCTTCCCCGCTGGTGCCCGTGTGCCACTTGTCGCCATCAGGACGCTCACCGACAAAGTACACATGTGATCCGTTGAGCCCGGACAGCATTGAGGCGCGAGGTGCCAGCGCGGGCGAGAGTACCACTCGACCGTTGTCCGTGTGAAGCGTAAGTTGCCCTTGGAAAGAGCGCGGTATTGAGATCGTAACTGAGCCGTTGTGCCCCTTCGCTTCTATTTGGAGGAACGGTCGAGGCTCGGCCATCGACGGATGAATGTGCTACCACCACCAGTCAGTCAGGAGGTATAAAAATTATGCCCTCGGAATGGGGGCTCGTACCACTAGAGCCTTGATTGCACCATTATGACTGCGGAACTCCAGCCGCGCGCGTTCTCTCCTATTTCTATTTCTGCCTGACGAGGTGTCCCCGAGGTTTGGACGGTGCACCCAAACCTCGCCGCTGACGGCACCGTTGTGGGAATCCAATATCAGATGCGACATATCTGGGCCATGTATCCCTGTCGGCAGGGCGGATGCCTGCGGCGGAGGCATACTCAAGTCGAGGAGAATCTTTGTCTTTATGGCATTGTTCTTCTCTTTGACATGAAGGTAATTCGTCGGAGGAAGGTTTGGAGGGAGTCCAGACCTTGGGAGCGTCGCAACCTGCAGAGATGAACCCTGGGGAGGATCCTGGGGAGGGGCGTATGGCGGAGGATTCTGTATCAGCCATCAGTACTAGGAACATCGTTAGGTGTTTCCATGTTTATACCTCAGTGTCAAGAGATAGGCTCTCCTCGACTTGAAGAGCTTCTTCGACGGGCATTTTTTCGTCGGTGTTTGGGACGACGACTACCATCAGGGCGAATAAAAGTAAGAACAAACCACCGTCCGCAGCCGCAGTCAACAGCAAGAGAATTGGGCATGAGTTACCACAAATAGCCGCGGGGCTCGCCACTACCTGAAATGAGTAAATCCGCAGCAGGTACTACTACACCTGGCAGCGTGATCCAATCATAGAGACAGGGCAGTAAGTTCAGTTTGAAATTCTCGAGATAGTAGTTATCTTGCATAATTTGGGGTTATAAAATAGTTATATCCTTTGTCATGTGCCCCAGCCTGCAATTTTTTGGTTATCCATACAGTTATCGAGTTTTCTCCATGTGTGCCTGCCCCAGGGGCGCAACGACTCTTCTGTTGAGTTTCCCGCCGTACAGTGAAATTGGCCACCCATGCGCCCGGTATCCAATCATCTCCAACTACCACTCCAATGCGGCCTTGCCTGACGATAACACATGCATTGGTGCAATGCCACGTCACATGGCCTCACAGCCATGCGTTGACAATGACCCAGCAACACCACCTCCCAGTACGTGATGCTCTTTCTTCAGACCACTTCATGTTGATGACGCTTCAGCAATGGTGCAGGTACCTTAGTATGGCTGCACCTAGGCATAGGACAGACTGAGGCGACTACGTGCTGAGGGGCAATCTGTCTTGGGTGATACAGGTCTGGCTCACCATACTACGGATACAGTCGAAATTGTCATAATGCATAATGAGTTAGAGCTGTTTTCGAGTCTTCAAGGAGCCCATCAATATGAGAATGGCCCTAACTCATTATGCGTTATGACAATTTCGACTGTAGCCTCATTTGTGGTAAGGGCCACAGGGACGCCTCGGCTGCATGTGCCCGGAGCACTCCCTATCAATAAAAGAAACAACCCCAGTGGACAAGGCAAGCATAGTAAGTACAGCAAGCTGCTCGACACTCGTTGGCGCGTAATCATGTGCACACTCTCATTCGCTCTGTTGGTGGGACAGCAAAGTCGGCCATCCTGAATCTCATCGAGCTATTTTCCTCTGTTGTGTGGCAAATGACGATGGATTTATTTATTTATATATCGCACCGGACAAATTTCCATGGTGAGCAGGCAAGGATTATGATGACCACTGACGCGGTAGATGTTGATGTCGGGACTGTATCAAGTAATTGCAGTGGCCGCCCGTATAGTTCTTCATGCCAAAAAACACACCACCGTAAGTTCAAAGAAACCTATTAGTTTTACTGTAATTACTACAAATAATTTGTGTTCGAACAAAAATTGGCATGGTTGCTGGAAAACGCATTCAATCTCAGCCCTATGCTTTGATTGGGACTTTAATTAGGACGCAAGGGCCTTTGGATCTCGCTCTCTCCTAGCAAGAACAAAACGAAATTACAGTAGGAGTCGAGCACAAAGTGACTGGTGCAATCTTCTTTTACACAATCAACTATAAGCGCCATTGACCCTCGATGCTGTGGTAGGTGTTAACACGTGAACTACTGTAATCCCTGTACGATGTACCGCATACTGTAGATACGCGCATCGGTAGCCTTCCGTTGTCACCAACACGCATCAAATTCGAGTAACGCAATCGGTGCCCGAACCTGTCAAAGGGCCAGGGACGGTCCACCTGATTGGGCGGTTGACCTTGGCCCGGGCCGTCGATTCAAGGGTCATTGTGTTCCTTGTTGTGTTCTTTCTATTTGTTGCTCCGGAAAATGAGGAACGTTTCTATTTAGTTACTGACCCCAAATAATCTCTGGTTGGGCGGGAGGCCGCCATTTACCAGAGGTCCTCTGCAATTAAAGCTACTACTTACAGTACAACAGGCCTTGATCCTTGTCCACCACAACCAAATGGCATGGATGGAGTAGTGCGTACAGTAGCGGGAAGTGTTGCAGCACCGCGGCCGGCTTTAGTGGCTCAAATAACGGTGCTACCAACAATGCCGGAAATACTGTGACTGATGTAATTTGATGGCAAGTTGGAAATACGGGGTCCAAACTTTGGAAAATCGCAAGCAGGCAGTTTCCAATCTAGAGCACCGACCTTGGCACTGACCGAGCATTATATTCGACTCCAGCTGTGAGTTGTACAGCTCCAGACTTAGGTTTGGAGCAGTTCAGATATTCTAGGTTTGGTTTGGTGAGGGTGTCCCTGCCCCTGTATAGCTGTAGCGAGATCAATCGTGTGACGCGCATTTGTGCCGGATGCCGGACGGTCCGATTTCTCATTGCCGGGTCCGGTCCGGCGCCAAACAGAAATCGTTTCAGGACGGACCCAAGCCAGGACCTCAGGCTGCCTCTGAGGCTCTCTCTGACAGCAACTCGGGTAGCAAGGACACCGCCTTTTAATCTGTTGTTTCATGGCGCGTAACTCTGTGACTGGGACACTTCGCTTACTGTACCACCGGGCTTGATTCGGGGCATCCTTGAAGTGCTCTGATTGGCCGTGCAACAGCCGGGAGTTCATGGCCAATTTCAAAACTCTCGATTGCAAATGCGTGGTGCTGAGTTCTTGATGGGTGCGCTTTTCGACTCGTATAAAAGACTATCGTGCCAGGGATAGTCTTCTCCCCCACAGCGCGCCCACTTTCGTCCTCCTTTGAACATGTCAGGCGATGCTAAGGAACCTATCAGCTCCCAGCCCCAAGTACGTGTTCACCTCGTCCCAATGCAGGATGCTTTTGGCTTTCGTGTTTATATATATATATAACATAGGGCACTGCTCCGATGGCACAGCGTGGCAACAAGAACGCCTTGAATCGTGAAGTAGGAGCGGACGGCCAACGTAACTGGAGCTCGCAGTTGTGCGGTTGCTCTTGTCCCAGTGGCTCCTCTGGGCTTGCCATTTGTATGTCGTTCTGGCCCCTTGAATCTCTCTTGTGCGCGGGCTGACCCACTTTCCTGGCAGGTTGCTTGGCAACTTGAATGTGGTGTCCCGGTGTGGTCTTTGGCAGAAACAAACAACGCCTCCGCCATCTGCAGAGTCAAGGCACCCTCTCCCGGGTGGGGGTACATACGTTAATGGCGATTGTGCTATTTACTGCTGCTTGGCAGGCCCTCGCTTATCCTGGATCTTGGGGGTACGTTAAATTGGTGATTGGCCGCGAGTGGGGTTACTTATTTGAAACATTCAGATTGGTGAGCGCACGGATATCCGCGCACGCTACAGCATTCGTGGGAGCACCTTTGAAGATTGCTTTACGTCCTGGTGTTGTACTCCTTGCGCCCTCGTTCAGGAGCACCGTGAAATAGAGCTGGAGGAGACAACCTTTTATTGAAGGGTCTTCTCTACCTGAGAACCGCCCATAATAACCATGATACCTTATTGACTATGAATGTGGATTTGGATGGTTTTCGTCAAAAATTGATGGAAATAGGCCTCGTAGACCAGCTAATGGCCGATTTCAAATCATTCGAAACGTTAGTACTGATGATCCTCGGAAAGTAACTCTATTCCACCTCGAAATTGACGAAACATAAAACATTCATTCTTAAACACGTCTATGTCTGGATGATAATCTGATCACTGGTATCCACTGAGTGTGCATAGAAGCAGGCATCAAGGTGGACACGCACAAAGAGCATGAGGATTAAAAACAATTTTTGACAAGCATCATGGTGTTTATCTCCGCAGTGGCCTGAACGGAACGAAAGAGACTATCAATCGCAAATGTACCCACAAGAGCAGATAGATCCTGGCATGCGTGAATGCCCTGGCGTTATGTTAGCCTGCTTGCTGGTATATGCACAGAAGTAGGCGCTACGATAGATGCAAAGAGACCAGCATAAGGAGCAAGGACAAAGGGTGGACTAAGTAGGACGCAACGCATTTTATCCTAGGAGTGGCGTGACACAGAAACAAAAAGAGACCAGCGGAGGGGGCGCTGTTACGAGAGCGGGTAGATAGAACGTTTCCCTTGCGTGCACCCGCGCGGATATTAACACCAGTACCACTGTGAGTTGCATATCTTCCGGAACGAACTGATTGACGGTGGCGTAGGGGGATCGTCAGTATCCAATTTGGGTTTGAGACGGTTGCAATAGCGTTCCATTGGGAACGCCCAGTAGCGCCACAAAGGTCCACAAGTCTTGATGCTATGTGGAGCGGCGCACGGATGGTGACCGGGAACGCGGATATGTGGCCTGCGTCATACTGATAGTAAAGTCTGTAGACAGGAGAGTTGACGCGGCCATGATACAAAGCATAGGGATCATATTATCATCGTGCGTTACAGTACCTAGGCGCCCGACTGAAACTTGGGAGGAGTCAACACGCGGTCCGGAGAAGGTAGTACCACGTTACGTTTGGAAGCGAACACAAGCGCTGACAGTTTACAGTAAGTTTGCCTGAGAAATTTTCCTCGGGCAGCAAATCCACGCGGGGCTGCCTCGGAGCACCACGAGACCACTGTCGTTGCAAATCGGGAACGAGGTGATTGTGCAAGCTTCCAGCGGGCACTTTGTCGGGCGTTGTGGGCACCAAGTTGATTCTGCCCGACAGGAGATCGTGGCGTGAGCATGCCATACACTTATGAACATCCCGTGGTCGACCTACTCTCAATCCCTGACTCACAGCACAGCGGCACCGTGATGTCTGGCCTACTGAGTAGGTTGCAGACGCGCCTTTGCCGTGCGCGAACGAGAACCCTAGCCGTAAGAAGCCCCACACAGTGACCCAGTGAGACTCGGTGAGACCTACAAGACCAATGGTGATGGGTCGCAACCACACCCAGTCGGAACCTCGAAACACGACCTCCCTTCAAATGTCTACTACGCCATGTGAAGGTGCTCGGTTGAAGCTTCTGGTATGGTGCACGTAGGGTACTTGCCAGGTTACCCCGGTACCACAGAATAATCACCTCACGGCTACGGGACAGAGGTAATTGAATGAGCGGCGATGACGTGATTCTTTCATAAGCCAGGAATCCAGGATGTTGACCAGGATCAGGATCTTCCATGAGTTTGGATTGATAACCTTTAAACCATAAATCTATTGCTACAATTTAGTATGCCAGAGAACTAATACAGTAACTAACTAGATTATTACATGATGGGCCCCGCCATATGTTAAACATTCGTTGACATGAGTATCGAGCGCAGGTAAGGAACGTGGGAATTTGTCAGATATGGGTATGAAGACCTGTGCATCTAGCGGTCAATGGATGGTCATCAAGTAGCGTGCATGGCAACCATGAAAATTGCGACAGTGAGAGTTACAAGACCCGAGAAGATACCAGCCGCACAAAAGCTGCGGTGCGCCCACAAACACTCGGTGGCGCGGGTGTGGCGTAAAAGCGTGGCGCGCTCAACCGGAGATTTGTCAAGCTCCCAGGTGGATGGTGGGGTAAGGGGAATAAGCAAGATGAGGGTTGAAAGAAACCAAAAGGGAGGGAAGACTGCACGAAACAAACGACAAATGGGCCGATATTCGGGCAATAAGGGGGAAGGAGAAGACACCTACCGAAACCATACTTGAACAAAACTTCGCAAGAAGAAAGGGTTTGTCATCATCGCAAGGACCGATATGCTCAGAGTAAGAGGGAAGGCGCGCATCTTCGTCCTCGGAGGTAAGGTCTGCTGAGGGAGGGTACTCGTAAGGGGGAGGGAGGTTGTCGGGCAAAAGGAGCCTGCTAGGTGCAGGGGGTCGGTCGTGTCTGGAGTAAATCGTTCCACGGGAGAAGGTAGGAGAGGAAATGGCGAAGTAAGTATTCACGGCACTGCGGGTTGGGGTAGAATCGAAAGGGAGAGCAGAAATTGTGCCCCGGGCACAAGGTCGAAGAGGAACGGGTTTAGGAAAATTGACGATCGTTCTACGATCTGCGAAAGTGGCTTGAC
>JAKELH010001033.1:0-16110 GCA_021525015.1 Lactarius pseudohatsudake | reverse complement strand
TGTTGAGTCAGGTTCTGAGCTCTACATTGGCGGCACGAACAAAGTTCACTACACAGGCGCTTTCACTTACATGACCGTCACTGCGCAGGTAGGGACATACGATGACCCATTCGACTCAGTGTTAACGATAATATATTGCAGGCTTACTGGGAAGGCTCATTCGACAGCATTTCTGTCAATGGGAAGTCTATTGTCCGTGGCAAGGCTGCAATCATTGACACCGGCACCACCCAAGTCATTGGTGACACCCGGAGGGTGCAGGCCATCTACGACAGAATCCCTGGCTCCAATTACGTCGGCTCCGGGACCTGGACAAGTATGTTCATGACGGACATGTCTCTCTGATAGATCGACTGATTGACGTCTGGAAAGTCCCTTGCGACTTCAACACTTCTGTCTCCATTACATTCTCAGGCAAAAAGTTCCAGATCAGCGCCTCGACTTTCAATCTTGGCGTATTGTTCAACTCGAGCGCTTGCGTTGGTGGCTTTGGAGCGATGGACGGTTTGGTGAGCACCGTCCTTCGTTTTTCGCCTCAGGCTGTCTCACTGAAGGATGGCAGGTCTCTGGATTATCGGAGACGTGTTCCTGCGAAATGTATACACGACCTTCGACCTCGGCAACAACCGCGTTGGCTTCGCGTCTCTTGCGTAACTTATTCATTCACCACTTCAAATTATTCATTACCATACCGCGATAACCCTCGTATGCGATCGTCTATAAAATTTGTTCGGTCTCTTTCTCTCACACGGAAATTGGGTGTAACGATCAATGTGTTCTATGTCAACGGCTCCACCCCACCGAGGTACAGTCCTCGTGGACCGCTGGGTACTAATGGGTTGCTACCTGCCTCTGCATCCCGTCTGCCACAACAGCCCCGAGAATTCGACGAGAGGCGCCTAGTCCACCTGTCCGAGTCATTTTTGGAAAAGTGCTGTGGGAAGCCCGATGATTCTAAACTTGATTCAGCGCCGTGCAGTCACCGGGCCTGGGAGGAACATGGCGGAGTTTCTGTTGAACTTGGTTCTGTACCATTTTTTGCCCCTAATCTCCGGCAATTCTCTCTTGGGCTCTCCTAGGGAAGAAAATATTCTCATCTAGACGGAAGGTGTGTGTAGTACCGACCGCCGGAAGTAGCATGGGTCGAGTCTCAGTGCATCACGTTGCGTGGTCCAGGGCCAGGGGCTACGGACATAGTGAAGTAGGATTTTCAAGTCGCTGGTTCCATGGTACTACGATTTCGTGGTTCTTACTAGTAGCGCGCATGCAGTCACTGCACCGAGCCTGGGCGGAAACTAGTAACTACGATACTATGATTTCGCCGATGCCACGAGACTCCAACTGATCACCTCGCGCAACGCGTCAGAGGCCTGATATACTGTATGATCATCATGTCGAGGCATTCGGCTGGAGATAGAAGCTCATAATGTAACAGTCGGATATTATGATGGTTGCCACCAAGGTTCTGAGTTGTTACTGTACTGTAGCTACTGTATGACTCGAAAGATTTGGAATTTGTAAACTATACCATAGTATTAAGTAGGCAGTGCCAAAATCATGATGAGTCCACCTCTCGCTGATTCAATCTTCTGCTATCCAGCACCGCTGCCCAATCCGGTGCAGTAAGCAAACAAGGAGTGAAGGATAATTTCAAGAATGAAGCACCGTGCAAAAATAGATGATGACATGATGATGGTTTAATGCCGACAGCCTCCGCATCCGCCTGCTTTCAATTCCATTCCCACGCTGCGATTAAACCCTATTATCGCTTGTTGTGGCTTGTTGTGGTCAAACTCAGAAGATCGGACTCGCAATCTGCTCAGTCCTCACCCAATGGACCAATGTACTAACACGTACCATATCACCTGTGAACCTTTTTGCAAAGATACTCAACCGGAATACACGATAAATCTCATACATTCAAGTTCTGATAACTTGGCAGTGGGAGTCCAGGAGGGATTAGTCACTGGAGCGCCGCCAAATATCTAATTTTCCGAGGCGCAGAAATCTCAAAGGAGGGTCATGCCCAATCCTGTGCGTTTTTTTGTTTTTGTTTGTTTTGTTTTTTGATCCATGTTTATTCTGGGGTGCGTAATACTAGGGTTACAGGCCAGTCATCCTGTGCGTTTTCTCCGGTCCTCGAAGCCCACAATCCCACGCTGTTCAAATTCGTCGGTTTCTGAGAATAGTAACATCGAGAAATTTTCCCACTATGGATTTTCTGGGCCTCGCCGGCCCGATTGGGGAGAAACAGACACCGTAACTACGAGAAAGATATTGAAATGCTACCCAGATTTCCATTAGTACTGCTACACACGCGCCGGTCCGATTCCTCATCACACCCATTCCAATATCATACCCCCTCTGCGACCACAAGGATATCTAGCGCTGAGATTGATCACGAAGTGCGTGCTTCTATGTGCAGTCTCCTTCATCAGTCCTTCTCTCGCAAAAGATCATACAACACGTGGTGTATCACTGCAAGATGACGCATTATATCTCTTGTTCTTCAATGCTTCCTTGCTCTAGCCTTTCCATAGTAAGCGGTGAATCAAGTTGCACTATCTCAGTTGCTGGGGTTGTAACAATCCATGACTACATCTTCCTTGCCGACCCCACTGATTCTCGAACATATGGACTCGTTGAGTTCATCACACACTACAGCGCGCTATCTGGTGAGGTTGGGTGTTGGTGCTGTATTCTCCCTGGAAGGGCATGTGGTAGATGCCACGTTCTCCTTGGCTCCACACCGTGCTACTAGCATTTGTAGCCTACCAATCTGGACTTGGAGATATGATCCCTGTGTACCTTCGTGTGTATAAAATGGGGGTCTTGTGCAGCTTTCATCGTCAGTTTTCTCAGCCTCTTTTGAGTCCGCGTTCCCAGCCAAGTCACTTTTGCAGCGATGTACTTCTCCCCCGCTCTCGTTCTCGCAGCCACCCCCTTCCTCGTTGCCGCGGCCCCGTTCGAGGAACGCTCCCGCGTTGGGGTCTCCATCCCAATAGTGAAGCGTTCGGGATTCCGCAATGCCGACGGAGTCGTTGACGTCGCGATGCTTCATGCCGGCAGACAGAATACTGCGGCGTTAGTATTGGCATTTATTTTTTTGATAGAGCCTTTGCGACCTTTCCCTTTCTTACAACGGGATCCTTGACAGGAAAATACAGCGCGGCTTTGAGGCGTTTGAGAGGAACACCGGCGCAGCCCACCCCTTCGCGTCCCAGCTGAAGCGCTCAACCAAGCGAGGCAATGGTGACCCACTTACCGATGACAGTGACGAACTTTGGTATGGTTCCATCACTGTCGGTACTCCCGCGGTGACTTACACTGGTGAGCCACCGTTTCGACACTGGCAAATAAATGTGGTAAAAATTCACTGAGCGACATCCAGTTCAGTTTGACACGGGCAGCAGCGACTTGTTCCTTCCCGGATCGGATTGTGACTCGACTTGCTCCGGTCACACATTGTACAATCCCGAGTCGAGCTCCACGTCGAGCGATATCGGGCAGCCGTTTTTTCTCCAGTACGGCGACGGATCATCTACCGTCAGCGGTGAGCAGTACACGGACACGGTTACCCTCGCCGGTTTCAAGGTCGGCACTCATCCCACGGAATGTATTCTCTGGTGACTGACGGATCTCTCCAGGCTACTCGGCAGACATTCGGTGCAGCCACGACCTATTCTCGCGCGTTTGAGTCAGATCGATTCCCTGTTGACGGTCTTCTCGGTATGGCATACACGTCCCTGTCAAGTTACGGGGCCAGTCCCGTATTCCAAAGTCTTTTATCGCAAAGCCAGGTTTCCACTCCAGTGTTCGGTTTCTACTTGGCCGAATCAGGTTCTGAGCTCTACATTGGCGGCACGAACCAAGACCTCTACACAGGCTCTTTCACTTACATGCCCGTCACCACACAGGTAGGGATATACATATACATGATGATTGCGTTCGATTCAGTGCTAACGACATTTCAGGGTTACTGGGAAGGCTTGTTCGACGATATTTCTGTAAACGGAAGGACTGTTATCGGTCGCAAGCATGCCATCATTGACACCGGCACCACCCAAGTCCTCGGTGACACCCGGGGCGTACAGGCCATATATGACCAGATCCCTGGCTCGAAATACGCTGGCGACGGGATCTGGACCAGTATGTCCACGACGGTTGTCTCACTGATAGCCTGAGATCGACTGACTGACGTTTGACCAGTTCCCTGCAGCTTCAACACTCCTATCTCCGTTGGACTCTCCGGAAAGGTATTCAGTATCAGTGCCTCGACTTTCAATCTTGGTCCCATATCCCCGGGCTCGGGAGATTGCGTTGGTGGCTTTGGAGCTTTGGACGGTCTGGGTGAGCACCATCCTTCGTTTTTCACGAGAGATATGTCTCATCAATGGCAGGATTCTGGGTCATCGGCGACGTGTTCCTGCGAAATGTATACACGGCGTTCGACCTTGGCCAAAACCGGGTTGGCTTCGCGTCTCTTGCGTAAATGTATCACCGCGTATTCATTACTAGTGTCACCGTGACGTTCATTTCTTCTGATACCTCCGTATGCGATGTAACGCGAATGTTTAAATATTGATTGTCGTCGAATTCAGTGTCTGGCTCTTATTTTGTCATGCCCAAAGATCCCGAAATGCATGACGGTCACTCTCGTGCTATGTCGGCTCTACTTTATCGACGTATTGGAAGAGCCGACGCAGACTGCAGCGAGACGCCGAGTCACACGCTCGACGATATATCGATCGACAGCACAATTACTTTGGGACGAACGAACACCGCGCTTCCCTGCCGCAATGCTGCTAACGAGGCTACTAGCGAGTGTTGATAAATGACACTTGTTGACGGAGAGGAAGGGGAAGGGCTAAATGCGGACGCAAACTTAATAACACTTAGACGCATTGACGCGGAGCCATACACACGCCGTGATAGGGAGAAGGTTGAGGTAGGGCAGCGTCCTAACACTGGTTCTGTGTCAATTCGCCGAGTATCTCCGACAAATGTCTCAATATTCATTGAGTTCTCCTGGGGAAGAAAGCATACTCACATGACCAATGTGTGTGCACGCCGGGACCTCGAGTCTACTCCATAACATGGTGTATTATTCTTGCATTATGTCGCGTGGAATTTTGGACATGGGTCGCGAGAGATGAAGTAGGCAAGGGCCAAGTCACTTGATTCTACGATACTATGATTTCGCCGATGCCACGAGATGGACGATTCCAACCTTGATTCCAACTGATCACGTCGCGCACGGCGCTCAAGGCCTGATCGGACATGTGGTCATGTCAAGGTGTTCTCAGTAATGGAAGTTTATAACGTAACAGTCGGATATCGTGATGGTTGCTACTGTACTGTAGCTACTGTATAACTCGCAAGATTTGGTATTTGTAAGCTACAGTATCAAGTAGGTAGCGCCAAAACCATGACGACGAGTACACCTCTGTCGGCTTCAGCAGTCCAAGGTAGGGCCGATACCATTTAGCGCCGGTGCTCAGTAAGCAAACAAGTCTAATTTTCATGGACGAAGGGTCGATATGGTCTAGTTATGGTCTAAGGGGCCACGCGGCCCTTCGGTAGTAACTACTGTAGTAGCCATCATTTGGGGATGGCATCGTCTGGATGGCATCGTCTGAGCTTGATCGGTGTCGTGAGGCCCCTCTGTGAGTGGAGTATTTTTTAGAACAAGATGGAAGGGAAGAAACTATCATTGAAATACCGTAGTACCGAACAGCCTCCGTATCCGCTGTTTTCGATTTCATTCCCACGCTCTGCGATTACAGTAACCACTTATCGACCTTATCGGCCTTATCGGACATAACGTAACACCACTACGTGACCGTCTGTGTTGCACTCTCCTATCCTTTGTGTGTTGTGGTCAAAACTCGGACTCGTACTCGGGAGTCAAGTCTGCTCCGAGTCACCTCACGTTACTCACACATACGGATGTACCATGTCACCTGTGAACCTTTTTGCAAGCATACCAGCGCTGACTCGACTCAGACACAATACCTCAATACGGCAAATCTCATACCTTCAAGTTCTGATAA
The DNA here is from genome assembly GCA_021525015.1 of Lactarius pseudohatsudake. NCBI lineage: Eukaryota > Fungi > Basidiomycota > Agaricomycetes > Russulales > Russulaceae > Lactarius > Lactarius pseudohatsudake. Next base: position 10,057 of record JAKELH010001033.1, on the reverse strand, counting down.
CCTGGAAATGGCGGTCCAGGAGGGATTCCAGCTACAGAAGCGTTGCCAAATATGCAATTGATGGACTCGGAGGTACAGACATCCCAAAGGTGACTGTCATGCCCAATCCCACGTCGGGGGAGTGATGCCTTCTCGTCCAGAACCTTGCTGGGGTCATCGCATTGAGGTTCCAAGCAGATCGCAGGTCATGTGCGTTTCTCCGTCCTCTAAGCCCACAACACCCACGCTGTTCAACTTCGTTCTAAAAATAGTACCATCGAGATACTTCCACACTACGAGTTGATTTTCTAGGCTTCGCCGACCCGATTGACGGGAGAAACAGACGCCGTAACGACGAGAAAGATGTCGCAATGCTGCTAGATCTCCACTGCTGCACATGCCTCCGGTTCGTCACACCGGAATGCGCACATGGCCCATTCCAATATCATACTTCGTCTGCGCCACCAGGAACTCCAGCGCTGAATTCGATCACAAAATGCGTGCTTCTACTGTGCGGTCTCGTTCACCAGCCCTTCGCTTCGCGGAAGAGTACAACACGTGCTGTGTCTCTGCAGGATGGCGCGTACTGCGGCATACACCATTCGAATTCTTAGGAGTCACCCAAACTGGCTACGATTGACCCCCAGGACCCCAGAGTATGGTCATATATCTTGTTATTTGATACTTCCTTGCTCCAGCCTTTCCATAAATTGCACTGGCTCTGTTGACGGCGTTGTAACAATCAGTGACTACATCTTCCTTGACGACTCCGCTGATTCTTGAACATATGGACCCGTCGAGTGTACCACATGCCACAGTGCGCTATCTGGGAAAGTTGGGTGTTGGAGCTCTATTCACCGGGAAAGAGCATGTGGTAGATGCCGCATTCTCCGTGACTCTACGCAGCGCTGCCATCATTCGTGGCATACGAATCTGAACTTGGAGGTATAGTCCCTGTGCGCCTTCATGTCTATAAAATGGGAGTCTTGTGCAGCCTTCGTCGTCAGTCGTCTCAGCCTCTTTTGAGTCCACGTCCCAAGCCAAATCACTTTTTGCAGAGATGTACTTCTCCCCCGCTCTCGTTCTCGCAGCGCTCCCCTTCCTTGTCGCCGCAGCACCGTTCGAGGAACGCTCCCGCGTTGGGATCTCCATCCCAATAGCAAAGCGTTCAGGATTCCGCAATGCTGACGGTGTCGTTGACATCGCGAAGCTTCAGGCCAGTAGGCAGCGTACTCTCGCGTCAGCATTTCTCGTTTTTTTTATAGAGCCTTCGTGACCTTTCTGACGATGGGATCCTTTGCAGGAAAATACAGCGTGGCTTCGAGGCGTTTGAGAAGAACACTGGCGTAGTTCACCCCTCCGCGTCCCAGCTGAAGCGCTCAACCAAGCGAGGCAATGGTGACCCACTCACCGACGACAGTGCCGAGCTCTGGTATGGTTCAATCACTGTCGGTACTCCCGCAGTGACCTACACAGGTGGGCCACCGTTTCGACACTGGCAAATAACTGTGGCCGAAATTAACTGAACGATATACAGTGGACTTTGACACGGGCAGCAGTGATTTGTTCCTTCCCGGCTCGGATTGTGACTCGACTTGCTCCGGGCACACGTTGTACGACCCCTCGTCGAGCTCCGCATCAAGCGATGTCGGGCAAACGTTTGAACTCCAGTATGGTGACGGATCCACCGTTAGCGGTGAGCAGTACACGGACACGGTTACTCTCGCCGGTTTCGAGGTTGGCGCTCATCGCACGGAATGTATTCTATGGTGATTGACATCTCTTCCAGGCTACTGGGCAGAGACTTGGTGCGGCTACGACCTATTCTAGCGGGTTCCAGTCAGATCAATTCCCTGCGGATGGTCTTCTCGGGATGGGATACGAGTCCCTGTCGAGTTACGGGGCCAGTCCCGTGTTCCAGAGCCTTGTATCTCAAGGCCAGGTTTCCACTTCAGCGTTCAGCTTCTACTTTGCCGAGTCAGGTTCTGAGCTCTACATTGGTGGGACGAACCAAAACCACTTCACAGGCTCTTTCACATACATGCCTGTCACCACACAGGTAGGGATACACGATGATTGCCTTCGATTCAGTTTTGACAACAATATTATAGGGTTACTGGCAAGGCTCGTTCGGCGGTATTTCTGTCAACGGGAAGACCGTTGTCAGTGAACAGGGTGCCATCATTGACACCGGCACCACCCAAGTCGTCGGTGACACCCAGAGTGTGCAGGCCATCTATGCCCAAATCCCTGGCTCGGCAGACATTGGCTCTGGGACCTGGACAAGTACGTTCATGACAGAGCTGTCTCGCTCATAGATCGACTGATCGGCGTCTGGCCAGTTCCTTGCAACTTTAATACCCCTGTCTCCATTACATTCTCCGGAAAAGTATTCAAGATTAGCGCCTCGACTTTCAACCTTGGTCCCGAATCTTCCGGCTCGAGCACTTGCATTGGTGGCTTTGGCGCTTCAGACGGTCTTGGTGAGCACCCTCCTTCGTTTTCACCACAGGACTCATCTATGGCAGGATTCTGGATTGTCGGCGACGTGTTCCTGCAAAATGTATACACGACGTTCGACCTCGGCAACAACCGTGTTGGCTTCGCGTCTCTTGCGTAACTATATACCACTCGTTCATTACTATCACATTCATTCCCTTCGATAACCCTCGTATGCGATCGTCTATAGAATTTTTGGTTTTCTTTTTCTTACACAAGGAAACCGTGTGTAATAATCACTCGCGTTCTATGTCAGAGTGACTGTACCTGAGCCCTACCGAGGTAGTATTAGTACTCGTAAATTGAGTAAGTCAGGGTCACGGGTTGCTCCTCTTGCGCATCTATGCATCTCGTCTGTCATAACACCCTGATCGACAAAAACTGGCCTAGTCATTCTATCGGAAACGCTTGGTGTCCTCCATATTGAGCGAACCTTTTTTTGGCGAAGTGGGAAGCCCGAATAATTCAGCGCCGTGCGGACTCCGAGCCCGAGCGGGAGGCGAAGTTCCTGCTTCAATCCTACTGAACTCGGCTCTGTACCATTTCACCAAAGATCTTCGATAATTCACTCAGTATTCTTCGAGTTTCCCCATGGAAGAGAACACTCTCACTTGGCCCGAGGGCCTCAAATTTTTCGATCAGACCAGACTCACTCGCTCTCTAAGCCGGAATCCGGTCACCCCGAACCCGACGTGCACTGAGGTTTGGTTTCCTCTCACGGTCTTGTGTCTCACGCATCACATGTTCTGTCTAACCTTGACTCGTTTCGATGTAACCCGCCTTCCCTCCGGAGTCAAGTCTGCTCAGTTCACCTCCCCACCCACGTTACTAACACGTACGGATGTTCCGCAAGCATCATGATACCAGCGCTGACTCGGCTCGGACACAATACATCAATACGACAAATCTCATATCCTCGAGTTCTGATAGCTTGGCAATGGATGCGATTGACGGGCTCGGAGGTGCAGACATCCTGAAGGTGACAGTCATGCCCGATCCCACGTCGGGGGTGTGATGCCTTCTCATCCGGAACCTCGCTGGAGTCAATACGTTGAGATTCCAAGCAGATCGCAGGCCATGTGCATTTCTCCGGTCCTCGAAGCCCACAACACCCACGCTGTTCAACTTCGTTCTAAAAATAGTACCATCGAGATACTTCCCCACCACGGGTTGATTTTTTGGGCTTCGCCAGCCTGATTGACGGGAGAAACAGACGCCGGAACCACGAGAAGATATCGCAATGCTGCCAGATCTCCACTGCTGCACATGCCTCCGGTTCGTCACACCGGAATGCGCACATGGCCCATTCCAATATCATACTTCGTCTGCGCCACCAGGAACTCCAGCGTTGAATTCGATCACAAAATGCGTGCTTCTACTGTGCAGTCTCGTTTACCAGCCCTTCGCTCCGCAGAAGAGTACAACACGTGCTGTGTCTCTGCAGGATGGCACATACTGTTAAAACGCAGCGGGCTGGCACACCAGACGTTGTCAGAAACGACTGGGGAGCCAGGTGCGCATAAGGCGTCTTACGTACATCGTAAGGACCGTATAATGTGTCAACTCCGTTAGAAACGAACGTGAACGATAACTCAACTAAGTAGAGCTACGAAATTGTCCTGATCATAAGCAGTGATCGTGTCACGAGCCTACGCTCGCATCTCATCTCAACACGGTCACGCATACCTGCACTGGAGACCATGCGCGACGCTGAGGTAACTCGCACGTGGACGCTCGACATTTCAACACATACACTATTCGAATTCTTGGGAGTTACCCAAACTGGCTACGATTGACCCCCTGGACCACCGAGTATGGACATATCTCTTGTTCCTTGATACTTTCTTGTTCCAACCTTTCCATAAATTGCACTTTGGCTCGGTTGACGGCGTTGCAACAATCAACGACTACATCTTCGTTGACGACCCCATGATCCTTGAACACATGGACTCTTCGAGTGTACCACACGCTATAGCGCGCTATCTGGGGAAGTTGGGTGTTGGAGCTCTATTCTCCCGGGAAAGAACATGCGGAGATGCCGCGTTCCCCGTGCCTCTACGCCGCGCTACTATCATTCGTAGCCTACGAATCTGAACTTGGAGGTATAGTCCCTGTGCGCCTTCATGTCTATAAAATGGGAGTCTTGTGCAGCCTTCATCGTCAGTTGTTTCAGCCTCTTTGAGTCCACGTTTCCAGCCAAGTCAATCTTTACAGAGATGTACTTCTCCCCCACTCTCGTTCTCGTAGTCCTCCCCTTCCTCGTTGCCGCAGCACCATTTCAGGAACGCTCCCGCATTGGGATCTCCATCCCAATAGCAAAGCATTCGGGATTCCGCAATGCTGACGGTGTCGTTAACATCGCGAAACTTCAGGCCGGCAGGCAGCGTACTCTCGCGTCAGTAGTTTTTTATAGAGCCTTCGTTACCTTTCTGAAAACGGGATATCTTTCAGGAAAATACAGCGCGGTTTCGAGGCGTTTGAGAAGAACACCGGCGCAGCTCATCCCTCCTCGTCCCAGCTGAAGCGCTCAACCAAGCGAGGCAATGGTGACCCACTCACCGATCACGGTGCCGAGCTCTGGTATGGCTCGATCACCGTCGGTACTCCCCCAGTGACCTACACAGGTGGGCCACCGTTTTGACACTGGTAAATAACTGTGGCCAAAATTAACTGAGCGACATCCAGTGGACTTTGACACGGGCAGCAGTGATTTGTTCCTTCCCGGATCAAATTGTGACTCGACTTGCTCCGGGCACACGTTGTACGACCCCTCGTCGAGCTCTGCGTCAAGCGATGCCGGGAAGACGTTTAAACTCCGGTACGGCGATGGTTCCACCGTCAGCGGTGAGCAGTACACGGATACAGTTACCCTCGCCGGTTTCAAGGTCGGCACTCATCGCACGGAATGTATTCTATGGTGATTGACGGATCTCTTCCAGGCTACTGGGCAGAGACTCGGTGCGGCTACGACCTATTCTAGCGGGTTCCAGTCAGATCGATACCCTGCGGACGGTCTTCTCGGGATGGGATACGAGTCCCTGTCGAGTTACGGGGCCAGTCCCGTGTTCCAGAGCCTTGTATCTCAAGGCCAGGTTTCCACTCCAGTGTTCAGTTTCTACTTTTCCGAGTCAGGCTCTGAGCTCTACGTTGGCGGCACGAACCAAAACCACTTCACAGGCTCTTTCACATACATGCCTGTCACCACACAGGTAGGGATACACGATGATTGCCTTCAATTCAGTGTTGACAGTTATATTGTAGGGATACTGGCAAGGCTCGTTCGGCGGTATTTCTGTCAACGGGAAGACCGTTGTCAGTGGACAGGGCGCCATCATTGACACCGGTACCACCCAAGTTGTCGGTGATACCCAGAGTGTGCAGGCCATCTATGACCAGATCCCTGGCTCGAAAGACATTGGGTCTGGGACCTGGACAAGTACGTTCATGACAGAGTTGTCTCGCAATTGGTCGACTGATCGATGTCTGGCCAGTTCCTTGCAACTTTAATACCCCTGTCTCCATTACATTCTCCGGAAAAGTATTCAAGATTAGCGCCTCGACTTTCAACCTTGGTCCTGAATCTTCCGGCTCGAGCACTTGCATTGGTGGCTTTGGCGCGTCAGACGGTCTCGGTGCCAGTGAGCACCACCCTTCGTTTTCACTATTGAGTTGTCTCATCTATGGCAGGATTCTGGATTGTCGGCGACGTGTTCCTGCAAAATGTATACACCACGTTCGATCTTGGCAACAACCGTGTTGGCTTCGCGTCTCTTGCGTAACTATACCACTCGCTCATTACCTTCACATTCAATCCATGCGACAACTCTCGTATACGACGTCTCCTATATCTACTTTGTCTCGGACTGCACGCATTATGTACCCGCGCTACGGCGCCCCTCTATTACCGGCTTCCTTGGAAGGTGCCTTTCTGGTTCTGGACTATTTCTCGGACTGGGGCCGCACGTGAGGCCTGTGAGGACTCAGCTTATATTACATTGTGTTTCATATTCGCTCTGTAAGTTAGGGTGTTGACGACCGTTCTCGCACTGCCGCGGAATTTAAAAAAACAAACTCTCGTATGCGATCATTTATAAAGTTTGTAGTCTTCTTTCTATTACACAAAGAAACTGGGTGTAACGACCCTTGCGTTCTATTTAACGTGACTGTACCCTACCGAGGTAAAGCACTCGTAAATTGCTGAGCAAGTCAGAGTAACTGGCTGCTCCTCTCACACATCCATGCATCTTGTCTGCCGAAACGCCCCGCGAATTCAACGAGAAGTTATCCTATTGGAGTGTGCCCGTGCATACTGAGCGAACCGGTCATTTTTGGAAAAGTGCCGTGAGGTTTCCCGGAGGGGAAGCGTGAGGGTGTGAGCGAGAGGAGGCTTATCGTGAGGAAGCAGAAGAACCTACCGAACCGAAGTGGACTCGCTGCGCGTGGCTGGAGTGGTCACACACACGGGAATTTCCGAAATTCGGGTTCGGCCGCCCTTCCAAAGTACACGAGGTGTGACAAAGTTTCTGCTTCAATCAGTACTGAACTTGGTTCTGTGTCATTTTACCAAAGATATAATTCTCTCAACATTCTTTAAGCTCTCCCATGAAGAAGACAATTGCTCTTGTCCCGAGGGAGTGTGCGGGGCTGAGAGTCGTACGCGTCGAGCATACCCGATGACATGGTAGGTCAACGTTGCGTCCGAGTTGCGTGGCCCGGCGTGGAACTGTTGACATAGTTCGCAACGAATGAAGTAGGGTACAAGGGTCAGTTACCTGTTTCCACGATGCTACAACTTCATCTATGCCACGATATTACAACTGAACACGCTGCACACCGGCGTCAAAGGCTGACCAGCAACCATATGATATTCTCTTGGGTGAGGGAAGGACATTGTGATGTGTCACAACCTGGCACTTGTATGCTACTGTATACTACGGCATCAAGTAGGTAACGCCAAAGTCATGTCCACATCCATCTCTGGGAGTCACTGCTTTGCCCCTCCCCATTTTAGTCTGGTACGTCGCCGGGACCTGTGCGGTGGTCTCACCGTCGAAGCGCCTTAGCTCCTGCCATACCAATAGTTAGCAGCAAACGAGTAAACTATGAAACTGCTAGATTACTGTGCAAAATCACGAAGTGGCTTCTAGATCAACGATTATAGGTCACGATTTGGGGGAATTGTCCCAAAATTCCGTAGCACCTTATAATCGATTCGTCTTGTGATATCATTGTAAGGACCTTATAATAATATAAGAAAATATTACATAATTAAATATAACCGTAATCGAACCGTAAACCCCTAATAAAGGTCCATTTATAATGGCACCCAAAACATTACAAAACATTATAATTCATATTAGCAAGCGTGGACAACCATTATAAACCCGTTCCCGACATTTGTGGAGCGAGCGGATGGGAAGCGAGATGTCAATGAGGCTTAGAAGAGGGTCGGAAGACGTCACAGATCCCATGGCAAATTATCCGGCGCGGTGTTCTGCCAGCCGAAGAATTCGTGGAAGACTTCGTGGAGTAGGTGGACGATGGCGGCACACAAATCAAAAGAGGGACGAATACGTGCCGCCTCATCCGTTCGGTCGGAGTCGTACACTTGGTCGGACGTGATCATGCAACTAGTACAGCCCGAGTAAGGCGAAGACCGGTCGTTGTAAGGACATCCTTATCGTATGGGCTCCATTAGCTAGTGACTTAGCGGAGTCATTAAATACTAACGAAATATCACAGCAGTCGATTTGTGGTCCCACCGAATCAAAAGTTAACGATGGGATGACACCAGTGGTCAAAAAAGACGCCAGTGGACGTAACTTTGCAATCCGTTGCTGTAATTGTTGCTAATTTAGTGCGGAATCATTTTTCGCATTTTTCGCTAGCACGAGGTCGGTCTTTCCTGAAATAGTGGCCATCACAACTCCAAGATCGGGGCGCTAAATTTCTAATCACAAAGTGTGTGCTACTATTGTACAGTCTCCCTGTTCGGTCCTTCGTTCAGTTCCACGAATAGTACAACACCTGCCAGTGGTGTGCCACTGAAGGATGGCGCCTACACCATTCCCCGGTACCGAAATCTTGGAAGCCACCCGCACTGGCTACGATTGACGCGCTGGACCCCCACGTATGGTTATATCTCTTTTTCTTCAATGCTTCCATAGATGGCCAATCAAGTTACACTAGTCTGCTCGGTCACCGATTCAGACTCGGACATTGTAACAACCAACGACTACATCTTCCCTGACGATCCCGCTGGTTCTCGGACATACTTCATAGAGTTCACCACACGCTAAAGCGCTCCATTCTGGTAAGATTGGGTGTCAGGCCTAATTTTGCGGGAAATAGCTAGCATGTGGTTGATGTCGCGTTCTCCGTGGCTTTACACCGTGCTACTCGGATTCGTAGCCCACAACTCCGAACCCATCGGTATAGTCCATGTATGTCTTCATGTCTATAAAATGGAAAGCTTGTGCAGCCTTCATCTTCAGCTGTATCAGCCTCTTTTGAGTCCGCGTCCCAAGTCACTTTTGGCAGAAATGTACTTCTCCCCCACTCTCGTTCTCGCAGCACTCCCCTTCCTCGTAGCTGCCGCCCCTTTCGAGGAACGCTCCCGCAATGGGATCTCCATCCCAATAGCAAAGCGTTCGGGATTCCGCAATACCAACGGTGCCGTTGACATCGCAAAGCTTCAGGCTGGCAAACGGCGTACTGTCGCGTCAGTATTTAACGTCTTTTTTCATAGAACCTTCGTGACCTCTTTGACAACGACATCCTTGCAGGAAAATATGGCGTGGCTTTAAGGCATTCGAGAGGAACACCGGCGCAGCTCATCCCTCCGCGCCCCGGTTGAAGCGCTCAACCAAGCGAGGCAATGGCAACCCACTTACCGATGACAGTGAGCAGCTCTGGTATGGTTCGATCACCGTCGGTACTCCCGCGGTGAACTACACAGGTGGGTCACCGTTTCGACACTTTCAAATTACTGTGGCCAAAATTAACTGAGCGACATCCAGTGGACTTTGACACGGGCAGCAGTGACTTGTTCCTTCCCGGATCGGATTGTGACTCGACTTGCTCCGGGCATAAGTTGTATGACCCCTCGTCGAGTTTTACGTCAAGCGATACTAAGCAGAAGTTTGCACTCGAGTACGGCGACGGATCCACCGTTAGCGGTGAGCAGTACACGGACACGGTTACCCTCGCCGGTTTCAAGGTCGGCACCCATCCCACGGAATGTATTCTCTGGTGACTGACGGATCTCTCCAGGCTACTCGGCAGAGACTCGGTGCGGCCACGACCTATTCGAGTGGGTTCCAGTCAGATGAATTCCCTCCGGACGGTCTTCTCGGGATGGGATACGAGTCCCTGTCGAGTTACGGGGCCAGTCCCGTGTTCCAGAACCTTGTATCTCAAGGCCAGGTTTCCACTCCAGTGTTCAGTTTCTACTTTTCCGAGTCAGGTTCGGAGCTCTACATTGGCGGCACGAACCAAGCTCTATATACAGGTTCTTCACTTACATGCCTTCGGGGCCGAGTAACGATACTTTATTGCAGGGTTACTGGGAAGGCTTGTT
>JAKELH010001032.1:0-16257 GCA_021525015.1 Lactarius pseudohatsudake | reverse complement strand
ATCGAGAACAGGTTTTATGTGTGGTCTATGCCTGTGGTTTTATAACTATACCCACGGTTTTCTGACTTGACCCGCGGTTTTCTGACCTCACCCGCGGTTTTATAACATACCCGCGGTTCAATGATGTACCCGTATCTGCTGCGGTGTTACCGTACCCTTAACCGTACGGGTACGGTGTTCAGGGGTACGGGTACGGGTACAACAAAAAAAACCCGGGGGTTACCCGTGTCACACCTTAATTGACCTGGATGGGCCCAGCATTCACCTGGCAGATGCTGCCGAATGCTTCAAATGGGCCCAGTGTCACTTCTGAGTGGTGCTACCGATTGACCTGGATGGGCCCAGCATTCACCTGGCAGATGCTGCCGAATGCTTCAAATGGGCCCAATGTCATCTGAGTGGTGCTACCGATTGACCTGAATGGGCCCAGCATTCACCTGGCAGATGCTGCCGAATGCCTCAAATGGGCCCAATGTCACTTCTGAGTGGTGCTACCGATTGACCTGAATGGGCCCAGCATTCACCTGGCAGATGCTGCCGAATGCTTCAAATGGGCCCAGTGTCATATCTGAGTGGTGCTACCGATTGACCTGAATGGGCCCAGCATTCACCTGGCAGATGCTGCCGAATGCCTCAAATGGGCCCAATGTCACTTCTGAGTGGTGCTACCGATTGACCTGAATGGGCCCAGCATTCACCTGGCAGATGCTGCCGAATGCCTCAAATGGGCCCATTGTCACTTCTGAGTGGTGCTACCGATTGACCTGAATGGGCCCAGCATTCACCTGGCAGATGCTGCCGAATGCTTCAAATGGGCCCAGTGTCATATCTGAGTGGTGCTACCGATTGACCTGAATGGGCCCAGCATTCACCTGGCAGATGCTGCCAAATGCCTCAAATGGGCCCAATGTCACTTCTGAGTGGTGCTACCGATTGACCTGAATGGGCCCAGCATTCACCTGGCAGATGCTGCCGAATGCTTCAAATGGGCCCAATGTCACATCTGAGTGGTGCTACCGATTGACCTGAATGGGCCCAGCATTCACCTGGCAGATGCTGCCGATGGATTCAAATGGGCCCAATGTCACTTCAGAGTGGTGCTACCGATTGACCTGAATGGGCCCAGCATTCATCTGGCAGATGCTGCCGAATGCTTCAAATGGGCCCAATGTCGTGGTGGAGCCCATGACGAAGATCCTTGTCATAGCACTAGGTAGAATCCATGGGCAACCTTGCCTTACACATCGGCAAAGCCCATGGGCCCATCTTAGGTGTATAGTGTATGTATACCGATGGGCCTACAATGATATTTTGTGAACAATGATCAACACTCTCGGATGGGCCTATAAGTCATATGCATAAATTCCTGACAAACAATTGTCGTGGGCCCACAACATCAGTGCTGTTAGTAGGACAGCTGCCGACCGAACCACTTGCATGTGCCCACAATTCACATGTGCCCTCCTGCCGATGAGATCGTAATAGCCTGCTGTGCTTGTCTGTGTGTTTTGCCGAAGGGCCTGCATTGGCCCATGGTGCCAATGTGTGCATCCTGCCGATGAGCTTGTATTGGCCCACAGTGCTCCTGACCGAGTTCTGCCGAAAGGCTTTTATTGACCCATGGCGCTAATCTGTGCATCCTGCCGAATGGCATGTATTGGCCCATGGTGCTCCTGACTGAATTCTGCCAAATGGCATGTATTGGCCCATGGCGCCAATCCTTGCATCCTGCCGATGAGCATGTATTGGCCCAAGGTGCTCCCGACTGAATTCTGCCGAAAGGCTTGTATTGGCCCATGGTGCCAATCCCTGCGTCCTGCCGATGAGCTTGTATTGGCCCACGGTGCTCCTGACTGTATTCTGCCGAATGGCTTGTATTGGCCCATGGCGCCAATCTCTGCATCCTGCCGATGAGCTTGTATTGGCCAACGATGCTCGTGCGTGTATTCTGCCGACATGCTTGTATTGGCCCATTGTGCAAATGTGTATATTCTGTCACTGAGCTCACGTTGGCCCCTGGTGCTCATGTGTGTAGTCTGCCAACCAGCATGTATTGGCCCACCGCGCCTGCGCCCATATTCTGCCGACAAGCTCCATTTTACAAATGTGTATATTCTGCCGATGAGCTCACGTTGGCCTACGATGATCATATGTGTATCTTGCCGATGAGCTCGTATTGGCCCATGGTTCTCATTTGCATATTCTGCCGACAACCTTGTGGCCCATTGTGCAAATGTGTATATTCTGCTGATGAGCTCACATCTGCACTGTGGTCCAATACAAGCTCATCGGCAGAATACACGCATGAGCACCGGTGGCCAACATGGGCCCATCGGCAGAATATAAACATTTTCAAAATGGCCCAAAGCAATTTCGTTGGCAGAATTCCCACATTAGCACCATGAGCTAATACAAGCTCGTCCATTTTGCCAGAATACACTTACGAGCACCGTAGGCCAACATGACCTCGTCGGCAGAATATACGCAAGGGCAATGTGGGTCAATACAGTATCATCGGTAGAATATGCGCATATGCACTGTAGGCCAATCTGAGCATTGTATTCTGCCGATGAGCTTGCACTGGCCCACAGTACCCATACATGTATTCTGCCGACAAGCTTGTACTATGCCGGTACGCTCGGATCTTCGGGATGCCGACCGAGGAGTCCCACGGTAGTGGACCCCTACCGTGGGGAGCATATGAGTACGGAAATGCACAGTTTGACCCCGAAAGGGTATATACTGTCACTACGTCCTGTGGGAGCCATAGCTGGCCATTGCCGAGCGAGAAGCACCCCTCCCTCCCCACTCGTCGTTTCCCCTTCTTCGCAACCAGTCTATTAAGGGTCGCGCCTTGCCGGCCGACGGTGTTGCTGTCGCACGTGCCAACTTCCTTGATAGGTCATAAGACTGATAGTACTCTAAGAGCCCGTCTGGTGCAAAGTCGCCCCTCGGAAATAGCTGCTCGCGACCTCAGTCTGATGAGTCGGATAAATCAGTCTGCTCCAGCATTAAAAATATTTAGTCGGACCGCCGAACACACCTCTCGGCCGCAACAAGCAAATGTATTTTATTTTTGTAACACATGAGTAAATGTGACATTTGTGCTCATTGCGGACCAATCTTGATAATACTGTAGTTCCCTCGTGTTGTGCAGCACTCGCGCGCGGCCTTAGGGAATCGAACACGACACATTCCCAACCCCGGCGGCCACCTATGCAAAGTTTCGTGCCGCGCAGAAGCGTGCACGACTGTTTCCGACCACTCATGACCTCCCAACCCCGTTTCCCTTCCCGACCTCGCCGCACTTGCGCGCGGCTTTAACCCTTCAATTAAAAGGCGTCCACAATGGCCACGGACACATACACGACAGCTCGCGTCCCGCGGTGGCCTGCGCAACACCTTGCGACGCTTCACACACCCTAGACCTTCCGCAATCTTAGACTGTTTCCTAGAGGGTATCACCATCTCCCTGATATGGTTCTCACAATTTCCTAATTGTACTGTAGTATTGTGTAGTCAAAGCCTGGAAATTGATCTTCATTGATACACGGCCCTGCTTCAAGTGTTCGTCGACGTTCATCTCAGTCGGCAATGACACAGGTGTGATTTATCAGACATTATATAATGTGTGACCGCGACACAGTCACGTCCCGACCAAGCTTGTCGAGCCCGACAACGAATAAAAACGGGTCCATACCCGTTTTTATTTTTGGCAGGGCGGTTTTTGGCAGGGCGGTCGGGAGCGACCTTGCCGCGGTCAGGTGCGACCAACTGCACCGGACGGTCATATTGCGGGGACCAACAAATAAAAAACAAATCTTTTTTTTTGGCTGATGCCGGGCCCGACAAACCATGTGCCGGACGGGCTCTAAGTGTAATCAGATGGTGTAGCGGTCGGGTAGCGGTAGCCCCCTGACGAGAACGTTCGCAGGTTCGAAACCGGAACCTCCCGTTTTATCCTTACCGATGCAACCTAGAGTGAACGCACTAGCATCAGCATTGTCTGGGACACCATTGGCGACCTCGTTTCCGTGTGAGTTGCCGGTGGGGATAGTCGAAGCTTGGTTGCTTGAGCTCGCAGCTCAAGCAGCCAAGCTTCGACCCCAGGCTGCTCATTCCGGCATGGCCTCACCGCAGCGCCATCGTAGCCTCGTGGCACCGTGTCTGTGTCGCTGCCGCACCGCAGTGCCGTGTTGATGTTGTAACCTGGCGGCGTCATGTCAGTGTCGTGGCCTTGTGGTGCCGTGTCTGTGTTGTAGCACTGCGGCAGTGTCGGTGACGTGATAATGTTGCGTCGGTGACGCCGGTGAGAACCTGCTTGAACCCTAGAAAGGAAAAGAAAATTACAGGTTAGTTAGTTAACAGCGGAATGGACCATGCTTAGAGGGTTCCCTGGGCCAAAGCCATGCGCTTGATGAGCCTTATCGTTGGATTGTCGATGAGATGATGGTTGGTGTTGACACGTTGACACCTTCATGCCCACAAATACTGGCAAACCCATGAAAGGGTACTGGTTTCGTGAGTGTCACAAATTTCGTACTGATGCCGATACCGGCTCAAACCCTTGCCATACACAGACCATGCAGCACACTTGATTAACTGTCCCTACTGGTATTTGTCCAATTCAAGTTCTACCACCATCTCTTCTACCGTATCAGTTAATTCTGACTCCCCACCATATACCCGCCGAAGCTCTGAATAGAGCTGCCGAATCCTGTTGGCCTCGGCACGTAGGGATGCCGCTTGAGCTCGGTACTCGCGGTCTCTTTCGCGGTCTTGTTGCTAGTTTCAGTCGATTGTCAATATGTAATATGTCAGCTGACTGATGCTGCGACTCACCAGTTCAGGAGTATCCGGCAACTGTAAACTCGGCCCAGTATCTCTTGGCGGTGGGGCACGATTGCCCCAACTCCAAACTGCATGCATAGAATCAGATTTGTATTACTACCAGTGAATGTGAGACGTACCACGACCTTGAGGATCAGATGGAAGAGGGATGTTCATTCTAAACTCCTCATCCTTCCTAGCGGCATCAGGTGGCATGGGGTCATCCATTCCAAAATCGTCATCTCCTCCAGTGCCATGCAGTGGTGCCGGACTAATCCTGGTAGAATGAAGTGTGGGGGCTGAAGCGGGTCATCCATTCCGAAGTCGTGGTTCTCACTAGATGGTGCAGCATCCATCCCAGATTCCTGGGATTGGAGAGGCAGATAGTCATCAAATCCAAAATCCTCACCTCCGGGAAGTGCAGCATCAGTTCTGACATCAGAAGGAATGGATGGCAGCAGCTCCGGTGGAGGGGTGTCAAATCCAAAGTCCTCTACTCCTGGCTGATCGGTTCCCTGTTTATGCCGGAAATCAGTCTCATGAGGGAGTGAAGAGTAAGACTGAGCCATAAGGTGAAGAAGGTGTGTCTAGGAGTGGGAAGAGTGGGATAATATCTTTTAAAAGTGGGCATGGGCAAAAGACGACTCGGGGTCAATTTCGTTTGCTTAGTCATATCTCAAATTCGGCAGCTTGGTTACGAAAACTTCAACTCCACATTCTCACCAACCAACTATCCTTTCCAATCAAACCATGTCCTCCCTCCTTGAGATTGCGTGCCGTGTTGAAGCTGCCATGGATGCATATGGCTCGGTCAAAGAGCATACAGATAAAGAGCTGTGGAAGAAACAGTTGGAGCATGAGAAGGTACATGCAATATTTAGACGCTTTGTTGATCTCATCTCCATTTTTAATTAGGACAAATCAATACAGGCCTTTTTCCAGGCCAAGGAGCAGCACCCGATGAAGGAGGAACCGGCTTTGCACCCGATACTGGCAGCGCTCACCATTGTCCTTAAACGTGGCGAAGATCTTTCTCTCATTGCACCAAACCATCCAGACCTGTTGATGCACAAGTACTACAAAGCCTCTGCAGTTTTCCCGGATCTCCATTCTTTCCTCCCTTCAAGAGAGGACCGCTGGTGGGAGGACATTGGTGAGCCCATTTTCACAATCATTTATTTCACTTTTTACTTTCTATTCACAGTGGCGAAGTCTCTCCAAGCGCACATGCCTGAGATACCGGTATCGCCGGCAGGATCGGAGGAGGGGCTGGCAGCCAGACGGGCCGGCAGTGTCAGGCGAGCTGCCGGTAGCGCCGGAGAAGTTTGCAGCATCAGATGAGCTGCCGGCAGCACCAGAGGAGCTTGCAGCGCCAGATGAGCTGCCGGCAGCATCAGTTGAACTGCCAGCGGCGTCAGCAGCGCTAGAAGAGCTGACGGCACCGGACACATCGGCAGCTCCTGAGGAACCGACAATGCCCCAGGCGTCACAGAAGATCAAGTTCCTTCCTCTAAAACAACAGCCCAGTCAACCTGCAGAGGACAACGACGTGGAGATGAAGGAAGTAGGTGAACCGGTCAAGGACAAGGTGAGTATATATTTTTCCTTTCATTTTCTCAGTGTTTATTAGATCACCCCCCAGCGCCGTCGGAAGCGAAAGGCTGCCGATGCGCCTGCCGCCGCCAAGTCATCAAAGCGTGTCGCTCGGGACTCGCCACCACAGGCCCAACCTGCTCCCTCAAATCAAGTTTGAGGTGCGTAGTATGATTTATTCTGTCAATGCACAGCTTAAATATTCGGATTCCAGTGTGATAGATGTGCTGAGAAGGGCCTCGTTTGCAAGACATCACCCACAAGACCCTGCGATCGATGCCAGGCCGACAAGGCCAAGTGCAGCTTGGTTCCCAATGACCCGATTACCGGCAAGCCCATACGGGGCAAACTCTCGGAATCGTTCGTATTACTTTTTCGGCTAGAGCAGCTCAAAAAGAAGGTGGAGAAAGCTGGTGGGGCCGAGGAACCTGCGGCGTCGGGGTCCAGGCTATCACCCTCAAGCGTGCTTGAACAGCCTCTGCATGGAATGACCCTGGAAAGCGGTGGGTCATCGCATGCTGATTCCCCTACGACCGAGCCCCCCTCCGTCCCCTCCCCTTTAGCCAACACCTTCTCCGTCGAGGTCCCCGGACCAAAGTTTCGGCAGGGTCGGCATCTCTCCCCTGCAGCTGTATCGCAATCAAGTGATGACGGGCGAAACCACGAAGCCAGGCTTGCGGTGCTGGAGGCCAAAATGAACGCATTGGAGGAATGGAGGAGGAAGGAGGTCGATCGTCGGCTCGAGGAGGGTGGTCTGTAGCCACAGACATTACTTGGAATTTTACTTACAATAGGCGTTCTTTTCTTTTTCTTGTTTTCTTGTTTTTCCCTTTTCTTACCGAGTTTGAATCGCACGTGCAGTCCCTAATCCGTGTCGAAAGAACAAATGAGACGTGATTACATTGGTTGCCGAGTCCGAGTCTGCCGAGAGAGGTACAACTAGTAAGTAATGGGTAGCTACTTTGGCTACTGATTAGCCCCCTTTTTTCCACTATCCTTCCTGGCTGACGCATCACCACTCTCCCTGTAAGTATTTAGCACCCTAAAAATATATATTGAGAAAGCCATGACTTACTGTGTCACCTTGGCCCGTTCTGTGGGCCGCTTTACTCGTCCTGAGCGCCGAGCCTGGGCCCCAATCTTCGGGTCTACTTTCTGACGGTTGCGGATCTGGGAATCGGCATCTGAGTCATCTGTACTTTCGATGTCGTTTGCCTTCCCGTTCTGCCGAGGCACTTGGTGGAGCTACCGGTGTCGGCAGCTCTTGACTGTCATCGGTAGCAATCTAGACGAGAAGCGCTGAGTTTCAGGGTGCCGAAAACAGTTCTTTATCACTTACGAAGTTGTTATGGTCCTTTATGATCTCCAAGAAGTTGTCAAGTGCTGGATAAATGATTGACCCAACAACGCCGAAGCTGACTTTGCTGTGAGCGACATGCTCAGGCGGGTGAATTTCGTCAGAGAACTGCATCGCTTCCAGGTCATGAAGGAGGGATCCGATGCCGAGAGCGATACCATCGACTGAGAAGTTACGCCGGACCCCCTCCAATGATAGGTCAGGCACATAAGGGCGACTCTGTAACCACTGCCAAACCGGCTTGTCACCGCCAGAGTGGAACGCCTCTGGAAGCCACATTTGGGTCCATGTCCAGCTAGCCCAAGTGGGATGTTGGGTGCTTGGCTCAATACTAATAACTCGCTGCCGAAATAAAGGCTCAACAATATACCTGGGGGATGATAAAAAGAAACATACATCGGACAAGAACATTTTATTAATCTCCAGAAGCAAGTCTTGATACTTGCCGTCCTTTGAGAGTGATTCCAGGAAACTGAACTTGTCGGCCCAAGGCTTTCTCATGACAGTTTGCGGAGAACGCCCCTGCAGAGGGGACTGAGACTGAGAGTCTGGTGGAGGAGCAACAAGGACCTTAGCAGCAGGGCTGAGCTGTGGGCGGTTGGGAGAGAGAGAGAGGTTGTTGTTGCCGGGGGGGATTGACGAAATCTCCTCCATCAGGCAGCTCTGCTGTGGGTTCCTCATGAACTTTATTGGGCCCAGCGCTACCAGGAAGACGGCGGACGGCGAGGCTGTGGGCGCTGGAATTGACAAGGGGTAAGTGTCATATGTCGCCCTATATCAAGAACCCACTCACTCTGCTGGGACCTGGATCTTCGGCAGCGCCATCCTCGGCGGCTGAGTCCTTACCACCCCCCCTGGGATTCACCTGTTATCCTCCTCTGGCATGTACAATTTGATGCCATCGAGATCTGCTTCATCTCCAGCTGCCAGTCCCTATGTGGCTGTCTGGACCGCCGAGAATTTTTGTCCCCTTGCTTGAAGCGAATGGGGTCTGTCCAGGCAGCTTGCCTGGTGGTCCAGTGTTGGAGCAATGCATTAGCGTCCCCAAGGCGAATGTGGTGGTACTGCGTCAGAGTAACACCGGCGGGCAGATACTTATCGAGAATGTAGTCTTGTTGAGCCTCCCGAACCCTTGTCCACGGGATTCTCCCCTTGCGCCCCTCTGAGGCCATCTCTGGAAACAGATGAGTGGTTCAATTGAGAAGAAATGACTGCCATGTACGCACGGTACATCTCGCTCATGTACTTGCCGATAAGGTACTTCTTGTTTCGGTGGTCGGTATCCTTGACTGCTTCCCAGCTGGGCAAGATGGGATACCCTCTTGAGTCCGTCTTCAAGTTTATTTCGGGGGCGTCCTTGCTCTTTTTTTCCCCATCGTCGTCACTGTTGTCACCGGTACCCTTGCCTATGACAGTGGTTCATAAGTTGATTACCATTGAAAGGGGGTAAATCTAACCGAAGCTCTTGGCAGCCCACTTAGAGAAGTCCTCGCCCATCCCTTGGTCGTGCTGCCAGTTTTCATGGCGTCGTTTAAAGGAAGTTCCGCCGAGTTTCTCATTGATGTCAAAACTATGCCGCACACTGTTAGCCCTGTAGGTGGGAATAGATATTCTATACTCACAATGTAATGGAGGGATCACCGTCACCATCCTGATATGCTCCCAAGATGGCAACCCGCACACCATATTGACTGTATACATACCGAGCAAACTCCCGAAATGTACTCATACCGTACTTTTGCATCATTCTGTGTCCATGAGAATTAGTCTTTCCTTGTCAGTGTGAAAAAAAAGGTGAATACATACTTTCAGTTGTTGCCGAGGAGGCGGGATGTCCTCGGTCCATTTTTTGGCCTGCGCTCTGTACTTCTCCTTGGTTTCTTGGCTCAATCCCGCCTGAACAATTTTGAGAGCCTTTTGGTAGCAGGCAAGATATTTGTCAGACCCTCCCTTTGAGTCGGACAAGGAAAGTGTCATGGTGTGAAGCTCCTGACGGTGGACATCCATCACAATGTCCCTGTACGTCCATCTTCGACCAAGGTTCAGAGTGGAGCTCTTCTTGGCCCGTCTGCCCTTATTGTACAGGTAACGGCGAACAAGCTGGAAGGACATGAGACAGGCACAATATAATTGAGAGCACATACCGTCTCAACTTCCTTTCTCTTGAAAGAGGCTTTCGGTTGCCTTGCCTGAATCCAGTTCAGGCAATCTTTGACGATGGCCAACCGACGGTGGAGGTCGGCAGCTCGAAATTCGGCAACATGCTTTTGGAGCATGTCGGCTTGGTCCGCCGTCAATTTGAGCCCCTCCCTAGAAAGTGAAATGAGATTCGTAAGTGATAATGCTAGCATAAATAGTAGAACATACCCGTCCACATCATCGCTATCACTATCCTCCTCTGAATCACTGCCCAGCCCAGACTCTGAGCTCCCCTCCCACTCCTCAGAAGAACCAGAGCTATCCGATTCGGACTCAGAGTAGTCAGTATCCATATCACGGGGCCATATATGGGAGTACATTGACTGCAGAGGGGGGGTGCCAGGTTCTTCCCAGAGCTGGGATCTTTGGAACGGTGTCACCTGGTTGTTTAGGGGGTGTGGCTTTCATTGCAGTAGAGTGATGATAGAGGGCTACCGATCTCAGCAGTTGTGCTCACTTCATGTATCGGCAGCGTGGGGTTTTTTCAATGTTGCTTTTCGGCAGCTAGATGCTGATGATGTAATCACAATCTTTACCGTTCTCCTGTTTCTCTACCATCCACAGTTTGGAAATGCAGGCCAAACAAATCCCTTCTACTCCAGCGCTCTCCTCTCAGGATCTTGCCGATCTGTGCACGAAATATCTCCGAGTAAGATTCCGATCAGAGTTAGGCCAGCGCTCTCAGGATCATTCAATCGGCGTCACTACAGCACAACTGCTAACGCCGCCGATAATGCTCCCGGTTTCTCTGGCCATCGAGTTGGACTGCATCGCAAAAACACTTGCCGATGCATTTTTGAACCGCGGTCAGCAGCGAATTATATATTTTAGGCATCTGATGCTCAGATGATCCCGGCAGTAACAATCCAGTGGGATGCTACACGTTATGCAATGAGGCTCCCGAAGAAGCCATCGGCGCCAGGAACTAGGACTGCCAATGCTGCCGAAGAGTCTATAAGAAGACAATACCCTCCAATGAGTGATTCGGCAGCTGCAGAAGCTGCCGAATCAGGACCCCAAATTGTTATCGACACAGACAACATCATCTTGGCATGGTACCTTCCTGGGGTATTGAGTGAGCCCAGACAGGCAAGCTTAGTACTCACTTCTGGGATCACGGCAATGCATCTAACCAGCTTCAGAATGCAATAATGGCGGCAACTGAGAAGTTGCGTTCATTCCTGGGAAAGAAGCAGACCGGCGCCTCAAGTCGCACCCGTTGTGAAAATTTCCATCCAGGCACAGATGTGCAAACCGGTATGATCACCCTATCGCCGGCATGGTTCCAACAAGGGCACAATGTGAGTAGTTTGGCCTGGAGACATTGTAATTTGGCAGCTGATCTGAATTGATGAGAATTCGCAACCGGCACCACAGGCGTCTGTAAATTTCAAATTGCCAGCTGCCATGAGCTGGCTAGAGGAAATTTCAGAATCCAACGCCATTTTGAGCGCAATCCTAGGCGTCATCCACCCCCATCTTTACAAGTCAGGTCAGGACACTTTCAGCCGCCTCCGGCGAGCTGCCGAGATCGATCGGCAAGATGTCCTCCGAGATTGGACTTCAGTTTTCAGCGGCGTCTCCGTCATTTTCAACGGCAATGTCAGAGCACACAGGGATGGCCAATCCCGGTATCATTGGTATGATCTATTGGCTACTATGGGGCGCTACCGAAACTGTAAATTGGAGCTGCCAGGGCTTGGGCTCTCTTTGGATTACAGTCCTGGTACGGTGGTTGGCTTGTCAGGAATGATGGTGGAGCATCAAGTGAGGGAGAGCGGATATCTTATGCATACTTTATGAGGGATGCAGTGCATGAGTGGGCCGGTGTTCCAGGGGGAGTTTGGATGAAGACAGATTATTATCAATAGCGCAGATACTACACAGGTAGCTTAAACATAGCTCAAATCAACTTTCTCTTGCATTCAAAGAATGGGCCATCATTTAAGAGGCAAATCTGAAGTGAGTTTAGGGCAGAGGAGACTAGTTTCCATTTGGGGAACAGGGGCTTTGAGGGCTCTTCGGCAGTTCTTGAGATAGGAAATATAGTAGCGTTCTTGGGACAGCAAATATAGTAGCGTGCTAGTGTACATTTTCAAAGCAAAGTGCAACTATGAAATGGCAGACTGAAGTAATTGAGGACTCTGTTTACAGACGCTCCCTCTGAGCTGCAAAACTCATGAGGCATTTGGGGGCTTGCATGCCATGTTGGTGTCATAGTAATGTTGTGGCAGGTGTACCTGCATAGTACTAGGGCTGCACACTGAACCGTAATGACAGACGGCCGTATGTCTTACGGGTACAGTACGGTTACGGCAAACCCGTAGCCGTAGCCGTAGCTATTGGTCGGTGAGTCCGCACGATACGGTGCGGTTTACAGTGTGGCCGTATACGGCTTTGGATTACGACGTCGGGTACCCGTTCAGAACCCGCACCCGTATGACGGGTTCGGCTGGTTTTTTCGAGTATACTACAGCTTTTCTTTTAAACTTAGACACTATCATATAGTACATGAACTATTGTACACTAGCTATTACTACTAGTCCTCAGAGCTCGCCGTCCGAGTCGTGCAAGGAGTTGTGTCGCGTTGTCGTCGTCGACGTTGTTGTTGTCGGTGACGCTATCGTTGTTGTCGGTGTAGCTATTGTCATTGTAGGCGTCGCGATCGTTGTCGTCGTTGCTGTTGGCCCGGGTATCGTCTTGCTGGCAGTGGTGGTGGTGGTGGCCGTCTAAGTCGTGTCGCGTTGTTGTTGTCGACACCGTCTTGTCATTGTCGTTGTTGTTGATATCATTGTCGTGGTTGTTGTCGACATTGTCTTGCTTGATGGCAAGGCCCTAGCGGCGGCGGTTGGTAGCGCGCAGCTCGGGGCTGCGGGAAGTGCAGTATCGATACGAAGGTGAACAAAACCGGCATCACCCGGCCTGAACGAATCGGGAACGCACAGTTTAGGTAGGGATCAAGCATCACGACAAACCCCGCCTGTGCCACAGCCAACCACGACAACCAGTGACAAAACCTCCCCAGCCCCCAAGCCAAACGAACTTCCGACTGCCGCCGCCATACCAACGCAAGTCCAAAGTCCCGGCGGCGGCACCCCCAACAACAGCCATCGCACCTGCGGCCGGAGCGATGGCGAGGCGGGGGGGACAATTCAACCACAGCAGCAACTCCGAGCGACTCGACGACGAGGAGGACAGCGTCGACAACGGCAGTGATGGCGGCGGCGGCGGCAGCGACAACGACGGCGACGGCGACGACACGACAGACAACGGCGGCGACACGACAGACAACGACGGCGACACGACAGTGACGACGGTGACGACACGACAGACGACGGTGGTGACGCAACGATGGCGGGGGCGTCATGGGGCAATGTCGACGCAGTGGGCTTGGTAGTTAGTTGTCTTTCAGTAGTACTTTTAGACAGGTAGTAGTGCAGTATCTACATCGAGCCCATCCCGACTCCAGACCCACAGTGCCAACCCACTGACCGGCACAACCTGTGAGTAATGGTTTGCAACATCCGAGTCAACCGTAGATGGCCGATTCGTACCGTAGCCAAACGGGTGTTACGGATGCCAAACCATACCGTGACCGTACCGTAGGCATTGACAGAATCACCCTCATTATACGGAACATGTGACCGTACCGTAGTATCCGTAGACCGTATTATACGGTCACGGCACGCAGCCCTAGGACTCCTGCCCATGTGGGGCACGACTCAGAAGTAATGATGGCAACGGCAGTGACAATGTGGCAGGCATTGCTAGTGTCAGATTATATGTTTAGTAGCTATTCCTTACTAGTACCCATGGTAATAGCCTGCTGCATATAGCCTAGGGCATAACCTCTACCTGCACCCACACATACCAGAAACCCATACCCGGCTCATGGGTATGGGTTCCGGCAGGTTGTGCGGGTACCGGAACCCGCGCGGGTCAGCACTGCCGGTCGGTGTGATAAGCTCAACGCGAGTGCTGCACGTCGTGAGCTCAGAATTGGGAGTCTGGGATGTGGCTGTGGAATTTGTGCTATGTCTACTCAAATAAATCGTCTTCTGTGATCTACCAAAACACGTTGCATCGTGACTGCCCCCCCCTGCCGCCGTTGGATCGCCACCGTAGTCTGTCGCGTTGCCGTCATCGTCGTCGGCATTGTCGCAGCCGTTGTCGCCGTCTTGGTCGCCGTTGTCGTAACTGTTGTCGCCATCATTATCGCCGTCATCACCGTCGTTGTCACCGTTGCCGTTGCCGTTGTTGCTGTTGTCATCACCGCTGTGTTGTCGCCAAGTCGCTTGGAGTGCGGCGCTGCCTTGCCGTCACTTCTGCTGCAGGTGTCATAGCTGGGTGCCGCCGCCGTTGTGTTTGGGGCTTGCGTTGGTATGGTACTGGCGGTTGGTAACTTGTTCGGCTCGGGGCTGGCAAAGATATCTTAGAAACGGAGCTTGCTAGTATAATGAGTGTACGCGGGGTTTGCCGTTGATGCTTAATCCCTAAATCATGCGTTCCCAATTCATTCCCAGGCTGGGTGATGCCGTTTTTGTTCTGTTCGCCTTGCTTAGTCACCCTATCACAGTGCACTTCCCCGACGTGCAGCCCCGATGAGCTGTACGCGCTACCAACCGCCACTGCCACCGCCAGGGCCCTGCCATCAACAACAGCAAGACAAGGACAAGGACAACAAGGACGAAGACAGCAACAATGGCGGCCACGACGACACCGACACCGACAACTTGAACACGACACAACGACCCGACGGACGCCAACTGCAACTGCAACCGCCGCCGCCGCCGCTGCTGCCGCCGCTGCTGCTGCCGCCGCCGCTGCTGCCGCCGCCGCTGCTGCCGCCGCCGCTGCTGCCGCCGCCGCTGCTGCCGCCGCCGCTGCTGCCGCCGCCGCTGCTGCCGCCGCCGCTGCTGCCGCCGCCGCTGCTGCCGCCGCCGCCGCTGCTGCCGCCGCCGCCGCTGCTGCCGCCGCCGCTGCTGCCGCCGCCGCCGCTGCTGCTGCTGCCGCCGCTGCTGCTGCTGCTGCTGCCGCCGCCGCCGCTGCTGCTGCTGCCGCCGCCGCCGCTGCTGCTGCTGCTGCCGCCGCCGCTGCTGCTGCTGCTGCCGCCGCCGCTGCTGCTGCTGCTGCCGCCGCCGCTGCTGCTGCTGCTGCCGCCGCCGCTGCTGCTGCTGCTGCCGCCGCCGCTGCTGCTGCTGCTGCCGCCGCCGCTGCTGCTGCTGCTGCCGCCGCCGCTGCTGCTGCTGCTGCCGCCGCCGCTGCTGCTGCTGCCGCCTGCTGCTGCTGCCGCCGCCGCTGCTGCTGCTGCCGCTGCTGCCGCCGCCGCTGCTGCTGCTGCCGCCGCCGCTGCTGCTGCTGCCGCCGCCGCTGCTGCTGCTGCCGCTGCTGCCGCCGCCGCTGCTGCTGCTGCCGCCGCCGCCGCCCGCCAAAGCCCTGCCATCGACAACATCAAGACGACAACAACGACGAGGACGGCGAAGATGACAACAATCACGACACCAACAATGGCGACTCGGACAACACGAGTTACACCAGGACGAGGACACGACTGTGGCGGACTCTGCGACAGGCATTCTCATGAGGACTAGTAGTAGTAGTAGCTAGTAGTAGTAGCTGGTATATGTGCAATTGTATGTCTAGGTCTAGTAATAAATGTTGTAGTTTGCTTGAAAAACCTGCCAAACCGGTCATCTGGCAAACCTGTCATTTGGGTATGGGTTCCCGACGGGTACCGAAATCGTACCAACACCCATACCCGGCATACCGGGTACCCGCGTACCCACACTGGTTTACAAACCCATGTTATGCACTACATGATATAGCGGTGGTATACCGGGTGCCTCTATATCATGGTGTTGAGTTGCATGAAGTGGGTCTAGTCTAACCTGTAGCCATGGGTGTGGTACTATTGCCACAGGTGTGGTATTACAGGTGGCCTGTATGTACTGGAAGTCTGGAAATGACACCAACAGTGTGACCAGTGCGGAACCCTAGGGTTAAGTAGCTGCCGATCTGATCTGCAAAAGCTGCCGGCAGGGTAGTTAAGATGACACATCCTGGCGCCCTTGGGGGACATACACTGCAACACTCAACTTGATCTTTCATATGGCACTCAAAGGCATGAAGGGATCAAAAGTCTCAAAAGAAAATCCAAACCTAAGGTTATTGAGTGGGTAACTCGAACACACTCTAGGGGAACTAGAGATATTGCAGTAGAAGTGACTCAAGCGACTACCTCAAAAGGGAAGACCCCAAAGCAAAATGATAGAGGAATA
>JAKELH010001031.1:0-16325 GCA_021525015.1 Lactarius pseudohatsudake | reverse complement strand
AAGCGATCTGTTCTCTAGTTCGAAGCCAGAAACACAATAATGGATTCAGACCGTGCTACCCTACACTCCATTGAGACAGGCTCGCGTGGCAACACGGAGAAGAGAAGCGGCTCATTACCATAAGTACGATATCGGTGGTGTCAAGGCTCGCTTTGGAATTTAAGCGCGATGATGTGAGCATTGTCGTCCGTACCGCAAGCAGTTCCGCTCAAACCAGCTATATAGGCAACAAAGTTAACAATCGCAATGTTAATACAGCGGCTCCGCATCTCTGAACCGTATGCTGAGGCCGCGATAGCGCATACTCTAGTAGATCTGGCACTGCAAGCCCCCGAGTCTTCGTTTCTGGAGATTATAAAGGCATTCTCTTCTCTCGGCCTTTCTATGCAATCTGAAGACCCGAGATTCTCGAACAATATGGTAACGCTATCATTGTGTTCCCTCTGAACTGGCCTGAGACCAACCGTTGAACAGATTCTGGCCGCACAAACTAGGCTTGCGCACGAGTTGTATCAGCGACCGCAGTTCTATTATATTTATTTGCAAGAACTTCTGTCGCTGTTCGGGGAGAAGGGAATAGCCATCCAAAATGCCTCAATTCAGAACCGGTTCACAAAAGCGGATGACCTATCTGAACAGCTTGTCTCACTTCTCCTACCTATCGACGCCCTTCTTAGCCATGCAGATTTCAATCCCCGTTTCGGCTCATCCACAGAACTGGTTGCCTTGTTTCGTAACATGTGGTTCCTCTGTACTCTCTTTCGATTCACCACGGCAGATGAGCAGACGAGAAGGGTGGCTCTGCGACGGAGTGGCGCCGCCCCGCATTGTCTCGCATTGCCGCCAAGACGCCTGCCATAGTGTTAGAGGAGGCCAATGATTTTCTCGTCAGTGACGTGGAGTACAACTCCTGTATTAGGTTGGAATACGCCCACAGCGTGAGTACATATGCGACGCTCTTCTTGTGCCACGCATGATGGTGTCGTAGGTTATGTCCAAACATCGCAACTCACTCTCAAAGTATCTGCAACAACAGCACACCGACATTCGATCGCTGTCTCCCGGAGCGGTCGTCCTTCTCCTCACTATGCACGACATAGAGGGCATGCGTGGCGCCGTTGGCCTTCCTTCGTCCCTAGTGCCCTACTTCACCAACAATCATCAATAGTCACACGGAGCTGAGAACTTGCATGGAAGCCATGCTGATAAGGTGGGTATTGGGGGTGAAGGCTCAACTGGTATCCGCAATTGTGGCTAAATTATGCTCAGATAATGACGGATGCCATTCCGGACCTAAGTTATCAGCAGCGCGAACCCATATCCGTTACCCAGCGAGCTCCTTGGTGAACTGCAGGGCTTGCTGACTGGGAAAGTCACCACACGCGTTACCAGGGCGGCGCGCTGTATCGTCCAAGTATCTCGATAGGCTCATCACGTCTTTCCCGTCGCTCATGTGTGACCCTCCTCTTGTTTTCTCAATTCAGCCTTGAGGTGCTTTACTCTAACTGCGGCGTTCATGTGAGGGTGAATATGTGGACGAAGTATGTTTCTTATTTATGCTCATAATTCCTACTGAGGCGCCATTCGGCAGTATAACCCGATCTACGAATTCCACTCCGATAGGGTGGACATAACTCTCCAGCTCCTGATGACTACAAGATTAGGGACGAAATTCTCGTCAATCTACTGCGCAATTCCAGTCGATGGTTCGAACTTGCACTCAGTCGCGCTCCCATGGAACTACGGTCAACTCTCCAGGTATGTATCCATTTACTGTGTGCTCAGTCGAGGTTGATCATTTTCCTAAGAAATACCTTGCTATCAATCAATCGCTCTCGCCCATTGATGCAGTTGATCTCGGTGCCTCTATCGCCGAGCATTATGGAAAGGCCATCGGTCCCGTGGAACGGAAGTTGTGTACGTACTAACGAATTCCCTTACTTCCCTTGCCTCGATCCACTGATTGTCGAATAGCATCCCTTTTTACACTCTCTAAACACAAACCTGATCGCGCCAAGACCTTGACAAGTCAAATTGCGTCGAAGGCTTATTTCACTGGAGAGATTGCCGGCCTACGTCTTGCAGGAAGGGGCGGTCAGTGCTTCTACATACACCCTTCCCGATGCCATTGACTCACATCTGGCTGGTTAGGCAAGAATCTTCAGAAGCCCCCGGATGAACAAGACCCTGTTCCAGAAATCTCTGCTCTTAGGGAGAAGATGCACTCAGCCCTTTCTGCAGTGCGCGAGAAGCGCAATTCGTTTACCATCCAAGACCTGAAGCGACTCCTATTCCGTTGCGCATCGGCTCTCATCTCCGTATCCAGGTCGGACCCATCGCTGTTCTAAATGCTTGTTTACCTAGTAGGCCTGATAGTGTGACTACACGCTGATGTACTACATGGTCGCACTACCTTTCGAGGTCTTCCACCCCATCCGCGATAGCAGCTGGCATTGAAACGTGGACATGGGTCATATCGGAGCGTTCTGCGTTCGAGATCGCCATGATGACAGAAATCAATACCGCATGGATGACAAGTATCAGGTTGGAGAGGGGCATTTTCTCAAAGACTCTTAAGTACGTTTAAAGCCGATCCGACACCTCGTCGCTGAAGTCCCTTTCAGCTACGACGACCCATTCCACCATCCTATTGACTACGCCCCAACCAATAAGGATGCGATTGACCGCGCGACCAATCACGCCCGTAGACTGCTGTCTTCACACACGCTCGTCCTGCAAATGCTATTTAGTAGATTGCAGGCTGCAAAGTATCGTAAACCGGGCTTGACGTTACTCATCCAACGTCTTGTTCTCCGCTCAGCAAGGGCATATCGCACGTTGAGGTAGTGCTCCTACCGTGCTCCTCGATCTTCTCAGACTAAGGTTTGTTGCAGCACACACGCTTTGGCGAGGGAGGCCCGGTTTTCCTTTTTGATCTTTGGTTTCGAAGCACTGGGTGGCTCGAGACTTGATTCTTACTGCGAGTATGCCCTGCGGGAAAGTTTGTATGCCGCCGCATTTTCGTGGTTTTCTGTACGGCCACAGTAAGTTGGAACTTCTGTCAGTCGACAATCACTCGTCTCACAGTAGCAAGGTGGTCCCATGGCTCAAACAGACTGCAAATGGACGCCGACTCGAAGCTGCTAATAGAGTTCCTGTCTTATCTTCAGGCGGATACTGCGCGGCTCGCCCATGCGGTTTCAAGCCTCGGACAGACGCAGGCCACGTCGATGAACCCAAGTATGTGTATCTTTATGCGGCGTGTGCGATGTGATAAACCCGGCCCAACTTAGCATATGTTTCGCGCCTAAAAGCTCACAGCATCCCACTCAAATTACTGGTAGAGAATGAGATTTACAGACTCACTGTCTGGTCAAACCCAGTCAATGACCTGAAGCGTGGGGGAGATCATCCAAGCCACTTGGAAAGATCTATGACGGAGGCAAGTCATTTCTAACGTTCCTCTGCGACGGGATATCAAAGCAGGCCGCAGGACGCTTGGAGGAGTGCTGTACGTGCAGCCTGGGAAATAAATCCTGCAATAGTGGTGCATTTCGTGGAAAGATTTAAGCATCCAGCCGTCCCGAGAGAAGTCGCCGCTCTCATCCGTTCGCGTCCACGTGACGTTCTACACATTCCCGAAGCCATTGAATTGCTCGTGGGAGATAGGCTCGATGGCGTTCGACGGGATCTTAGGGTGCGTCTTTATACCCATAGATATACCCAAGCTAACAGACCTGATCAGTACCTCCCTTTCTGGGACCCCGTGCCCCCGATCGTCGCCGTTACATTCTTCGAGCCTCGATATCATAGCGATCCCATGATCCTTCAGTACGCTCACAGAGTGTTGATTCAACATCCGGTCGATGTGACCTTCTTTTTTGTTCCGCAAATCGCACAAGCATTACGTCACGACGAATTAGGTGGGTCATTTCGTGTTCAATGGGCAGGCATCATCAATTTTGACTCACCCTACAGGGTATGTCGGCCGCTTCATATTCGAGACGGCAAAAACGTCCCAGCTATTCTGTCACCAAATCATTTGGAATATGAAGGCCAACTGCTACAAGGGCGATGCTGGTGAAGAGGTGCGTCTGCTCAAACACTTCAGATAGCCACAGGGACCTCATCGTGTTTATCAGGAAGATCCAATGAAACCGATATTGGACGATATGATCCTTGGAATTGTGGATTCACTATCCGGCTCCGAAAAAGACACCTATGACCGCGAGTTCAAGTTCTTCGGCGAGGTCACTTCGATATCCGGAAAGTTGAAACCATACATTAAGAAATCCAAAGCAGAGAAAAAGGTGCGCTACTGTAAATGGCCCGTACATATGTGCGGTACTAACATCGTAATGCAGGCAAAGATCGATGAAGAAATGGCAAAGATAATAATCGACGATAATGTTTACCTGCCAAGCAATCCCGATGGGAAGGTCATCGACATCGACAAAAATCAGGCCGTCCACTGCAAAGTCATGCGAAGGTTTTTTTTCTTTTTATTCTCGCGAATTTTTAGAGACACGGTTATGTAGGCACCATTCATGGCGACATTCTTGGTGCGAAAACAGAAGGTCGTCATCAGTCCCGACTCCGATTCGCTAATTACAGGTGACGGTGGAGAGGAAGTGCATCGCACCGAGCAAGACGTATGGATTCAAGCGATCTTCAAAGTCGGCGACGATTGTCGGCAAGACGTGCTTGCCCTTCAGCTCATTGCCATGTTCAAAAATATCTTCACCGGCGTGGGTTTGACGCTCTATCTTTATCCTTACCGTGTGACAGCGACTGCACCTGGGGTACGTCCAGCTTGGTTGCATCGCATTGTACGCAGAGCCCCAACTCGATAACAGTGCGGTGTCATCGACGTTGTACCGAATTCAACCTCGCGGGACGAAATGGGCCGCGCGAAGGTTAATGATCTCCAGGGCTTCTTCATCTCGAAATATGGCGGAGAGGACTCTGTCAAATATCAGAAGGCACGGCAGAACTTTATCCAATCGATGGCGGCGTACTCCGTAGCGTGCTATATACTTCAGATCAAGGACCGCCATAATGGCAATATCATGATCGACGGGGAAGGCCATATTGTTCACGTTGGTGAGTCCACCCTCAAGCGCCGGTGATCGACCACTCTAAACATCCGACGCGCAGATTTTGGCTTCCTCTTTGATATAGATGAGTTTGTTTTTCTTTGAGTGTGCCCTAAACGAAGCACGTCCTCACACGCACCGTCCTTCCTTCTACGTCCCGGCGGGGTGAAGTTCGAGCCCAGCTCGTTCAAGCTGAACCACGAGATGGTCGTCCTGATGGGCGGGCGCACCTCCCAGGGCTACGCGCTCTTCCAGCAGCTCTGCGTCGCCGCCTTCCTCGCGCTGCGCCCACACGCGCCACAGCTCATCGCGACCGTGCAGCTCATGCTCGGCACTGGCCTCCCCAGTTTCAAAGGCGAGGGAACGATCCGTCGGCTGCGCGAGCGCTTTGCGCTTGGCCTCAACGAGCGCCAGGCTGCGGAATACATGATGGGCGTCGTCAAAAATGCGCACGAGAACATGAGGAGCAAGGTGTATGACGAATTCCAGCGGGTGAGTGGAGATCGGTTGGCTCCCGCTTGCCAATCACGGACTAACGTTCGACGCGGCGCGTGCTTTGTAGCTGCAAAATGGTTAGTCTGGAGCCTGATGGTAACCTGAGACAGATCGGCTAACCCTTTGCAGGCATCCCATATAAGTAGGCTATGCTCACGCTAGACGAGCGTGTGAACGTTTCTTCGACATTGCGTCTATCCTTATGGAGGTGTAGGTAGCCCCTAGCGCCTAAATCACGTTCATTGTATGTCCAAACATGTCCGATTTATTTTATTTGTTCGACAATCGCGTCACTACGCTCATGGCAGAAGCAGCGTGTTACGAACTAGATACAATTCCAACCGACCTCCAAGTCATGAATTGTTCATGAAGAAAAGAATGCCAAACCAAGGTCCATAACGAAAAATAGGATGAAGGTATAAGCGGACAGATGAAATGTGGTATCAGAGCGGCCGTAAATGTCTATTATGGTGCCAAAATTGCGCAATTTTTCGCAAAGAGATAAGGTGTAAAGTCCAGCGTCTGTGATTGCGTGATAGACAAATAGAAAGGAAAAGGGTGGCAAGTCCTAGGGTAAAATTAAATGAGGCAAGGTTCCAAAATGCGGCAGAGGCAAGCAGAACATAAAGGGAGTGCAAGACTCGCTCAACGAAACATGAGAGGTCGTGCGAAGTCCAGACAGCATCGTGTAAGCAGGTTTAGGGTGACCCTTTCGTGATGATGTGAGTCGAGCGAGATATTTACCGACGTCAATAACGACGCCACGAATAAATGTGAATGATAAAGAATCTAAACAAATTTGAAATGGTTGCGTTCCTTATACAGGAGGATCTTGTGTGGTTGGAGGAAGGAGAATCGATGGCATGCTATGTGAACGCATGGATGCGAAGGCGAGACTGGCGGCAACAGGGGGCGCTGGTGTTGTAGGTGACGAATATGGAGAGCCGATGGGGGTACGACGACCGAACGAAGGTGGCAGGCTGGGGTTAAGTGGACTAGGTATAGGGCGGGTTGGTACCGGGCTCACGGGTGGCGGTGCATTGGAGCTACGACGTGCACGAAGGAACTTGAGCGGTGCTGCGCAGGAACCACGCTGCTTGTTATCCGGCTGCGAGTAGAGCCACGTCGCAGTAAGGACGACGCTGGCCCCAACAACGAATGAAGCCGTAATTCGGAAATGGAAAAGTCCGACCGAGGCGAGAAAGGAAATGACTATTGAGAGCGAGGTGGCAAAACCCTTCATGATATTGTCGGCGTACTTGATTACGAGAGCTGTGATGAGTCCACCTAGGACCTGTGTGAGGACCGTCGCCCAGGCCCATGGGGTGAAATTGGCGAACAAGTGCGTGATCGAGGGTACGCTGTGGGTGGAAGTGCCAGAGGAGGTTGACGGTGCCATGATGATAGGGACGAGTGCCGGAAGCAGCGAGAAGAGGGAGAGCTGCACATTGCGAACCAGAGATCTGTTGTTGAGTTCTTGAGCACCATCTCAAAGTACACTCCGGCGAGGCCTGAGGTAAAGCACGCAGCGGCGACAGCGAGAAAGCCTTTGAACGGGACCATGGTGTGAACATCGGCAGATGATTCATCACCTGAGGGACCCTTTGCTGCACTGCACTGAATTTGGACGATACCGACTCCAAGTGCGAGGAAGAATAGGGCCAACCACTTTAGGGGGGTGAATTTGCGGCGGAGGAGGAGGACAGAGAAAGCAGCGGTAGTAAGGATCTTCATCTGATAGGATACTTGGAAAGTGGCGGCATCTAGATTGGAGGCCGCGACGAACTGAAGATTATTCTGAATAACTGTGCACAAACAGAATGGTCAAGACAATCGCATCAGAAAGTGTTTGGGTTTGGCTAACCATAAAGTATGGCTGGGATAGACAGTTTCCAGCAGTCAGAACGGAACACCTCCTTCCCAACAATCCTACACCGTTCCAGGAACATCTTGGGGTGAAGCGGCGAACTTTCCAGACGATTCGGAAGCGGTGAAGGAAGGGCGAATGTATGCTGGGGTGAGTTAGGGCGTACCCTAATCAATGCAATAAGCAATGATATAAGGCCTTTTAGAAGCTCGGTTGCCAGGACTGCGGATGCTGCGGAGTACGCCCGGGATGGGGGTAACGACACGCGGGAATAATGCATGAGCAAGGAGAGGGCAGCATTCTGGACTGCTAGTGTAATAAGACTGAAAAGAAGAGTGTCAGGATCCACGGGTCAACACTGGAAATGATGGCTTAAAGGACCGAGAATGGCTTAAGGCCATGACTGGTGTGCGAGTGTCGGTGACGAAGGAGAAAGACATACGAAATGTACTTGAGAGGCACACCGCAGAGGGAGGGCGTAGCAACAGGGGAAGGGGGGGATTGTTCAGCGTGATCTTTATCATTGACAACATCGAGGTGAACAGATTTGAGGGGTATTTTTCCGTTCCAGAACAGAATTTTGGAGTCTGAGTGTGCCATGTGAGGAAAGACTCGCTGTTGAGACCGTGCTCTACAGAACCGATTCTAGAGAACTGGAGCTGCGACGGAAAGGCAGACGAAGGGGAAAGGAAGGGAGAGGGAGGGGAGAGAGGGGAATGGAATGGAATGGGGACTAACGACGGGGATGGCTAAGTTCAAGACCAACGCCGCTTGCCGAATCGCGTCTAGAATTTCTTTTTCATTTATTTTATCGTGCCA
Source organism: Lactarius pseudohatsudake (assembly GCA_021525015.1). NCBI lineage: Eukaryota > Fungi > Basidiomycota > Agaricomycetes > Russulales > Russulaceae > Lactarius > Lactarius pseudohatsudake. The sequence goes on along the minus strand of JAKELH010001031.1, from coordinate 8,048 downwards.
TTTTCTACCCGTGGGAAATAACCCCTTGAAACGCGTGAGGCCACTGTCACCCTCATCTGTCTCAGGTTTCGATGCTACACAGGTCTTGACACAGGGTTTCCACCCACATCATACCGTACCTCGCTACAATCCCAGCACCTACTGTCGGAGCAGTTTCTTATACCGTCTCAAAAGCGACTTCGCGTCTGTAGCGATCTGCGGCAGGGGCCTTCTTCAGCGATCTTTGTTTGGGACATGTTTGTCAACTTATTACCTGTTCCTTTTGGCGCATCGCTTCCAGATCTGTCTTCACTCTCCGCAGCAACTTGCGGTGTGCCTGAGCGCGCTTCGTGGTGGTGCTTTCAACTGCCTTTTGTGAGCACGCCCGCAAGATAGGGGAAGTCTCCAGGAAAGCCACTTACCGAGTTGGCTGACTTCATTTATTTCCTCCTTGCGTTGGATACCATTCAGTTCAATTGCCCTTGCTTCGTTGACCATGTTCTTTGCGGCATTTCCCGAGCATAATTAACTTAGCTCATTCCTTCGATTGATTACTCACACGTTGGGTGTTCCATTCTCGTGCAGCGTCTGCGAAGGCCTGTGCACTTATGCACTCTGCATCTTGCATGTTTTCGACGTCTTTTTCCACTTTGTCTCTGGAAAGTACCATGTCAGTTCGCATACACCTGTCGTATGGAAAAGAACGCGCATATATGCACTCGTTTCCTCGACGATCGCGGCGGCATGGCCACGGAACTCGGCTGCAAGCAATCCGAACTGCCGCTTGAGGTCAACTTGGGAGGCTTTCTGGGCTTCTTCTGTAGTGCCGATGAATGCGCTGCGACTTTCTCTCGTTTGCAGACTCACGACGAATCTGCTGAAGCGCAAGCAAGTATTCGACGCTATCGCTGGAAGTGGAAACTATCAATCCAAAATAACAATGTATTAAAAGTTAAAGTGCTGACATCTCTTGATCCCCGTCGTCGGAGAGGCCTGCATCCAGAACCTCATCTTCGGTTTCTTTCGCTAGCGCTCGCTGTGCCAACGCACGCTTTTGGCGTGCAGTGGCTATTATCACATTTAGCAAGGGTCTTCTAATAGAGTCCGCGTGAACTCACCGGATGAACTCGCTTCACTATACATGTGTTGGTTTTGGGGTGGGTACACCGTAGAGAGAAAGAGAGATTAAAAATAATAATAAAAAGGACAGGCCAGACGCGAATACTTTTTGGATCATGTGATGAGAAAGTATAGTCACGTGTTAGGACCCACCTAAAATGGCCGTGGACCTGAAGGCTGTGGTTTATGTATATTAAACCTTCACCTCACATCGTGGCCCCGGCTGCTCGCCGATACTTCCGAATTCTGGCGCTCTGCATCCTCTCAGAGACTGTATGAACACATGCAACTTTGTGACTCAAAGTCTAGCCGTTGGTGTGATGTGTGACGGGGTTTATAAGAGCCTGAGTTTTCCGGGTCTTGGTCTGTTTACTAGTATTAGCACCCTGCTCCCCTCAACGGAGTAGTACCCACTGTATAAAACTGGGAGGCGTTTGTAGAGGCCCGTTCAATGCACAGCCATCTGAGGTTGATGCGAACGGGCGGACGCGAAGGTGATTGAGGTCAGATCGGGCCTAAATCTTTGACATCCTCCCTCATAGACTCCGCACCCCTGGATGACGGCGCGCTGGTTGTTCCTGTTGTTAGATCCATCATGCATGCATCATGATCCTATCCTATCCTGGTGGGATCCTCATGCGATTACCACCGGTACCGCTCCTCTCCACTTTCGCATGAGATCCCTCAAATCTGTGCAAACGATCACCGAGACGCCCGGAACTCGGTCGATTCTCCACAAGACTTGGCTGGGTGATGTAACTCTGCGGACCCCCGAAGACAACCTGTCATACTTCTTCAGCCGGTTCGTCCCTTGCGTACTACGTAACTCCATGCCCGCTTTTACTTGTTGTAGGTATCTCTCATGACCAATCCACAATGCGTACCTTATTAGTTCCCTTGAGCTTGTGCCCTCAACCTCGTCCGAACCACGACTTATGCAGCGCTCCGCCCTACCCCTCTCTTCGATGCTGCTGCTACTTTCCCTCGCCTTCGTCCTAGTTGAAGCTCAGATCCAAGTACCCGACTGTCTTCCTGCAGCGAAAAAAAATTGGAATTGGGTTCGTGGACCGTTCTCTGTCATCGAATGTTCAATGACTTGGTACGTCAACAGACATACAACAGCTTCGAACAGGCCCCTTGTTCAACAGCCGGTTACCTCGCCGCACAATGTAGCAACGGCCGTGCGTCCACTTTTCCACTAATTGCCCACGTCGGACTCATGAAGGGGGTGTAGAATTTACGATCCCGCAACTTGCTGTAGGGAATCACTACACAGGCCCATCCGGCGGTTCCGACAATGGCATCTGCCAATGCAACTCTGTACTGTATTCACTGATAAGCGCATGTGCTGGCTGTCAGAAGGGGACTTGGTTGTCGTGCGCCTTGTTCTCTTTAGTTCGTTTCTCTAGCCGGTGACACCTCCCCTACAGATACGACGAATGGACTGCCAATTGTAGCGCGCGCGCTGCGATGTCAACGTTCGTCTTGCAATGTTCTTGGGTAGCTCACAATACTGAGAAAACCATTTGGTGGGCAGGTTCCCTCAATCGATAACGAACTCCACTCGGGTACCCGCATGGGCGTTCCTGAACGTCTCCGTGCGTTTTCCCCTCCACGTTACCATGTGACTCGTCCGAACGGAGCTCCACAGACCTCCCAACCCTGGGACAACATCACCGCCTGTAACTTCGGTGGATCCCCGGAGTCAGTAGGAACCTTCCGCCCAAGTTTTGCGCCCCAGTACAGCAGTGGGGCCGCTTTGAGTGCCGGCTTGATTGCCGGCGTGGTGGCGGGAACCACAGTGGCTGGATTCGCAGCAATCGCCGCGGGCGTGTGGTACCTTATACGCCGTCGCCGACAACGGCGGACGCCACAAAGCAATGTCAGACCATCCTCAACCGGGGCCACCACGCAAGATAACGGATATGAATCCGTACCCTGGACGCCTCAGTCGGATATGAAATTTTATGTGCGTGTAGCTTGTTCGTCACTATCGGGACTAGACGGGCTGACGTTATCTATCGCATCGCGGTGTTTGGGGGATAGGACCCTTCGGATCCAAGGACATTCCCTAATCTCGCAGTTCTACCCGGAAACCCTACGAATGCGGCGGCGATGATGACCACGACTTCCCTGACCACGGCGAATAACTCGAATGCGTCCAGTGGGGCAAAGCCGCATCGAACAAAATACCAAGGTTTCCCCGAGGTATAGGCCCTGATCCATTCCTATCGAACAGCGAACCCCCCCTTCCCCCCCCCGGTGTGCAACATGGACACCTTGGCATCTGCACATAGATTCATTTTACTATGTAGTACTCATTATTTTTTTCGTCTTCGCTTTACTTCCCTCATTCACGCCCCATGTTGTTATTTCCTTCGTGCATAATCAGATCCACATACATGTCCTATCTCCATTCGCTCGGTGCCGTCCCGGATTCGTCATGGATTTCCAAGGATCATCTCGTTCCCGAGCCTACAGCAGCGGATGCGATTCCAATCTGTATGATGCGACGCGTAAGTGGGCTACGTGCGACTCGAAGGTCCCACTATTTTTACGGCCGCGGTGGAATGTGGGTTGGCCGCCCTTGATTAGGGCACATATAACTTAGGAACGCCGAGCGCCGTGGCCGATCGTCGAGGGTGCTTCTTGGGCGCTTGGACGGTTGACGGCAAGATTAATAGAGAAATTGGGGGGCGGACTAAATGGCATCCCTCCTGCCTCTGTATCTCTCGACACCAAAGAGAAGATTGACAAGGTAATGTTCACTCGGTGACATCTCGTCATCATTTTTGTCAACCTCGGGGGTGGAAAAAAAGCAACGCCCACGGATGTCGATTTGGCGCACGGTTTCAGGGTATGTCCGAGTCGGAGAGATTTCGCTCATTAATGATCTGATCGAATCACTTCCCCAATTGACACATTGTACCTTGACATGGAAAGAGAAGCTTATCAGATGGATGTGGTCGTTCATTTACATTTGGCAGTACACCTCGGCGATCCCGGCGACTCAGTTCTTCCCAAATAGCCGACAAAATGATGCACATATTACGCATGGGCGATTCATCGACCGAGGTGTGATTTAAATGAACCGAGGGGAGGTCCCGAGGGATAGAAGGTCGCCGATAGCTTACTGTAGCTCTTGGCGAAAGAACCGTTCGTCTCGAGTTACGGAACCTGACACTGAATTGTCACAAGTTACACGCCATACCACGCTGGCGCATCGTAGAAGCATACCCGAGGATGGTCACGAGCAGATATACTATATAGCACATGGTGTACTGTATGATCACGACGACTCTGGGAAAGAACCCCATTTCGCGATCGACGTCGATAGTCGGTGATTAAGCTAAGTAGTTATCGGAAATAAAACACTTTCCAAAAAAAAATAATAATAGGGGTGAGGGCCTTGTGGACGTCGCGGATGAATGATAACGTGTTTGTATAATTATTAATAGCACGCCGGTGAGGCCTTGGGATTGAGCGCTATTGAGCGCCCGTATCACAGCTGCCTTGACAGCTGCGGTCAAGCTGCGGTTCGGGCTCGGTGCTTGCGGGGGACGCGGGGACGTATCACGCGCCAATGAGTCGCTTGTGAATACGCTGCGATTATGACATGTAGCAACCAGGTGTCGTATACGCTTGCAAAGATCGTAGATGGCAAGATCACCATGCGCATAGGGATCGTCGGGTGCCCGACCATCACTGGGGAGGCGGGGCATCAGCCAGGTCACAACGCCGGTGTCATCATCATGTTACCCCGGGCTCATGCGGTGAACTGTCGTCCAGGCAGGTTTATTCCGCCGCTCTCACCTCCTTTCTCGTCGACAAGATGGCCTACTACCAGCAACAGAATGTCGCCCTACTCGCTCAGATCTCCTAGCAGGTCTCCATCCCATCCACTCTACCTCCACCCTATTTCCGCCGCGCTCCTCGCAACGCTAGTCCAACAATAGGTACGCGACTACATGCATGTGTTCAGCGGTACAGCAATCCTCTGAAGAGTGCCCGACTGCGCCAATATCTATATGAAGGCACGGCAGGATGGTATATGCCAGTGGCGGCGGAATCTGTGCCAGGCCTTGTCCACGTGTCCCTCTTCTCATTCTTCCTAGGACTCGGTGACTCCCTCCTCAATGTAAACACGACCGTCAGCGTCACCACTATCGTCTCATCCCGATTGCCATTTGCGGGTTGCTTTACGTATTCAACATGTTTGCTCCTGTTATTAATCCCCAAATCTTCCCTTTCGAAACCCATTCTCCGGCCTGATCTGGTGTCTGAAACAGAAGGCGCATCCGTGAAGCTACTTGGACCGCGCATCTGGTGGATCCCTCAAGTCTGTGAGCTCGAAGATATCTGAAGGACAGATGCAATTGGCCATGGAAGAGCGATGAACGCAAAGGTCGTGACGTTTGGTCAATCCAATGGCTGATTCACAATTGGATAGAGGACGACGAGATGGAATCATTCGTGATGACTACCCCTGGCGCTTTTACATTATAAATGTGGAATCGACGTATGGAAAAAGGCTTCTCAAGTAACACATCAGCAAGGCGCGAACGCGTCGCAGAACAATACAGATCTTCGCTTATCCATCATACATAGCATCATCATTCCCCACTTTTCCTACGCACCCATCCTCTCGGCCTCCTTCGTCTCCCTGGATGTATTATTAGGATACGCTCCACGATACGCTCCACGAATGGCACCTCATTGATCTCCGGTGTCCCCCGGTCGGGCCAGGCTGAGCAGATTTGCCAGTACCGTGACGATTTGGTCTCCTTGATGCAGGCAGCTCACGCCACTTACACATACCTCGTCCGTCACTCATTAGTGATCACCTGCAACTTACTATAGCACCTGCGACCTTACTTACATTCCAAGGAGAGCCCCCAGCCGTATATAAGACGCCTCTCATCGCTACTTGCTCCTCAGTATTCTCTCCCCGCTTTCCTAAGGTTACTACAAGGTCCATTGAAGTCAATTATCTTGAAAATACCGGTTCAGATGTCGCAGACGCATGTTGTCATACTGGGAGCCGGCGTCATTGGACTTACTATTGCGCATGTCTTGACTGAGGACGCAGGTTTCAAAGTCACGATCGTAGCTCGAGATATGCCCGAAGATCTCACTAGTCAAGCGTTTGCTAGCCCGTGGGCTGTGAGTCACCTATTATAATTTCTGTGTTGTATTCACCTTCTTGTCTGTAGGGTGCCGATTGGTCGCCTCTGACAAGCGATGATCGCCTTCTGAGTTGGGAAAAGCATACATTGTACGTCGAGGGTCCCGAAGCACGTTTGATGTCTGGACACAGCTTTCTAGTGATAAATTCTGGAGTATGATACCGACGGGATTAGCAAGGGTGCGAAATTCTGCTTCCGTCCTCTCCCACACCCTGAACACAAATGTCGCTCGCAGGGACTTCCGTTCCGGATATATTCTGAAGCAGAAAATGTCGACAGTTTAAATGCATCTCAGTGGAAGGGTATCGTACGCAATGTAAGCAGGTTCAGCATTCTACTGTAGGTAATCAATCTAACCCGGATCTGCATCAGTTCCGCGTATTGCCTAGCGATTACCCCCTGCCGCCCAGGGCGAAATCTGGAGTGCAGTTTGACACGTATTCAGTCAATCCTGATGTTTATCTTCCATGGCTGAAGTCACAGTTAGAGGGTAGAGGCGTTAGTTTTGTGAGACGTCTAGTCAGCAGTTTGGACGAAGCTGGCGAATTGGCTGGAGAGGGTGGTGTAATCATCAACGCGACCTCACTTGGTGAGCCTCCTGAACATATATGGGAGATGATGATATACTCATGCGCGTTGGTCCTAGGTGCACGTTCCCTTCTTGGTGTGGAGGATACGAAGGTGTTCCCAATACGTGGTCAGGTTGTGCTTGTGCATGCCCCAAATGTAAACGACTGTGTGTCCATTTTTCCAGAAGGTAAGCGACTTCGATACCCCGCATTGCTCGAGCTCCTAATGAACGATACCAGACACCCCTGAGGTGACGTATGTGATACCACGGGCCTCTACACCTGGCATGGTTTTGATTGGAGGGACGGCTCAGCCTAATAATTGGGACACATCACTCAGCATTCCAACTGCCCGCGGCATCCTGGCTCGGGCGAAGGAACTGGTGCCTGCGTTGGCTGAGCCCACTACGCGTATTCAGGCTCACAGTGTGGGGCTCCGACCTGGGCGTGAAGGGGGCCCACGGGTCGAGGCACAGTTTGTTGAGCTTCCGAGCGAGGATGCGCTGGTCCCTACACTGTCAAGGCCTCGGAGAAGACAGGGAAGATAAGGTCGACTTTGGTCGTTCATGCATATGGATTCGGGTGAGCGACAAGACTTTTGGATTTGCTTATTCCCAGGCTGATCTCCATTAGGCCTGCTGGCTACCAGCAGTCATGGGGTGCAGCTGAGGAGGTCGTTCGGTTGTTGAAGGAGAATTCACCCAAATAATGTGGAACAAACACACAGGCGCTCGTATTAGGCACAGGCCGGGATTCTTACCCGAATTTCTCTTCTGTATTCCGAGGCACGTGCCTTCTCTTGCGCATATCTTCAAGCGAGTTGTCAATCGAAAGTTCATGCTAGTGGTCTGTGCATGTAACCCAGAATGATATTGATCAAAAAAAAGTTCATGCTTCTTAACATGTGACTGTATTGCGCTCCTTTGCCCCATTGGCCCGAACACAGCCCTAAGTCGGAAAACCGAATCGTAAGGAAGGTGTATTTGCGCCGTCCGTAATAGTAATACCTGCAAGTGAAGGCGATGCGGGCGCACCGCGGGGGACCCCACTCGGTTCATTTATCAAGTAATCAAAGCTTAACTGCGGTCCATTAATGATCGTCTCAGAGCGATGTGGCGCCGACGCCGATGTATTACAGATAGAAGCACTCGCGGCGGTGTTCGTAATCTCAGCACCTCTGACACTGTGAAGCTAC
>JAKELH010001030.1:0-16345 GCA_021525015.1 Lactarius pseudohatsudake | reverse complement strand
AACTGTGAACTTGACTAGTGCCTGGCGTCGTGAGAGCCTTGGAACGGACTCGAGCTCTGTAATGGACCTACGAACGTTCAAGGCACCTCCGGTGAGAACAGTGCAGACGAAGCAGTTATTAGAGCTCTCCCGCCCACGTTCGACGTCGAGGAGCCCGCTGAACAATCCGGACAAGATGGTCCTCATCCACGAACCTCACAGTCTGAACCGACACCGACGACATCTGCAACGCAATTGATCTTCCTCGTCGCACTCCACCCCCGTCTTTTCTAGGCCCGGTCCCGTATTCTCAGCGCCGAAACATATTCCCCCTTCCCCATCGAAACCGAAATCCCCCGCGTCTCCTCGAAAGGCTGGCACCGCCGCCTTCGCTCTGCCCGTTACGCGTCCACAACCGAAGAAACAGGCCTTACCTGCTAGTGTAGAGGATGAGGTCTCTCCTCGCCTTGAAGATCAAGAAAACTTTATTAAAGGACCAACTGTGCACAATCCTCCGATGGCCGCGAGTACTTCTGTGCTCTCAAAATCAGTATCGGCATCTTCTACAATCGACGATCTAGTGCCGTAGGCTGCTGCGTCGGCCTTCTGGATATTTTGCTCAACGCAGAAGCCTTGTACCTTCTGACGTCTTGAACATGGCCTCGGCCATTATCACCTAGAAAGAAGGGTGCATTGGTCAACGTTAATGAATCGTCAGGGATAGACCAGGACTTGGAAAGCAGTGGTCGAGAGAACGTCGAACCAATCACCCTCTCTACAGCATCCTCCGGTTCCCGCGGAAGATGGCGCAGCGAAAGGAGCTGGCGTATCGGAGCCAAGTAACCCGCCCTCGACAATACCATCACCATTGCCTATAGAAATGGAGCCAACACCAGAGTCAGAACCACTAGCGATGCACGCGACTGAGACTCTTACTCACGCTGATGCAGCAGAAGAATGGAGAAACAACGTCCGAACATCTAGCCTTGTGGAAGAGGATGAGGGCGTCAGCAAATATCTTAATCCGTGAAATGACACTGATAGTTTGTTTGGATAGCCTCCCATATCCATCGAGCAATTCTTCAATGTGACCGGTATCCGTTTCCTGGATGAACTTGCTGCTCCCCGGCGCTCAATGGTACATCAGCTCCAGTCGACACAGCACCAGGCCTCTTCTCAAAGAGCCGGAACAACACTGGCCGACTACGTGGTGGCGATGGCTGTTGACGCGCCTCAACTTGAACTGTATTCCCATGTCGCGGCTGACTTACGAGGTGGATCGAACCACAGCAAGGAAATTTACCATCAAGCGGAGGAAGAAGCAGTAAAAGTTACCCCCATGCTGTTCCGAGAATATACGATGGCGGACGAGCAGACGCAGGGAGAATTGCTGGTATGTCTTCTTTCGTTCTGCTTGTTTCATGAGGGCTGACGTGCTCTTAGCAACAACTCAAGCTTATCAAAGCCAACAATCACGCCACCGCAAGATCTCAGTGGTACGATTGGAGGCTGCAGTGGGTGGAACACTGTACGATGTTGGCAACCAGGGCTTCGCGGAGCTCGAGCAAGTAAGACTGCGCCCCCAGCGCTAGTAACAGTTTGGTCTGACCCGTCGCATAGGACGCCGGTATCTTAGAGTCCGTAATCCAGCAAGCCGAAAGCCTCTTACCATCATTACGAGAAGAACACGCACAAGTCATGAAGGATGTTAGAGCAAGAAGAGAGCGTCGCCGCCGAATCGCAAACTGCGACCAGGAATACCTGAGCGAACTGAAGGCCACTCTTGCAGAGCAAGGGTATTGTTACATGTTCCTAGTAGCAGATGGGCGACTGACGCGGGCGATCAGTGCTGCTCTGAACGAGTTTCGCGCAGAAGTCTCAGAGGCAAACGCGAAACTAGAAACGGTTAGAAGAGAAGCTCAGGGACTCGAGACAGAAAAGGCCGAAACAATGCGTCTATCGAGGCTTCTCAGCAAAAGCTACATATCCTGGAGAACAGCACCCAAACTGAGGCCTTGAGGTTGAAAGGTATGTCTTTCGGGGAGGTCTTGCGGACGATTTTTTTCACCATCGTCGACGTGCAGAGGAATTAGCCTCGTTGGAAGAGCTCCATCTTTGGCACACCAGTCGGATCCAACCTGATCTATTCGAATTTGTATATGCCTCTCGCTTCCGTGTTCACATCCCTTGTGTCGGGTTCAAGCCTTTGAGGGGCCAAATACGAATCGCGAAGACAGAAGACATGCCCCTCAGACTGAAAGATCAGTTCCCCCGCTTTACTGACCTGACGATCCAAGTGGCCCAGCAACGGTTAGCCTCGTCTCCTAACCTGGGCATCAAGCAGGTACAGTTTTCGATGTCGTCTCGGTGTGTACATATGCTGATTGATGTCCGATAGATTGTTCAGGGTCTAGGCGACTTTTGGTCGGGATGTGCCCAGCTACGTGCACACTTCACGTTCCTCTCTATCAAGTATCCTGTGGTTGTCGAACCCCAACCCCTACGAAATGATGGCCAGCATCAGGGGCTCATCGCGACGGCAATGGTGCTGTTGCCCAGGGTCAGAGCCAAGTTATATGTGTCGTTTGTCTTGGATATCGATACCTTTTGGGGGTGGCCTACTTCGATCGGAACTGTCGACTGTAGAATCAAGAAAGCCTATGGTCCTGAAGTCGAGTATGCTTTTCCGTACAATATCGTTTTGCGGCACTGGCTTACAGGCGTGATTAACTTAGCACTGAAAAGATCCGGACCGCCGTCCTTCGACGCATGTCACAATCCACACCAGACAATAACCACGCTTGCTTCTTGGATTCTTGCATCGAAGCACCACGGAATACGACGAATGATCAATTATTCGATCATATTGGATAATCGTTGTACCGTTATTATTTAATACAAATTACAAATATATTACAGTGCTAAGGAAGGGCTATCTTAAAACAATGCATAGGTCGTGGACATAGTTCGTCATAAGATAGATCAAAAATAGATCATCGTAAATATCGTGTCACTTGAATTGCTCACATTAGACCCAATTGAATGCAAGACAAAGAGGGTCTCACTCACTCATGGGCTCATTAAAGACAAAATCACTGGTTCCGCTCCAGGTTTGCTAGCAAGAAGCTCAGGGTTTCGCGTTGAGACCTGACGAAGTCCAACTCGCCCTCTGCCACGGTGCGAACAGACATCCACGACGTTGCCGCATCATGTGCCACCGCAGTTATCTCGCATCTGCGACGCGCGGCCGTTTCTGCACGGAGTCTAGTCCGCCCCATGTCTTCCGTGACCCTCTTGACTGCTTCTTGTACTGCAGACTCCCTTGCGACGGCTGCCCCACGTAGCTGTTCCTCGAGCGTGGCACGCTCGTTGGCGACCCGCTCACGATATTCCAACGAAGTGTGCATTTGTTCCTCAAGCGCTGATACTTGAGCCGCGAGGTCTGCAGCCTCACGCATCCGTGCTTCCTTTGCAACGCTGAGCTGTTCTTCAAGTGCATTGATCCGACCGAGACGCTCTTTCGCAATGTTCTCCATAGACGCCAGTTGCAGACGTAGCATCACGACGAGCGACGCATCGGCAGCGGCAGGACGGCTATGTTCTGGAGTGAACTGTGATTGATAGTGCTTGGCGGGAGCAGGTGAGGGTGTCACGTCGGGTAGAAGGACACGGGATATGGAACCATAGCCCGCGGGGGACGGGAGTGTACTAAGGGAAGGGCTCTCTGGCACGTTCGACTCGAGATCCGCCGTGCTTGAGGCAGGAGAGAACGGTGCAGCAATGTCCGCAATCATACTTTCGACTTCCCCCTCGCCCAAAGTTCGATCCCCAACGGCGACCAGCTGGTCCCAGGAAAGTAACGACCCCCTGTCATTACCAGCACGCAGCAACCTGTGGGAAGGGGATGCACCTGCAAGTGGTGGCACGGGTGAAAGGTAAGAGAGGTTGGAGCGAGTAGGGAGATTAGATAGGCGTGAGGGTGTTTGCGGAATGTCGTCATGCTCATGTCGGATGCGGAGACGAGGTAAGGATGGTGTTGGCGCCGTGGGGGAGACAGCTGGCCCAAGCATGAACTCGATATCATCAGCACTATCCTCTTCTGTGAAAGCGGAACTGGAGCCTGAATCCGAAAGCGAACGATCAGCTTTCAAGACTGTGGGGACACGGTCTTGCTTGATGAATTTCCCCAAGGGGGATTCTGGCTGCCTATGGACTGGCTTGCGTAATGATGCCTCCTTCTTAGTCGGGGAGTCATTGCTCCGAGCATTGAGCCGAGTTGGTGTCCGAGGTGTGGACAAAGAACTCGAAGACGAAGTAGAGGAAGGAGGTCTGGGGATAGCTGAGCGGGTCGGCGTGCTCGATTTCGGATTTCGTTCTATTTTATTTGGCGGAGGGGTGACAGTGTTCCGTATAGACGAAGACCTAGCGTGAGTGGGCAACTTTGTAGGTGGAGAGGGAGAGCGATTGGCAGGAAGGTCAGTCTGTAGTGCTCTCTGGGGGAGTGGACTGATGGGCCGCGCAGCCCTCTGTAATACAGAAGCTTCAGATGCGGGTTTCTCCGAGGCACCCTCCGATGTATCCTTCTCCTCGTCCGAGCTACTGACTCGCTTTCGCGTGCCTAGGCGAGGGGGGGAGGGTGGAGGCTTGCTGGATTCAACAAGGGCGGACCTTGGGCGATATTTAGGGAGGGCAGAGGCATTGCCGAGAGTGCGTGGTCGGAGTGTTGACCTCCTCGTAGGTACCGCTGGACTGGGTGGGGGACCTGCTTTGGCTGAAGCACCCAAAGTGGCAGGAGAGGTAGTGTCCTTGAGGAGAGCGGAACGTCTACGAGAAGTGCGAGTAATGGTTTCCGCTGGAGAGAAAGTGTCCTCTTGCGAGACAGGTCGCTCTCCAATGGAAGTCCGACGGCTAACGGCATTGGTCGTAGCAGCAGATACCGTGCCAACTTTGCGAAGGCCGTGCGAGCTGTCCTTTGGCTTTTTGGCGGCGCGTTCGCGAGAGGAATCTTTGGTATCTTTATTCATGACGTCTGCAAGTGCTTTACCAAGGACGTTGAGAGAATAACGAGTGGTGGTCCTTCTGGCGGCGGACTTGGGCGAGCGCGTAACGGATTCTTTAGACATGATGAAGGGTGTTTTTAATGGTGGTTGTGTGTAGGTCACAAAGAAGAGGGGAATCAAATGAAACCGTAAGTTGAGTTGGCAATTTGTTTGGCCTTGCTTGGTCAGCGCGTCGCGTCACAGTCGCGTCGCATTCGCTTACGTCATACATCGTTCGAAAGCACCCCAATTGAAGTCTCGAATTACCACATGAACCGTCCAACACCTTCCCGCTCTTTGTACAAGAACACATACATAGTCCCCGCGTTGATTAACCCATACCAAATACCCTCTAACAACAATCCCCATTTTGCCACATTCACAAGCTGCGCGCGCATCAGCACGTAGGGAATCAAAAAGTAGCGAGGCTCCAACAGGGGTGTTGGAAGCAGCACCGGAAGTGTGCACAAAGGCAGGAGCAGGGTCTGTAGAAGCGTTTGTTCCGGCCCTAGAAAAACGATGATTTTCCGTCGATCAACACCATTGCGGCACATCCCTACTCACCTACACGTAGGAACCAAACCCATGCACATACAATGTAGCCTGGGATGAACAAATACGGGACTATTGGGTGTAGCAAGAATACTCGTCTCCAAACATAGAATGTGTAATGCCGGTTATCCGAGAGGAGAAAGGGATGGTGAATTCTGGAAGTATGCTCGAATTTAGGGTGACCGTTTCAGCATCACTTGCACCTACGTGAAGAGCTTTATCGATAATCCCATGGCTGCCGAGGCGGCTACGTGTAGCATCACGCGCCTGATCAAAGAGAAATGCTTCAGATCCTCACAACATGCACTTACAATGAGGATACATACTTTCTGCTGCCGAATATCCGTTTTCGGACCTCATCCCTTAATATCTTCCAACCTCCGTCCCCACTGATCAGAGCGGGCCAGCCCATTAGCGTCGCAAACGCGATGAAGTAATACAGCTGTGGGATGTGGAGGGAGGGCACATGATTCGACTTGTCCCCTTCAGTTGAAAACAACGGCTTAGTCGCAGCCACGGGTTGAGCGTTAAACGTACCAAGCACGACACCACCGTTCCAGACCACAAATCCGCCAAATGAGGCGAGTAACGGTGTATACGGAACAAGTGCCGGAAAGATATCCGGTAATATCCGCGGCACGTTGAACACTGATCGCGCAAGATCCACTAGAAACCATCAAGCAACGTGAATGTCTTCTCTGAGAACTAAGGACATAGGGGACGAACGGGGCCCCGCATCCAGCGCAGGGGGGTCATACAGCTTCCCAGACGCCTCGGCGCCTGGTAGTGCACGCCGGAAGCGCAAGTACGTTAGCTGGCTGGAGGCACACGCATATAGTACCCATATTATGTTCGTTTGGCGGAACGTGCAGCTGATAAAGCCTAACTGTATGTCTGACTCTGCCTGGCGACTTTCTCCTGAAATGTGCGCACATCACGCACCATGCTAGCAAGCCAGTGCTGCCCCTGAGATGCAGCGATAACGGTGAAAATGACAGACAGAAGGCTGGGCACATCCGTGTAATACAAAAACCCGAAGAACCACGCGACTGGGAAGGTGGAGAGTATCACTGCATCGAGAGTTGGTGTGAACAAGGAATGTGGGGGGCGGAGGCGCTTGTGATAGCATAGAAGACGTGTGAGAGCGAGTGGGAGCAAGAGGAGGGTAAGCAGAGGCGTCAATCGAAGAGTTGGCAGTTTGCACTTGAAGAGGAACATGTTTTTGAGTAGAACGGTTAAGATGTAACTGTGGTCCACAAATAACCGGTCAGCACTGTCAGCACTGAGCGTACGCAACGAACGGTCTGAGGGTCTCACAGCCCAGGAGGGGTCGTAATTTTTGGATCCCAGTATGACCAGTCCCCATTACAGTAAGCTTGGACTTGGGGTATATGAAAGGGTTCGTCCTATAACCCACATTCGAGTGAGACTCAGTGCTGACGCGACGACTGAAAAGCTCGCTCCGCAGGTATAGCTTACCATGTATGGTTCAGTCACTTGGGTATTTAGCTCTTTGAGCGTCACCACTGAGAGAACCGCAAAGACCACGAAGGCCGTCGCACCGAGTGACGACGACATGATATGAGTGGACAGGCAAGGATGCCAACCCAAAAGCGGTAATACGGTAACTTGTCGCAAACGAATTCTGCGCATACTGTATAAACCGGCCTTTCATTCGTCGTCTCGTTTCCATGCTTACTATGTTACCTGAATGCCGACCGTAATCGTAGAAGCACGAAGTCGCAAATGGTCCTTATTTTGTATAATACGCGATTGATCGAATTCTCTATCGGAGCAAGCACGAGAACTCGACAGCCGTAGACCTACTTACTGCGTTTCCCAACCTGATTTTCCTCAAGTCATGGTAAGTACTCAGGGGGTCAGTAACCCCTGGCCCTGGCTCAAGTGTTGCACGACACGACTTCGGAGCCGTGCGAAACGCAAGTCCTTGAAATATCACCCCTACTTCAACAATCCTACTTCGAACTTACACACTGCGACACCGTGACTACACTCCTCGCAAGCTTGTATGAACAACTATTTCTGGACCCGCGACCTTCACAGAACAATATCAATGGAAGCGGGAATGGGCCGCTCCGCCTGGGGTGTAATCCGAACACCGTGTCGCCTTTCCATAGACTCCCCATAGTCAACGATGGCGGACTTTGTTAAATGAATCAGATACAGCTGGGGAAGCACTCCTCCGTGACTTACGTGGGCAGTGATGCGATTGTCCCAGAGCACAACCGTATAGGGAGTCCACTTGACACGCGTTTGATTATCTCCGCTTTTGTCAATGTGGTCATAAAGAAAGTTCAGGATATTATCTGTGAATGGCATTCAATTCTCTTCGACACGAACAACTCGAGGCAGGCGGGACTCACCCGATTCTTCGCGTTTGAGGCCGATGATCCGACGAGTAAATTGCCGGTTCACATACAACGCTTCTTCGCCGGTCACCGGGTGTTTGCGCACGACTGGATGAACGTTTTCCACCGGCTCGCGCCTCACGATCCCACCGCGTTTGCCGGTACGGGAATATTGGGCTTGCTCTATCCCAGAATGTACAGCCTTGAGTGTACGCAAGAAGGCAACGAACTGAGGAGAGAGCCGCTTCAAGGTCGAGACCTGGGACGTAAAGAGAGTGTCCCCCCCAGTGGATGGCTGCGAAAGCAAGAAGAATGTAGTCAACCCGGGGGGTTGGAGTTCATAAGAGACGTCGGAGTGCCACAGGGTGGTAGTGATAGATTCATCCCTCTCAAAGTTGAACGTGGCATTTGCATCTCTGGAGTTGGAGAAGTTGATCACTGCGCCTTTTTTAGATAAGAGTATACGAACTTGTATACCAGGTGGAGTTCAGGATAACCTTTGGGGTGGCCCGACGTGGGATGGATATGAAGCCTTTTCAAATCAAAACATGAGCAGGATGAGATGCGATGGAAAGGAATGTTCCGTATACCGTCCAAAGTGCCTTCCCCATTCCAGATAAAAGTCGGGGCCCCGATCGATAAATTCCTGCTGATCCCTGAAAACCAAAAGTCCTCGCTTAGCAACCTGTAAATGGCATGTCGTAAGTGGGACAATGAAGTATGTAAGACAATTGATGAGGCACTTCAAGCGCTAATTGGTCCCTGCTGTCGGAGTCAAGTCGGGCAAGGCTAATTCCGTGAACCTCTGTGCCAAGATTGGGGGTAAGTTCTATGGCGCCTGTCGCTGCGTCTAGAAGGGAGCGGGGATTGGAATGAGCAAGAGCTCGCAGGCCGGGGTCAGTGTGATCAAAGGGAGTCAAAGGTGGGTATGTTGCGGGAGATAAGTGAGGAAGGAGATGTGCATAGCGATAGGGAGCAGTCTTTCCCTGATCACTTTGAGCATGGGATTCACTACTAGCTGTAACTGAAGCGATTGAATGGTTAGTAGCCTGAGTGAGTGTCTGAATGGTAGACATCGTGTATGAGTTGCGAGTGTGTGAATCCTTAACACGATAAGATAAGATGGCGCAGGATGGTGCAATTTCTTGATCTTATTGTCTCGGTTACCTTTTGTCCTTGAAACAATTAGACGGTCATGGGGCGCATTGTAGAATTGACTCGCGTGTACATGTCCTCCCATTCTAGGCTCAGACAATGCTCTTCGCTCAGGTACTCTCCTCCGAATACTCTTTGCTCCGGTCCCCTCGACAGATTTCACCTTTTGTCCTAGTCTGTTCGCTGGCGCTTGTCCAATTGTCTTACTCCTCACTATAGTACGCTATCCCTATAAGACCATGGCGCCATCCTCGTGTTCATTGCCTAACACACACCCCTCCTATCCTTTCCCCACCGTGTGCGCGACGGGCTAGCGTGCACACCTCACACAGTCTTGCTACTTCAATTTACGACATGGAGGATTACCCGAACTCTGCTGGGTCTGATGGGGCTCACCTTCGTCATCGCTACTCCGTCCCTGACGTCCCAGAGGACGTCGAAGATGAACTTATGCTTCACTTCAATGACCCTAACTGGGACTTAAACGCCAACTCTTCGACTGTGTCGATATCAACGGACGGGATGGAGAAGCGCTGGTCAAAATCCTCCGGCATGGGCGTCAGCGCGGATACAGAATCCCAAATCTCGTCCTGGCCTCCGCCAGACTCGAAAGCTGACTTCTCATCCGAAACGACACAAGTCCAGTAGGTGCACTTTCTCCGCTCCCCCATGTTTTTTTTGTTCATTTCCATCTACCAGAGACTCGCCGTATCCTGAGGTCAGGGCAGCCGTCGCAAATACTGACGATCCAGACATGATTGTAAATACCTTTCGAGTGTAAGTGTGCATTTTTCGTATAAGGCGGACTCGTGTTCACACACATTCTCAGGTGGTTTATCGGCTTGCTCTTCGCCATAATCGTACCCGCTTTCAACACCGTCATCTCGATGCGATGTATGTTTCTTTCGTTCTTTGCTTCAAATTCTGGCACTCATTTACTTCTCCAAGCACCCTTTGTCGTGATCAATGTCCTTCTCGTTCAGGTCATCACCCTCCCACTCGGCAAATTTTTAGAGTGGGCTCTCCCTAAATACCGTCTCACGGTTTTCGGTTACTCGATGTCATTAAATCCCGGGCCGTTCAACATCAAGGAACACACACTCATCGCCATCATGGTAAACGTCGTTGTGGATGGCACCCCGGTCACAGATATGGCAGCATCTATGCGTATCGTCTATGGTGTCGAATGGTCAATTGGCAAGCAATTCCTCCTTGGCCTCGCGGTTCAGTTGCTCGGGTTCTCCTTCGCTGGCATTCTCCGCCAATTCCTTGTCTGGCCCTCAAGCATGATCTGGCCCGGTGTCCTCGTCCGGTGTGCACTATTGAACACCATGCATTCCAACTACGGAAAGAAAGACACAAAGCATATCTCGAGGGAGCGCTTCCTATATATCGCGTGCGCCTCCAGCTTCGTGTGGTATTGGTTCCCCGGGTATATCTGGACTGGCCTCAGCGTGTTCAATTGGGTGTGCTGGATCGCCCCCAATAACGTGGTTGTGAACAGTCTATTCGGCTCCATTAGTGGCCTTGGAATGGGTTTGTTCACCTTCGACTGGGTCATGATATCAGAGGTCGGTAGTCCATTGGTGATCCCAGTAAGTCTACATGCATGCCATGCTGGTCACATACTGATTTCGTGGTGCTGTTGTAGTGGTGGGCGCAACTTAACATGATGGCCGGATTTGTGTTGGTCATCTGGCTCATCTGCCCGATTTTGTGGGGTGCGTATCCTTTCGTTGTCGTTTCGTGCGCTTGTTCACACCTCGCTCTAGCCAAGAACGTATTTTTCTCTCAATTCATGCCCATATCTGTACCCATTCCATTCGACAACACTGGTGCCCCGTACGATCTCACTGCAGTCGTCACCAACAATACCTTTGATGAAGCCAAGTACGAGCAGTATTCCCCAATGTTCCTACCTATCACCTACGCGGTCACCTATGGCACCATCTTTGCGACCTATCCTGCTGTGATAGTCCATACCTTCCTCTGGTACCGCCACGATATCGTCCGCCAGTTGCGCCGTAGCCTTAAGGACGAAACCGATATCCACGCCTACCTCATGCGCAGGTATCCCGAGGTTTCCCGTTGGTGTTTCATGGCTCTCGGTATTTTTTGCTTTGTCCTCGGGATCATCGCCATCGAGGTCTGCCATACTGGGCTCCCCATTTGGGCATATACTCTCGCGGTCGGCTTTGCGGTGATCTTTGTCCTTCCCTTCGGCATAGTCCAGGCCATCACCAACCAACAGATAAACTTCTCTGTCATGGCGGAGCTCATCATGGGCTATATACTGCCCGGCCATCCTATCGCGACAATGGTCTTTAAAACGATGGCGGGGGACACTGCCGCTCAAGCCATCACATTCAGCAGCGACCTGAAATTCGGACATTATCTCAAGGTGCCTCCGCGTCTCGTGTTCAGTGGACAAATTGTGGCTTCAATAGTCGCCGTTTTCTCATCGATCGTGGCTGAGAAATGGGCATTGGACAACATACCCGACATCTGCTCACCCGACCAGAGCGCCCGCTTCACCTGCCCGAACTTGGATGTCTTCAACACGTCCTCTATCATCTGGGGTGGAATTGGTCCGGCGCGACTTTTCTCCGCGGGGGCAATGTAAGCATCCTTCTCTCCTCTTCCGATGACGATCGACTGACGGAGCCCCGTTCAGCTATTATCCAATCGTGTGGTTCTTCCTGATCGGCGCTGCTCTTCCCGTCCCGTTCTACTACCTCGCCCGCCGCTACCCGCGATCAGCATGGCGCTACGTTCACATTCCCGTCTCACTAGTCGGCGCCAACACGGTCCCGCCCGCCAATGGCCTCAACTTTTCGTCCTGGATTTTGGTCGGATTCGTCTTCCAGTGGTTCATGAGACGTTTCCACTTCCGGTGGTGGATGCGATACAACTACCTCCTCGCGACGGGGCTCGACTTTGGCGTCCTCCTCGGTCTCACCGTCATCTTCTTTACCTTGCAATTACCGAAAGGCGGTATCGAGCTGAATTGGTGGGGCAATACAGTGTGGCAGCGGACGGCTGACGCACTAATGATTCCGCTCAAGACGCTTGAGCCGGGTCAGACTTTTGGGCCTAGCTCATGGACTTGACCAGTACTCTCCACGTACGACTATGATGTTTCTATTTCTGTTCTTCACGAGTAGATTGTACGTTTTTTTTTCTTCTTTTTGTTACATTAGGCGCACGAACGCCTCTCTCGCGACACCATTCTATCTCTCAACAAATACTGTGTATTTGTACATGACGCTAGTTACGCACGAACGAACAATTTTCAATGACACAAAATAATTTGATTTGGATGAGAAACTTTGGCAAACGTCCGCTGTATGGCCTTAGGAATGGGCGAGTATTGGCACTCAGTCGAGCAACGGGGAGGAGGAAGCGCACACGAAGATTAGAGCGAGACGCAACAACCAAAGAGCAGAGATTACACGATGTATGTATATAGCGCTCGAGAAATTACTCTGGTAGGCCCCAAATTCTGACCTCCCTTCCGGTTGTCCCCCAAATTTCTTTACTGTCGGGGCCGAATGCCAGAGCGGAAACCTCACCGCCCTCCTGGAACTGCGCGAGTTCTTCCCAGGTCTTGTGCGCAAAGATGCGCGCGCCTTCGTTACCCGCGATACCAAGCAGCAGGGCGCTGTAGTCGTACACGACTTTGTTCACCTTGAAACCGTCGCCGAGAGGTATGGAGTGTCCCAATTTCTGCTTGCGCAGGTCCCAAATGCCCACAGAGGACAGCGAGTCTGGGGCAAGGAGGTGATAGCCGTTCTCCGAGAAGCTGAGGCTGTTGACGGTGAAGGGAGAACCGTCGGGCGGCACGAGGGTTGCGGCGATATCCCCCGAACGCACATCGTAGACGTGTATAGTGGAGGTTGGCGTACCCGCAGCCACGATTGTGCCGTCTGGGTGCACGGCGAGGGACGAGTACGGTTCTTCTCCCGGAGCGGAACGGAACAGCTGGCTGAAGTCGTTCAGGTCATGTATGGAATAGGTCTTGTCTTGGGACGCCAGGAAAAGTAATGTCGAAGAAGGATGGACAGCCAGGCCGGTGACCTCACCCTTGTGCGTTTTGATGATGGTGCGCGGGCGGTATTCCTCGGAAGCAGCGTCCAGGGACCATACACGGGCCAGCTTGTCCGCACCTGCCGATAGGAGAAGAGTCGGTTGCCCGTCACGTTCACGGAAGGCAACGTGATGGATTTTTTTGGCGTGCCCCTTCAATGACGCTAAAACCTTGTCTGTGCTTCGGTCGTACAATTGGACGATCCCGTCGTTTCCACCGGTCAAAAACTGGGTGGGGATCCACGCTAGAAATCGCAATAGACGTGATTCCAGCGGGGGAGGCGGAATGGAGGGACGGTATGGTGTGTTTGGGAGCGTATGTTTTCACTTGAGCGGGTGTCGCACAACTTGGCGCTACCTTGCGTTCTTCCGCGTAGCGGAGAGGGTTTGGTGGGTTTCATCAATCTGGGCGATGACCTTCTCGGGAAGGACGCCGCCCGGTGGCGCGGTTTGATCAGACATTTCAACATCACCACCAGGGGTAGCGGAAATTCCCATAGAGGCCTGGACGTTAGCAAGCGCCCTGAAAAATAGGATTCGTCAGACACCGAACAAGTAGAATGCGGCGGTGAATGCATACTCTCGGGCCGCGTCGCGTTCTCTCATGAGACGTGCAATGACGCGACTAGCAGCGTCTTGGCTGTAGAGGGCATAGCTCAGTTCCTGCCGGGTCGAGTTGTACTGCTGCTTAAGGGTGAATGTTTCGAGGACAAGGGCATCCCACTCGTTTTGCAGAGCGGTCAAAAGTGCAGGTATGGAGGAGTGAGTGGGGGGTCTAGGAGGTGCGGCAAGACCTGGGAAGGAAAAAATAAGTTTATGAGCGCGACAAGGAGTAAAAGACACGCGTACTAGCTTTGATAGATACTAGGTCAGACTCTTCCAATTTTTCGCCGGTCACAGGGTCTGTGCCATTCTCTGAAATGAATTTTTGAACGAGACGACGCTCGTAGACGTGTCCCGACTTTGAGGAGATGACCGGGTCTTGTGGGGTTCACCTGAGATGGCACAGAAGAACATGGTGCGGCACTACGCGCTGACGTCTTGAGTTGAACTTTGTTCAACGCGCGTTCAATAAACAGTTGTCAACACGGCTCCCATTCATTGAACACTGGCATGTCTGAAAGCAGCAACGACTCGTTTTGTCTATCATCGACTTTCTCAATCAGTCTATCAACGATGGCACCATTCGAGAAGAAGATAAAGAAAGTTTGGAAGTAGCCGGTACGTCCACACTCGCGCCGCCACTCCCCGCCCTTCACCAACTCCTTTCCTCTCTAGTCCAATGTATCGGAGAGGCTCTTTCGGCATAGATCCTGCAAACAACAGCAGCGAACCGCCTGAGTGTGAAACCTGCCACTCTTCAGAGCATCTTTGAGGTCTATCTCAAGACCAAAGACAAGATCGGCTCAGCTGCACAACCAGCTGCCAACACAGCTCCCACCGCTTCCACGTACACCGTCGGCGGAGGACAAGGCCGCAGCCGAGAAGCACAAGCAGGAAGGAAATGCCTCGTATGAATGGTAAACAGTATGAAGAGGCAATCGACGCGTATACGAAGGCAATCGAGCTAGACCCCTTCCAACCCCGTCTACTTTTCTAATCGAGCCGCAGCTCATTCGAGCAAATCCGACCACCTTTCTGCCGTCGTCGACGCCGAGAAGGCAATCGAACTGGGATCCCAAGTTTGTCCGGGGCTAATTCTCGTCTAGGGTGGCCGGTTGCCAGCTTCCGAATAAGGATCTTCACTTCTGACCTTCCTGCGCACAGACACGCCCACTACTGTATCGGCGACTACTCAGGCGCCGCTGCGGCATATAGGGCGTGGGTTGGATTTGGAACCAAATAACGTCGCTATGAAAACAGGGCTCCAGAACTGCGAAGCCCGAATCGCATCTGATGGGGATGCCGCGCCGCCTCGCGACGCGTCGTCTTCTAACTCCCCACCTGGGGCCGGTCCCAGTGCCGGTGGACTGGCTGATGCCCTGAGAAATATGGGTGGTGCAGGTGCAGGTGGCATGCCAGACATTTCTAGTATGATGACAACCCGGCGATGATGGAGATGGCCCAACAAATGATGGCTAATGGTGGACTAGAAAGACTTATGTCGAACCCAGCTGTTGCCAACATGGTCCGTTGCATCAAATCATATTACCTCACTTAACTCGCATCTTCGACCAGATGGGTCGCATGAACGGCGGGGGTGGAATGCCATCTATGGAGGAACTCATGGCAGACCCGCAATTACGGAACCTGTGAGTTGCGCGATTGATGACGGGCTCAATTGTTCACTGTATTCCCAGGGCCAGTCAATTTACTGGTCGGCAGTGACCTCGCCTGCCATCCTGATTTTATCCAGCGGGTGGGTTGCATGTAGACCCAGTTACGCCTCTGTAAGGATATAACATGGAGAATGGACGGTAATCGGGATGTTAGAGTCCTATCTGTACGGCTTTGAATTTGTAGAATAACTCTACTGGATTGGATTTTGGGTACATTTCGTTGTGAACATCTCGTTGTCAACAGCCATGGTAAGTCCATGAAAACAAGTCGATATTCTTTTCTTCCGTCGTAACGTCGGCACAACGTAGAATCTTCGCACCGTCATCTGCGTGCGCACCCCCATGACCAGTTCTCCAAATTCCGCTGGTCGAGCTTCTTCGGCATTTTAATCACAGGTTTTTTGTATTCTCAGCTCTCGGTCTATCTCTCGTCGGCTCTATGGACAACTGTCACTGCCCATTCGTACTGGGGCTTCGTTTGTCCCGAGCGGCAGCAACATTGCTGCCGCAGCTCAGTAATGGCTCGAGAAGAGTATCGGGATCTCTTCCAGTATATAGTGGTCCACAGCAGTGCAACATATCTCCTTTCTCCTCCGACACAAGTTCAAGTTTATTGCCAATTGGGATGCATGCAGCCAAATTCGACCTCAGGATGTTCCCGGCGGGAATTTGGCCAGTCAACAGAGTCAATATAAATTACTATACTCGTTTCAAATGGAAAAGAAGGAAATTACATTTCTTCACCACATAACGTAAGAGATTAGGGCTTGATTCTATGGTATAATGTAACTTTCAGGCATTCGCGGCTTGCCGCTGCAGTTTCTCCGTCACCTTGCGGGCAAGGGTCGGAGGCACGATATCCAGTTGCACTGGGGATTTATGGGAG